>OY998123.1:6000000-6600000 GCA_963921985.1 Agrilus biguttatus | reverse complement strand
AGAATAAACGCCATAAGAATTGTGAACACAAAATACCATATCTCATTAATTTTTGATAACAAGACGGTGGTGTCGTCTTATTTTGTGGTAATATCGTTTTCAAATTAAAAAAGGTTTAGATAACCTGTCGATTTTGCGGTCGATAAATTTTAACGTTATGGAATATGCGGGTGAAATTTTTTAGGATTACAACCCCTAATCGTTGCTACACTACAGCATATATGCTGTTATCCTACTGAGCTCTTAAATCAGCAGGATCGTATTTGAATAATTCAAAATAATATTTTAATAAAATTACTTAACATGAAGTACTTAAAATATCTTATTAGTCTTTATTATAGTCATAGGAATTTCTGCTAATAATGAGGCTGCCGATTGGCACGCAATAACAGTTCCTTATTTTTAGGTTAGGTTATGTAAATAATAAGAGGTAAGATGGGTTGTTTTTATTGCTTTAGTGACGATGGTATGGATAGACGTTTAATGATTAGACAATCATTGGTATTAAAATCCATTATGTATCAGTATAATGCCAATTGAAATCAAAATATTAAATGTCAGCAGAAATGTGTCAAATAATAATAATAATAATATTCAATTTCTGCCCGCATATTCCACAGTTTCATAATCGAAAAAGAAAATACCACTCAATCTACAATTTTTACGTTTTACCGCAAATAATACGACCGCTCGATCCACACAACTCCCTCAGTTTTTAGTGATTCTAATTTCTCATTATTATGTGTTTATCTTGTCAATAAAATTAATAAACTCCACAAACAATCAGGTCTTCACGGTGGTCTTCTTATACCGTGTAAATGTAAAAGTAATGAATGATTACTTGGGTCGAATTTTCAATTTGGATTATTTTTAATTATTAATAGGTACATAAAATAAACTTACAAGGCCTACACTTCCCCCTACACATCGAAACTCTAACTGGAATCTTATCATTGGTAACGGCTCATATCCTATTTCGGGTTCTATATTCTTGAATGCGTCTGTTGTAAAGATTTGTAAATTATCCGATTCAAAACTGACATTAAAATAGTTTGTGCCGCTAATTTCCACACCTGAAATAAAGCGAAATTTTATTTTTTATACCTCTAAAACGAAAATTAAAAAGCTTTTAGTACAGTACTAGTGTTTTTGATTATTTGTCCCAATTCAATTCTATTTCGCCCATACTCAAATGTAATGCTAATCTAGAGGGTTATGAATAAATGAAATGTTTTCTATTAGATGAGAAGTAAGAAGTATTTATATATTAATTGAAAAAAATTAATAATCGAACAAACCAAAAATATTATCAACAATTATATTCGTTGTTACTTAGCGCTTTTAAATAATTACCATTGTAACTTTAATAATGGAGATATCAGTTTCAAGGAAAGCACTGTCTTAACCTAACCTAACCTAACCTAACCTAACCTCTCCATACTCCTTGAATTTATTCTAGGGACCTGAATATGTTATTGTAAGAGCCTAAACTCCTAACCGTGAACTTTTCGTCGATTTCAATGTTTGCCGGAAATCCCTATACTATCAATATTTGACGCTGACATGATATACATATGGTTTATAAAACGCTACTAGACACTGTAACAAATAAACGCTAGACCAAAAGGTCCCACGTTTTAAACATTTCCTCAAATGTGAGCATGTTTCTGTCTCTTGATGAAAACATATCAAATTACGTAATGTGGATGACTTTATACTTTATTGGTTTTTTTCATGTAATGCCTCAAATCTTCCTTGCGCTTAGTGAACTGATAACTAGGGCAATAAAAATATTTTTTATGGTTTTATTATAAATTCGGTGGGACAAATTTATGAGATAATTATTTTGATATTAACACACTCCAACTCCACAAAAAATAATCGCAGCGAAACAAAACAGTAAAAGGAACGTTTCACCATTTTATTATTGTGTAGAACTCGACAATTATTTAGGTCTTAAACAATTTTCATGAGTTTTTTTAAATATTTAATTAAATGTTTTTTACCTTATCTTGGTATCATGTGTAAAATATAACAAAACATTTTCAGAAACATTAGTTGTCATTAACGTCTATAAATATTTTATTTAACAATAGTAATGCAAATATAGTTAGAGGGTTATATAAATAACGATATTATAGAAGCATTAACTTTATAATTAACTGAATATAACATATATCTCGTTTTCATGAAACCACTTCTGAACAAGGCGAAATGTTTTTCGGATCATTGCCCTGTTGGAAAACAAATTGAAAATGTAACCAATTGATCCACAGTTCTGTCCATAAAGTGAAACGGTCCTCTAGTCCACTCCACGAAAAGCAACCCCATAAAAATACACTATCATGTTCATGCATTATTGTAGGTGTAACATATTTTGGTTGAAATCTTGTATTAACTGAACATCTTACACACTTCATGCCATCAGAATTAAAAGTTTTATAAGTTTCATCGCTAAATATATTTTTTTCAGTCTTAAATTGCCCAATTCATTTATTATTATTTTTCACAAATAAAAAGGCTTTTGGTTGAACGTCTGCTATAGATTTTTGCTTCAATTCGAGAATTTCAGCAATTATTCCTGATCTTGGCATCCATCTTTTTGAGATTTTTTTTATTCTCTTAAGCATGAAAATGTAATTTTTCTAAGCAGTCCTAATTTCGGAATTTTTCTATACATTCCTTCTAGGTAGTTATTTGAATAAACTGTCTGTTTGGCATACTTATTTCTTAAAAAGCAGCCAATAAGATAAATTAACCCATAAATATTAGTTTTTAAATTTAGCTTAATTGTATATTCCTTCTTTTTACACCTCAGGAGGATTCAATTTTTTGAAATGGTGGGAGTTCACAATTTTTTAGCCATTTTTGCCGACAACCTCATGAATTTGGTTAATAATAATTTTTTACACATAAATATGCACGATAAAACTATATTGTCTGTTAATAAATGTTTTTTTTGTGATACCGGGGAGGGGGTAGTCGTTACTTTTGTTCGATGCTGTACATTACTTTACAAATACACTTGAATACTAATTTTTTTTGGTGTAAATGAAAATTTTGACTGTGTTGAGTTATCCAAATCAAATTACAAAATGTTTCACAACGAATGCGATGTAAACAGTATTAATTAATGGTTTTTTGTGATACCGGAGAGGGGATAGTTGCTTTACTTTTGTCCGATAGTGTACATTACTTTACAAATACACTTGTATAATGATTTTTTTGGGTTTAAATAAAAAATTTTACTATGTCGAGTTAACCAAATCAAATTACAAAATGTTTCACAATGAATGCGATGTAGACAGTATTAATTTTATAATTAAAAAAATATTAATTATATAAGCAATTTACACTAGTAATTACCTTGCTATTTTCATTTTTTTTTTTAAATTGAAATGTGCTGAGAGTAAAATATTTATGTCGTAAATTTATATTATTATATTTCTAAGAAAAATCACAAAATTCATTTTATTATGTCTTTTATTGCAAATTTGAAATCCAAAGTTTTGTTCTTTAGGAAGTATTATTAGTTTACTTTTTTAAATACGGACCAGGATTTTTCATACTTTATTGATAAATGCAATACAGGAGCGTCTTTGGGATTTCCAATGATGACAAAATAAAAAAGGTCCAGGTCCGTATTTAAAACATCAAGTCGATGATGGTATCTCTGAAATAAAATACCGGTTTTTAAATTTAAATATACAGCGTATTGTAGAACAAAAAAAATTACGTACAAATTTAACCTGTTTCTCTGAAATTAATATTTTTCGAAATATTTGACAAAGAGCGTCATTTGCAAGTCACCATGAATCTAATAAAAAACAACTAAAATGAATTATATTTAATGAATTTCAAAAATACCATCTTTTATCCAATTTATTTAAAATGTAATTCTTGTGTACTCTGAGATATATCTAAATTTATCTTACGATTATAAAAATCAACGCAATAAATAAAATAAAAACATAAATAATAAATTTCTTTTTTTCGAGATTAAATGCATAAACCTACTGTATACGTCCTTGGTTGCAAAACTGGCAGTTACACCCCTAAAATCATCCCTAATTTGGGGGTTATCGTACCCCATTAGAAAATGAACATCATCTATTCCATCAATAACACATCCCATCACACTATAAAGGGTTGCGTTGTCGTCAGCACCCTTTGATAAACCGAACAACACTAACAAAATATAAAGAGACAAAATCAATATTTGTCTCATTTTGTATGATCTTTTATTATCCGGTACCAATAATGTAACTGAGGTTGTTTAGAAAATCCTTCTTTTTACATCGGCTGGTGAATTTGTTATCAATAGTTTTATCAATACATATATGCCTGTATTATTGAGCATACAATTTTTAATGTTTGCCTGTATTACTTGTTCGATAGATCAGTCGTGTACTTGTTCTTGTAGGGAACATATCTATTTTCATAAATTCTTAATGAGTTTTACAGAACAAAACTCCTATAAAATCACTCATATTACTAGATACATTTATTAAACGTAAAAATTATGAAACTTTAGAGAAGTTAAGTAATTTCAGTTTTTTGTATTTTATTAAACATATAGCTTAAAAATACTCCAGAAATAAGTTCCCCTCTAAATTCGAAGCTACTGAACTATTAAAAAAAAAACAATGCAATATTTACGTGAAAACAATAGTTCGAGAGTTGAAAACCGCCTAGTTCTATGTGAGAAAATAAAAACTTTATATCAGCATAATTTAAAGGCTTGTAATCAAATTTTAAACAACACGTTACTGAATAATAATTTTTGTGGATTTATTATGTTAAGAAGCAATCAATTCTCCTATTGAGTTATATATAAATGGTTTGGTTACACGGAACATTAAATAAAACTGAAAATTTTAAAATATGTTACCTGTACTTAGAAACCTGCAGCTTTCTGAAAGGTGTCGATTGTTTATTTAACTGTATTATCGTTAAATACTTGGTGAAACATTTTAATAAAAATATATTTTTAAAAAATTAAACACTTAGTTTTTTGTTTTACAAATTTTATTATTAAAATAAATTTCCATTGTCATTGTCACACATTTGTAGTTGAAAATGAACTAAGACCTTTGATACATGTCCAAAAGTCATATTTATTTACATTTGCATTTATTATTTCTAGAATCTATAATAATAAAATTTGTGAAATAAAAACCAAGTGTTTAAATTTTTTTAATCAATTTTTTTAAGTGTTTACAGATTAATAAGTCGAAGTCCGAATTAAATATAAGAATGAAATGTACTATTTTAAAATAAATACGAGAGACATGCTTGATACTTATAAGTGTCCTTCAAGTACCAATTTTATAATAGTACAAAAGGACAGTCATGTGTACTATAGTCCTAAAGACTTAAAATTATCAGAACTACTGTTAATTTTCACGAGTTTACTGTAAAACAATCCTATGAAAGTATAAGATTAAGAACATGAGTACTTGGTTCCCCTAATGATTGTGGAATAAACAAGAAATTTTTAATCAATAGTTGAACTGGTCGAATCCTTGTGAAACATTATTTTAATAATTGAAGGAATGAAAATCACTTTTAAATGTTTCAAAGTATTTTATTGTAAAGAGTCACAGATTTACTAAATTTCAGGTCATACTTGTCGTCTATATATATTTTTTACAGTCAACAGGTACATACTCGTTGTTAAGAAATACCAGATGACGTTTCTTCTAATCTTGCATCTAATAATGGCGTATTGAAAAAAAATTATTGATCATTTGTTGTATTCTCGTCCATCTTTATTGCTTCTTTAATTTCAAAAAATTCTAAAAAGTCCAATCTTTTCCCTTTTCTTTCATTATGTAAAATTTTGATGGTATCCGAATTGATAAAATGGTTATTATTTATGCAATGTGTCGCTAATTTTTTGAAATTAAAAAAGCAATAAAGATGAACGAGAATATAACAAATGATCAATAATTTTTTTTCATACGCCTTTATTAGATGCAAGATTAGAAGAAACGTCATCTGCTATTTTTTAACAACGAGTATGTACCTGAAATTTTGAAAATTTTACCCATAGAATACCGGCTGTTGACTGTAATAAATATATATAGACGACAAGTATGACCTGAAATTTAGTAAATCTGTGACTCTTGAGAAATACATTGTTATGTCGAAACAATATTGTAGAGTTTACTATAAAATATTTTAAAACATTTAAAAGTGATTTTTATTCCTTCAATTAAGAAATTTTTATACCATAAATTCAAAAAATGTTACGTTGAACCCTACGGCTCTCAGTTCTCAATTCTCAGGTTGTTACTGGTAAGTTTGATATTTTTGAAGAAATTCTTCCTATTTAACAAATAAAATACATAATAACGTGTACATTGGGGTTTTCCTCAATATTGCCACATTTAAATATTAGTATTCCTTTACCTCCTAGGCACAAATATCTCCAAATAAAATTTAGCTGAAATAAAATTTCCCCAGGTTTAACTTTTATCATTTAAACAACTTGCGATTATGTTTATTACGTGGCTAATTTTTCGTTCTATTGCTTTAAAAAATGTCAAGCTTCAAAAGTTTCTTCTTTTTTTTCGGAACTAAAAACTATAAAAATTTAAAACTTCAATTATTAAAAGTATTCTTTTAATCAATAAAATAAAATTGATTTTTTATTTTTTAGAAAGATATCCAGCCATCTAATTTTATTTCAATGATTTGTTTTAAATATTTTTTATAATTACACAACCGTTAAATATTTTGTATTACTTACGAACGTATTTTACTGTGTAAAATTCGAAATAAGTTGCACATATCATCATACCCCTTATTTCTTTTTTATAAATTATATCATTTTATAATTGTATTATATAAAACTTTTCTTAATGAATTTATATATTTTCTTTTTTATATCGAATCTAATCGTATTATAAATTAACAGACTATTTTTTTTTTCAAATCACTATCTGTATTAGTTTTTGAGTTAACATTATCTCTTTAGTTACATAATTTTGTTTAAAACATATTTAAAAAAAGTTTCATGAATTTTATTCAAGAAAATAATTAATTTTACGCAAATATAATTTATCTTTTTTTGTTATCTTGCATTTCCTCATGTAGGAGTTATTCAGGAGCAGATATAGATAGTGATCATAACCTAGTGATTATGAAAACCAATCTGAAATTTAGAATTGTTAAGGAGAAAGAAGAAAAGTATGACCATACCCTTAATAGGTTGTGTTAGGTTAGGCACAGTCGAGATACTAAAGAATAAGGTGGGAGAAGCTTAAGATAGGGACGTAGAGGTAGAATAGAACTGTATTAAGTCATGTCTAGATACTGAAATTAGGAAACCCTGAATAACAAACGAGATTGTAGGATTAATATAAAAAAAATTGAAATACAAGAGCAGGACAGATGAAGAAGAGCAAAAAGATATAAGGCGCTAAAGTGGGAAATCATTAGGAAATGTAGGGCAGCTATGGAACAGTGTATTGATAATGGGTGTAAAGAAGTGGAAAAACAGTTTGAAGCAGGTACCACTGATGATAATAAAATTTAAAAAATATATAAGAAAATGAGGATAACTAAATAAAAATGCACTGATGATTTTCAACTTTTTTATTGATCACTTGACAATCGTTTCGCAAAACTTTAGCTTCGTCGGAAGTTTGCAGTCAACTTAAAACTATTAACAATATTTGGTCTTAAATACTAGCTGGAAGGTTGGTATCAGGGAACAAGTTTAGAAGTGGGGAGCTACTTAATTCTGCCTGTTCATTGATTAATCTATTGCTATTTTTAAATCTATTAATTTCTACAATTTTCAAAAATGATAATATTTGTTTGTTGTTTTCTATATGTAAAATTTTGAAATTATCGTCGAAATTGTGGTTGTTACAAATGATGAGGTGGTTAGCATAGTTGGTGTCTGTTTTTTTATTGTTAACTAATTCTAGTTCTGAAATTTCTTCGTGTTTTGCCTATGTAAAACATGTTACAATTTAATCTGTAAATCCCTGATGTATTTAATTAATTGGTTTTATCTTTATTGTTTTTAATAAATCTACTTAGGTTATTAGTAGTCTTATATGTTATATTACAACTATTATTATGTAGTAAAGATGAAATTTTGTTTGTTGGTTTTCCTATAAAAGTTAATGTTGCATATTTTTGTTTATCTGTTTTTATACTAGGGTACATTAAATTTATAGATTTTTTTATATTTAATTTTCTGTAACAAGGAATCTATGATCATCAGTGCATTTTTATTTAGTTATAACATGAATTTCAACCAAGTATCGGTAGACTCAATTACGTATAAGAATATTCTTGATAGAAAACAAGAAAAGTTAAGGAATCTGTATGTAGAACAAGGATTAGAAAATGCACTAGAACAAGAAGATAGTGTGGTGATGAATAAAATAAAATGAAGGAATAGTTCGAGTTAGCATTAAAGAATTTAAAGAATAATGAGGCACCATGTACAGTTATGGTACAAGTGGAAATTTTAAAATATGCAGATTAAGAGGTAAGATATTGTTTTTAAGCTAGAGACGGGGAAAATTCGGGGTAACTACGTACAAACGGATTAGCTGCAATGCAGCGGAGAAGGATCTAAATATCTAAATAAAGGCGGAATTAATACCAGTGCAATACCATTTCTGGTTTAGAAGAAACAGTGAAATGCGTAAGGCCATTTTAGTTTTATCGGTAATATCTGTAGTAGAAAAATAATAGAAAAAAAAGAGCACCTATATAGGATTCGGAATATAGACAATTTTAGAAAAGTGATTACATTAATTTGTACCCACTACAGATTACCTGCCTGATATTAATGAGGAAGATTTTGTTACTGCTGCCACGCCCTCTCCGGGATTCGAATCCGGGATATTTAGCTTTACGCGCCAATGGTAGTAGTAGTACTGTTATACAATGTACAATTTTAAGATATTCTTATCGAAACCGTGATGTAATTAAAGTTAAGTACTTTATATGTATAAAATAGTTAGGTTTTAAAATCTGTAAAATCCGTTTGCGGAATAAGAAATTTTAATCTTATGATTCTTTATTTATGAAAGAGAAATGGTAAAAGTAAATTGTTTTAATGAACGACATGTCTATTTATTTACTTAGTTGCTAATTAATAGGTAGGTACTACAGCCAATACTATTATTTTAAATAATTCTTTATTACATTTTTGTATTTTATAAGGTCTCTACTGACATCTGTAGATGTATTCTAATAAATAATGTTTAAATACCGCATGTTGGCGACATCTGTAGCTCGATTCTTAAAGCAAGAAAGTTTTGTCAATACATATACTATATAGGTCAGTTATAAGTTTCTACAAATTTGCTATTATTGTTTAAACTGTCAGCTTAGCCAAAACTAATTTTGAGGTTAATTCGGCTAATTAATTATAGTTTTTGTTGTTAATGTATCAATTCTTAATTACCGTTGATATTATCCAAAAAACTACTTAAATTTAAGTAGTTGAAGCAGGACATAGTCATAATCATGTACCGAACAGACAAACAATTTATGAAAAATCCGGCAACAACACCATCACGTATATTCATAGGAAATTTAGCCGAAGGGCTAATTCCCTTAGATTTAGAAGACAAATTTAAAATTTATGGAAATATTTTAGGTCTTCTTCTTCAGAGAGGGTTTGCATTTATACAATACGAAAACGAATCCGAGGCTCACTTGGCTATAGAGAAAGAGAATGGTTGCATGTTCCGGGGCCGAAAACTTACTGTTAAACAAGCTTATGATAAAAAGAACCATCAAAATCCTCCTTTTCGTCAGCAGCAGCAACATCAACAACAGCAAAACCAACAATCAACTCAACAAATTCAGAGACAAATACAAGGCAGAGGTGGCTTGTTGCCAACCCCCAATCCCAGAGATAATTCCAATGATAAACAAACAGAGTCACATCAGGATGATAATGAGGAGTCAATGAAGCAAGAGTCTGATATTTCTCCTGCCATCGATAGTCAGGGGAGAGAAGAAGGGAATGAATTAGCCCGTGAAGACTTTTCTGAAGACAATTTCTCTTTAAACAAGTTTATAGTACATGACCAGGATGGAAATAACTTTCTGCAAGCTAATAAAATACCTCAAGAGAATGAAGAAGATTGCTTTCCTTATAACAGAATGAAACCAAAAGAACAAGTTGATGATTCTTACTTACAAAACAAATTTACACCTTTAGAAGCTGATAATGAATCTTATCCCTACAGTAAGCGAGATAATGACTCTTTTTCTCCAAAGAAATATCAAGACGATCCTCATAAAAAGTTTTCAGGGAGAGAACATGGTAGTAATGATGATTCTTATCCACATAATAAATTTCTTCCAGCTGATCGTGAAGAAGATAAATATACACATAACAAGTTTACACCAAGAGATCACGATGAAGAAACACATTCAGTTGGTAGAAAGAATGAACCACCTGATTCCTATGGTCCACCCGCGAAAAGAGGACGTGGAAGAAAAATTTTTAACCAGGACAACTTTAGGTGATAATTAGTTTTCATTTTAGTATTGTGTCAATTCCCCTAACTATGTACATAATATGTAGAGATGGTCCACGCTCAAAATTCTATAATAGAGAAGATTATCCACAACCGTATGTACCACCCCCAGCTGTGGAAGTCCCCTTGCCACCTGAGAGAAATGACTGTGAAATAATAGTTGTCTCAAAGCTTTTAACGTAATTATTTCTTTTTTGGACACACATACCAAATTACTTGAACTGTCTTCAAATTTTTAGAGAATATGCGGAGTTTATTGAACAGAGATTAAAAAACATAGGGTTAATAGTCGATTTGCTCTTCCCTAATGAGGATGTGCCACTGGGTAGAGTTCTTGCAAGTATATCCAGTAGGGGTTGTCTATATGCCATTTTAGTAATGCCACAGAACGAGGATAATCGTAGTCTTACATTGAATATTTTACATGGTCTTCCTCAAGGTAGTTAATTACATATAAAACTAGAATGAAATCTGTTTTCTTATTTATTTAAAAATTTTGTTTTTTTAGAGCACAGAAATATGCCAATAGAAGATGCCCTAAATCTTATTAGTCGTAACTTTGACGCTTATATGAGGGGCGATAAAACAAATAGAGTAAATGGGACAAGTATGTCCTTAGAAGATCGACATCCAGAACAGATTCAGGTATCTTTTAGCGAAAACAATTTGTAACTGTTTCATTAATCACTAATTTTTGTGTACTAGGTTCTTTTTAATTTACTCGCTGAAAATCGCCAGTTAACGACATTTCAGTACGATAAAGTTTTAAAATATTTAGAAGAACGGAAGAAACTGCAAAGTCAATATGAAAATAAAGAAGGAATCGAGAAGACAATTGAGCCTGAAGTAAATAATAAAGCAGCCGAATTACAAAATCGTATATTGAATATTTTGAATAAATCTGGACAGAATGAATCTCCCAAACCTGTTGGTGCTCCAGTGGAAATAGGGAATGTTACCCCTACACCGTTATTGAATGACCCCTCAGTCCAAAAGGCTCTTGACAGTTTACTCTCTGGAGAAATATTTAAAGGTAAGATTTTAAGCTTTCTTTTTAATATATGACAATTAATTTATTCTTTTCTTGTTGCAGGAAGTTTCTAATTTCACAGAGAAGAAAATTAAAAAAGTGTGGCACTTTGTATCGTTAATATTAAGTATTAAGAGTAAATGATTTTTCGATTACAAAGTATTAATGTAACATATATATCGTAATTAATTGTCTAAATAATGGATTGTATGAATATGTATAATTTTATATGATAGTTAATTTTTTTTAATTATCAGACTGGAATGCATTTACTTGCTTACATGTTAATCATTTATTTAAAATAAATTATTAAACATGTACTATGCAGTTGTTTTGCTCGTTTTATATTTCGCTTGCGTGAAAACTATCTTTTAATGTAGATAAATTTATCTATCAGTATTCAGTGACTTGACTTTAAAAACATTGTTAATAATTACTGTTTTTATACCTACGTACTTTTTCAATATAAATCGTTTTTTCTACGTAAGAGGGGGTTATCAATTATCTTCCGATTCCTTATGAAGGGGGAGGGGGGTCAAAAATGTTGGGAAATAGCCCTTATGTAATTTGTGAACGACCCTTACGGCTCGCACCGTAAATACTCGTCTCTATGTTGTTTTTGCTCCTAAAGTCTTCTTAGGTAGACCTCAGTAGTTATGCCGCGTTGTGTGGAAGTTTCACTTTTATTACGCCTGAAGACCACACCCACACCTTGTATTATTTAATTAATTTAGTTTTTTAAACACAAATTTATTACACGAAATATACTTACAGAAAAATCTTAATTCTTCTAAATTAAAAATGTACACGAATACAAAAAAAAATTAAAAGTCTTGTATCGACAATGTCTGTAGCTATTTATTAAACTGAACAAAGAATAAATACTCGTACCCATTAAATAATGGGCGACAAAATGAAAGGCGACATTCTCTCTCTAAATATAACGTATCAAACACTTGCGATTTTCTATACAGGGCGATGATACAATTAATTAATTCATAATCCAGATTAAAACGGCACATTATTATTATTATTTAATACAATAATCGCGCGTTTTTTGTTTTACATTTTGAACAAAATTCTTATTTCAAAATTAACCAGCGATACAGGGTATTAAAACGTTGAGATGATATCTGCATTTATTCACAGACTGTCATCACTTTCTTCGGGAAGATCAAAGAACTGAACTTGTTGTCCGGAATTACTTTCTTCTCTTGTGGGAGAAGCCGGTGATTCCATCTCGGTAGTACTTCGTCCGAATGAAGGATCAAATGCTTCTTTAATCTGACTGTTGGCCCCTTTCGGGTCCAAATCGGTCGCCCAACTAAAATGCATCAACGCTAGATCTGTATTTCCGAGCTTTTTGTGTACCTTTCCTGTTAAATAATAAACTAAAGATTCCTTAGGTACGATTTCTTTGAGTTCCTCTAGTTCTTTCAGTGCCTCTGCGTATCTACCGATGCTGAAATAAATGGATCCTCTATGGAACTTACAAAGTGGATTCTTTGGGTCTTTGTTAATAGCTAGATTTAGAGTATTTAGTGCTTTATCAGTTTTCTTAAGAGCATTTTGAACGATCCCCAAATGACACATGAGAACGGAACTGTTTGGGTTAATCGCAAGCGCCCCCAAATAATTAACTTCGGCCAAATGGTAGCGTTCCTGCTTAGAATAAATCGTCCCGATGCCAAACCAGGCATTGTAATGTCGTGGACTGATCCTGATAGCATTTCTGAAACAGCTCATCGCCTTATCCAGCTCATCGGTCATAATATATTCGTGTCCGAGTAAAGTGTATGCGTAGGCGAACGCGGGTTCTACTTGAACCGCTCTTTGGAAAAACTTTATAGCCGTATCGTGTTCTTTGTGTAGCGAAAAACAATTTCCACTCACACACCAAGTAATTGGAGAGTCTTTGCTTATACTGACGAGATCCTGGGCTAAAGCAGAGAGGGATACTTCTTTTTGCAAGTGCCACAGAGCTGTAGAGTATACGTCCATAAATTGAAGACTATATGGCTCTCGATTTCGAATTTCCCCAAAGTATTTTACGGAATTTTCGTAATCAGCCATTTCAAAATAGGCTAAACCCAACATACCACACACCCAAGTGGTTTCAAACTGATTTGGTGGAAGGGATAGTAATTCTTCGATTGCACTTTTGCAATTAAACGACGACAAATCGAGATATGCTTTGCCCAGTTGTCTTAAGAGGTTCATGAGTCCTTCGGCGCTTTGTTTCTGAATTGTAGTTATTTGTTGGGTACAATTCGTGTTATTTTGATGGTTTTGGCCTAATATTGCACTGTAGTTATTATTCGACGTTATGGTTTCCGACTTTTCCTTTTCGAGACGATTTTTATTGTTTTCTGCGAAAGTAGAGTTTTTGTTTAAGTTACATTTGGCTATACGCTGTTTAGTTTTTTTCGTAGGCGAACGTGGGGTTGCAAATTTGGATCTATTTGGCGATTTGTTGTTCTCTTTTACTGAACAGTTTGAGAACAATCGCGAACTTCGTCGAACGTTCTGAATCGGTTGTAAATTATTAACGGAAGCTGGAGTGCTGGGAGTTACGGAGATCGAGTTTGTGTTGCTTGAATGACTAAAAACGGGTTTATTGTTTTGTAAAGGGGTCTCTTTTCTATTAATTAATTGTCCCATATGAGCTCTGACCTTTTTCGCTAGAGACTTATGTTGATCATTCGATTCTGTGAGCGTGGCTTGGGACAAAAGCGGTGTCCCCAAAATCACTTCTGGGCTGTCTAATGGGAGCATTCCAAAACTAGGACTAGATGCAAATGAAGAATTAAGTAATCTATATTTTAATGGTTTCGTTCGTGTGACTGGCAAAAAATTACAACCAGACATTATAAGAGGATTAGCCAAAGGACTCTCCTCAGGAGAAAGGAGTTTCGTGTTGTTTATATTAGGGGGTACATTGTTTACAGTGTTAAATATTTGCTGGGGTGGAGTAGCATAGGCGATTTCATGGCAAGGCGCGTTAGCGGTATGTATGAAAGTCTCAAAATTTTTCACATGAGTACCATAGCAGGTGGATAAGTTTTCTAATCCTGTTAATTTAAATATTTCATTTGCATTTGGCTTTTCACCTAAACTACATAGTTCACTAAAACAGGACCAAAGAAATGGATTAAGTTTTAATGCCAATTTAAGAGCTTCTGTTGCCTTAGCCCTTTTCTCTGTTTTTATGGCTGTCTTGGCAAGAAGAACCAGAGCAAATGCAGCTTGATCACCAAATTCTACAACTATATCTTCTAAAGTTTTACACTTGGTACTAAAACTGTCTAAAATTACTGATTCCACTTCTGCATACCTAAAAAAATAATATTAGTTTAAAACAAACAAGTAAATGACTATTTTCATAACAGAAATAAATTTAAAATTTTTCTAAAATCAACAATGAATGAGTATATATGAAATGTTTCTTGTTAAAAGCAATAAAAAAACATTCTAATTTAAGTATAAACACTTTTAAATAAAAAGTCTTTCAAATTAGATTTATCAATAACAGTGCAATTACACTTACTTTTCTTTTTGAAATGCACATTTTCCAAATAAATATCGACAATGTGGTGAATTATTACATCTATCTTTAAGAATATGATAAGCATGATCGATCTGACCACTTCTATAGTATGCTGTAGCTAATAGGAACAATGAATCGTCTGTCTCAACTAAAAGTTTAAAGGCAAGTTTACATTAACAACCTACACTTATTCTGTTACAATATTAACCTTCTGCATGCAGTCTTTCAGATAAAAACACTGCGTCTGAAAATTGATAATGGTTCAGACAGTGCCAAACAGTAGCCTGAAAACAAAATTAAGGGTGAATAACTTAAATCTAAAGGCTGAGGTTAAGAATAAATACCTGTATTGGTTCCTGAAGAATCATTTTTAAAATGAAACTTCTACTTTAATAACTACTACTCACAGCATAACTTGTAAAATCGTTTGAAAACGATAAAAGTATTTATGAAAAAAATACAAGGACGAAACTCCTTAAACTTATTTTTGACACCTCGATTTTGTGTTCAATAACCATCATTTCTGCCAAATACCAAAATTGCAAATAAAATATTTCAATTCGGTTAGTACCAACAGAAAATAAGTCGGAGTTATTTTATTTATATCAACAACCCAAATTAATGTTAAAATTAATTAAAATTTCAAAATATCCGTTAAGTAATTTTATATAATTTGTTAAATAATATATTCAACTCCAATTTTATTTTTTTATATTTACACTAGTGTAACCACTGCCACACAATTTGACATTTGGAAAGTTTGACAACTCGACGTGAACTCGACAACCTATCTTACTAAAAAGTAATCGTTACCCGAACTTAGTATTTTGTTGTGCATATTTTCAGTCTTTGCCGTATTATTCATTAATTAATTAAACTGTAAACCATGCCGCCAAAAAAAGCAGCAACAGCAGCCGGAACTAGCAAAAAAACAGAACAGAAGAAAAAGGAAAAGGTTATCGAGGTATTTATTAAGTTTAATCTTAGTTATGAACGCATGAGCTTCACGTGTAGCTTTTAGGATAAAACGTTCGGATTGAAGAATAAAAAGGGTGCTAAACAGCAGAAATTCATTCAGCAAGTAGAAAAACAGGTAAAATCTGGCGGTCATCATCCAGTTAAAGAAGACCCAGCGAAGAAATTGGAGAGAGAAAAGAAACTTAAAGAACAAAAAGAATTGGCAATGTTATTTAAACCTGTACAAACACAAAAAGTGGAAAAGGGTAATAATTATAAAATGTTACAATTTGTTTCTAATGTTATATTGTAATTAATTAATTAGGTGCAGACCCAAAATCCATTGTTTGTGCATTTTTCAAACAAGGACAATGTGGTAAAGGTGATAAATGTAAGTTTTCTCACGATCTTACAATTGAAAGAAAGGCAGAAAAACGTTCATTATATGTGGATATGAGAGATGATGAATTAGAAGATACAATGGATAATTGGGATGAAGAAAAGCTTAAAGAAGTAATAGAAAGAAAACACGGACAAAGCAATAAGACAATGCCTCACACTGAAATTGTATGTATTATGTTTACTAATAGTAAATTACAAAATTGATTTTATAAATAAAACTTAATTTTAGATTTGTAAACATTTTCTAGAAGCTGTTGAAAAGTCAAAATACGGATGGTTTTGGCAATGTCCTGCAGGAGAAAAATGTATTTACAGGCATGCTTTACCATCAGGTTTTGTACTGCAGAAAGACAAGAAGAAAGATGGCAAGAGAAATGAAATTTCTATTGAAGACTTGATTGAAAGAGAACGGGCTGCATTGGGACCTAAACAAACTAAAGTAACTTTAGAGACATTTTTAGCCTGGAAGAAGAGAAAAATTGAGGTGAGAAGTACATATTTTATTTTTCTGTGTACTATAAACTAATTGTATTTTGTTCTTTTAGGAAAAAATTGACAATGCCAAAAAAGAAGAAGAGAAAAAACGAAATGATTATAAAGCAGGCAGACAAGTTGGTCTTTCTGGTAGAGAAATGTTTAGTTTTAATCCTGCCCTTGCTGCTGAACAAGATATGGAAGAAGGAGATGAGGCATTTGATTCATATGCTATAGAAGATGAAGATGAAGGCATAGAATATAAAGAATTAGTTTTAGACAATCTTGCACTAGAAGCACAGGAAGTATGCTCTTGCCAAACCAAAAAGATACTTAATTTTGTAACATTATTTTTATATATTTAGGCTGATGATACAGGGACAGTGGCTCTAGAAGAAAGATTAAAACATAATGATTTGAAGCATTCTGAAAAAGAAAATGGAATATCTGAAGAATCCCAAGAAGAAAATATCACTAATGTACCAATTAACGAAAATTTATTTGCAGATGAAGATTTAGATGGTCTTGATGAAGAACTAGATGATTTAGAAATTGATAAATGATATTGAATTTATGCAGCATATAAACAGCTAATAGAACGTAGAACATCAATAAAAAAAGGAAAAAATGTTTTAGATAAGCTGTAAAACATAAATTTTGTCTGTAATTTTTACCAGTAAGATTTAATCATTTACACACTTTTTTTGTACATGATGGAACAGTCTGGTTTGGTGAATATTATCGGTTAATTAAAAATATATTTATTGAAGCTTCATAATTCTTTTATTCAAAGTAACTTCAAGTTAACCTTGAGTAGGTTCAATCGTTGCAGATTATTAATATTTTTTTCTTTAATATTACAAAATACTTTTTGCTAAAACATGTGCTGTTTGTAATACGTAATTTGATTTTGTAAATTGAAACTTTTGAGTTTAGGTATCCTTAGTATCTGTAAATCAATATTATCTTGTTACTATATATAAATATAAATAATAAATATATATAAATCTGTATTTTTATGTAATAAAAATACTTTTCCATCAAAATATTTTTACTCGACATAATTTCTATTAATTTAATGTTGTAACCGCCTCATATCATTGATTCTTTCATTATCTAAAATAAGTAGTTTATTTAATAAGCTAAGCCTCTGTTCAAATGGGAATTCGCGGTGGAATATTTGAATACCCTTCCCGAACTTACTTGCAGATGGCGATAGAATCTGCCAAATTTACATTGATGTAAATATTCATTTTATGTACTGCTGGCAGATGGCAGTTACTCCTCCATATTAAGGAAATTAAAAAAAAAACAAATACGAAAATTGTTATTAATTACCATGTTATTTGAAATAACGCAAACAACGAATGATCATTATATTTTAATTAAGGTACACCATATATATATTTATGTATTTTTATCTTTCATTTACATAAAATAGATTATAGGTAGATTAAACTAAGGAGTTTATATAATTAATTGTGAATTTTTACTTGCACAGTGTGTATTGACAAATAAAATCATTTATCTAAAGTAATCAATACATAAATTTATTATTTAACTATTATAATTTTGAGAAGGCGAAATAAGTAAAACTTTTCTAAAAGTAAAGGAAAGTTCATGAAGATGGTGCAGCATGTACGGTTAGAATATTAGCGGTTGTGACGCCTGTAAGCGTCGCGGCGCCACAACTTTCCAATCAAATCAAAACACCAGTTGTATTTCGACTACCTGTATCGGAAGGGATCCGGTTATTATTGTCGCGCTTTTGTTCCCATTTATTTACTGAAAATATTTTTTAACAAGTGTTGTTCCCTTTCTGAAATTTAATAATCGATTATTGTGATTATAAAACGACCTTGGCGCCTTTATCATATCATCTTATCAAAAAGTTTTACGAAGAAAATAGTTCTGTACGATACAATGATTTATTATTCAATGGTAAGGTTTTTTATTGCTTAACAAAATTAAATAAGGGTAAAGACTGCAATTCGCGACTGTCTGTATAGGCAGTTTTCTTCTTTTTTTTTAACAATGATCATGTAATGAAATTGTTTTATTTATGATGCTAACAGGTGATGCTTATTTTAATGTGATAATTTATGCTTTAGACTTAAAACAAATTAATTACAATTTAATTTATACTGAGACAAGAAATTTATAAAAAATTTAATAGTATTTATTAAAAGGTGGAAATATTATTTGTTATAAATTCACAACTAAAGCTGATTCATAAATCATGCAAGCACCCATAAAAGTGGTAAAATAATGTTTGAAAAAATACACGGTGGAAAATAAATATGGTTGAAGCGTTCAACGACACTTAATGACAACGATAGATAATCCGTTTATTAGAAATTTGTATTTAGGAAACAATAAAAATAGATAAGAGTCGTGTAAAAAATATTTAATGAAAAACAAAAACCAAAACAAACGTATCACTGCCTACTACGAAATGAAATTGTAGTTATTTTGTTACGCCGCAAACTGGCAACAAGGACAAATATTATTCAGATCCAAAAATAATAATGTGAACTTCGCTAGGTATTTTTAAATAATTTTACGAGTGTTTCGGCTACATTTTCAATTATTACGTCCAGTCATTTTCGAGATGCTTTTAAATTTATAGCCGGATAATATTCCTATAAATAATTAAGACCGACAAGAAGCCACATAAACATTTCTTTGTTGTATAAGTAAAATCGATTTTTATTACTTAATTATTAACCACATTTACACAAATTTGAATATGTCTTTACCCAATTATTAATTTGTCGTTAAAACATCAATAAAAATACTGCTGCTCACGTATATTTATGAAACAAAGAAATATTTTTCCAGCAAATATTAGAAATAAAACATGCGATTGTTTTTTTTAATTACGAATTTTTTTGAAATTGTTTTTGCTTTTGGAAATTATTTATCTGGAATTGATATTTCCTTAATTCAAAAATTAGGAACTATGGAATCCAATGCTACAGATTTAATTGGAAAAATCTGAAAACTACAATATTATCAGGCCAGTATGCAGTTTAACATTACGAAGGTTAGGTTAGGTTAGGTTAGGTTAGGTTAGGTTAGGTTTTTCAAGATAATTAATTGAAAAAAATCAAATAATTAATCAATTAATGCAACACTTTCCTTGTTGCGATAAAAAAAGGTGAATCGCAGCTAACAATGAACTATAATGATTGACAATAGTAAAAGAACGATAACAATTAATAAATGTAACGGCCATTAGTAGCAACAAAAGAACAACAATTAAGAAAGTAGATGGCCGACAACGCCAACAATACCGTAACAATAAAAAATATAATATACGGCTACTATTATCATAGAATCGTCGGTCCCAAGACCTGTCGGACACGCACCCCCCATTCCATCCTACTTTCATCCAATATTCGCATTTCCTTAAATGTAGAACATATTACATCCCTAACGTTTCTGCTGCTCTTTACTCCTATTGCTGCTTCTAATATTTTTCTAACTATCGGCCACTAAACTAAGAATAAAAAGACGAATCGCCTGGATAATTCGCAACAAAAAAATAGTTATTACTCATAATTCTTAAGTATAACTTAAACTTTCGATGGTACCTTTATTGTGAAATTGCGTTTTAACAAGTAATATAATAAAACCAATAAAAAACTAGAAGAATTTCACGCATTTATTCGAGGACTATCAAGAGGAATACAATAGATCACTGAATTTTAAAACTACACCATAATCTTAAATACTAGTACAAATTGAAGAGTAGGAGGGGAGAGTCTTATTACTGGCGTTTCAGTCTAAATATTAACCAGATTTATATTCTTATTTAATGTTATTTTTATCTCCAAAGTTTCTAAAAGGGATAATTTACTGCTTTTGGGTACGTAATAATCTAGTAATCTAATAATTTAGGTAATAATAATTGTTGAATGAACATGTTTTCTAGCAAGAAAATATTAAAACTATTACCACCAGTAGTACTAAACTTTTAAAACCATCAAGAATAAGGGGGTGGAACAGAGTCCGATTAGAAACAACAGTTTCCATTTTCCTACTTAAATTTAATAAATATACAATGTATCTAATAATAATGAAAAACCTACAGGACTATTAATTAAACTAGATAAATGATACATGAACAGTTTTATTAATGTTTAAAAAAATACGAATAAAATACTTTTACAATACTTAGATAAATATTTCTCCAAACGTTTTTCCACTGTTAAGGTAAACACCAAATATAACATTTTTGTAAACAGTGCTAATTAACATCTATTTAAAAGTATCCCACGTTTTACTCTGTCCGAATGTTCAAAAGGATCGAGGTCTCAACAAGGAGTTCTGCGAAAAACTTTCGAAAAGTGCGTGAATTATATTATTATTAATATGGTTACCTATACTGTTTTATCGGCTACATGAATGCCAAAACATAATCATATTTCGGAATTTTCAAAGAACAAACCCATTAAATGAAAGTTAAGAGCAATATATTATAACACAAATTGATTATTTGTTAGAAGGTGGTCTTTACGACTACAATACTTAATGATTCAAAAATAGTGATTTAAAAGGTGAAACAAGATACCTAATTGAATATTGCAATAAATATTCTAAATTTCTAGGTAGATTTTTATTTTGCTATTTTAGACATACTTTTATTAAATATAGTATCAAACGTTTATTGTTTATATAAATTAATCATTTTACACATATGTTTACATGGTATTTTGAAATTAATTTATTTGTTAATGCATCAAAAAGTATTTTCTTTTTAATTTTCTCATCTGGGCTCATAATGGTTGAAGGAATGAGGTAATTAATTAACCAGAGTTTTCTCAATTAGCTGTAAGATAATTCTGTAGTTTCTGGTTCCAATTGATTATTTTTATTTATTTTATTTACATTACTATTTAGGGAGTGTTTGGCTAAAACACAATGATCTACCATACCTCTTGAGTTTAACTTTATGTTTTTTATAGCTGCCTCATGTTCAGATACACGATTTTCTATGGCTCTACCCTATTGACCAATGTAGGTAGCGTCATAATCTTTACAAAAAATTTGGTAAATACCATTTTTTTCTGTCGGGTGTTTGAAATGTTGACTGAAATTAGCAATATATTTAATACTACCGAATATTGTTTTTTGTATATAACGGGGACTGCTGTTGCAGTATCTTTAATTTGTCTCTAATTTGTTAATTACGATCGCAAAACAGAAAAAGAAAGTACCTAATAAGATTTCGTAATGATTTACGTAGTATAGCTATGTAAAAACAAGAAAATACACAAAATGTTTCTACGATTTTATTAGTCAAAAGCTCGACAATTGTTTCGACTAATAATGTTAACCGTTTTGTACCTTAAATTGTATTAAAAATACCAGTCATAAAATTTCAAATAGTTTAAAGAATTTAGATTTTAATGTTATAGAAGTAAATAAACTAAAATTAAGTAATTTTATAGACAATAACAAACAAAAATTAAGTAAATTAAAAAAAAAATGGCATTTATAAATTAAATTGCAACAAATGTGATGCTGTTTATATTGGTCAATGTGGTCGGGCACTAAAAAACAGAATTTATGAACCCGAATTAGCCATAAAAAATAAAAATGCTACTACAGATTTTACAGAACACTGCATAGAAAACAGTCATATTTTAGATATCAACAATATTCAATTAATTCACAATGTTGAAAAAAATAGAAAACTTAACCTTCTAGAAATTTTAGAAATCAAATTAGCAATTGCAAAGAACGATAATATAGTCAAAAACCAAACTGAAATATTATCGAACAATAGTCTACTTATGTTAACCATTTTATGATGGTTTTTCCCCCTATTTAGTCTTATATACATTCGTAACTTTGTATTTATTTGTTTGAATTACTGTTCCTCAGGTAGTAACTACAATACTCTTGATAAAGACCGACTGGTCGAAACAATTGTCGAGCTTTTGACTAATAAAATCGTTGAAACATTTTGTGTATTTTCTTGTTTTTACATAGCTATTCTGTAATGTTTCATCAAGAATGCACCATCAATAGTCTTTAAAGATTTACGTAGTGTTTACACTTTTCCATCATTATTTTAGAAGTACTCTGTATATTACTACTACTACAAAAAGAAATAATAACATTACGTTTATGTTCATATTATCTACTTTTTAACGTAGATAAAGTCGTAAATATATTTAAAGCACTCTCTGTATCGGTCAGGGAGTGAGGATGTTTGAATTTTATTTGAAAAATTAGAAGCATTTTTTAGCCTTTTAAATGTATCATCGTAACAACGGTGTCAATGCCGTCTAGTAAAAATATCTTGAAAAATTCGCGGTGCTATTTTTACAAATCTGTTCTCTATTTCAATGTTTCTAAAAAAAAAAATGCAAATACTTACACTTTTTGAAGTATGTTTGGCAATTATAATCACTTACAGTAATAAGTAAAGCGTTAATGTATGACAGACAAGTTTATTTTTTCTTAACATACTAGGCCAGTCAATTTCTATATAGGTTAACATTTCAGGCAGCATTTTTTTAATAAGTAGGGGTTGTAGTGGTGAGTATAAAACTGGATTTTCGCTGTCGCAACCCCTTCCATTGAACCGCCATCTTGAAGAAAGCAATGGCAAGAATTAAGTTAATGATTAATGACTTTCATTACACTTTTTTACGTAGAATTAATAATAAAAGTTCTATCATCCAGAACAGTTGAAAAATTAACGTCAAAAAATATTTACAGCGTAACTAAAAATAATAACAGTAAATATAAGCATATTCTTCTGATTGCTTTTTTAGGGGCAGATAATACTTATATTATCAATGATATGTGAAAAATGTATTAATGAAAATCATAGATTATTCAATTAGCTACAAGAAACGCTTATACAATTTTTTTGTAGTACTTCAAGTTTTGAAGATACTTCAAAAAATCAATTAGACACCTTTTTCAAGATGGCGGCTAAATGAGTTGGGAGGGGGGTTGTGACCACTACATCATTTACATATTAAAAAGGGGGTGTGTGTACTCCAAAAGAAGTATAACTTTAATAATTGATTTGAGTAGAATTTTGAGAAAGAATGTTTTTTTGACATGTTTATTATTCTTTCTTTTGAGAGAGTTTTTGATTTGATTGTTACTTTGTGATGTCTTAATAAATAAAACACAATGCTAATTATGTCATTGTGTATACAAAGTCATTTTCAACAATGGTAATACGTACATGTGCTAAATTACAATGTAAGTCGAAACTATTGTGTTCTAATTCATTTATTGCATGTTTAAATCCTTTTTTAATTAATGATACTGCAGCTGTCAAAAATTCGCATATTTTGTAAAATTTCAAAGAGCTATACGACCTTAGAATAGTTTTCACAGATACATAAATACTTTGAATAAATTCGAAATAAATGTTTTAATTGCATCACTTGAAATTGATTCAATATTAATCGGTAAACGGGAACGATTAAATTTTCTTCGGTTCCGAAATGTATAATCTCATTGAAAAATACCTTTCAAAAGGTTGAATTGAATTTATATCGTTTGTAGTTATTATTAGTGTTATTAAAACATTAAAACATTGCGTGAAGTAACTTACATTGCCAGTTAGATCTCTTGGAAGGCAGCGGTATTCCATCGAAGTGCATTAGTTTCAGTTGACTAAATATTTTTAATGTTGTAATAACTATACATTTTAAATATTTACACCGTTGTAAATTTTATTAATCAGTACTATATTCAGTTGGAAGCTTCAATTATAAGCTATAATTTTACCACTGACTAATTTATTGAAGGCATATGAATAATAAAAAAAAGTGTAGGTAATTTTCGATGTTACGGAAACCTTATCAGAGGGGTTTAGATAGTGTTGTAATTAAGCGATGAAGCTTTACATTTAATAGTGTTAATAAATAAACGTTCAATATTTAACTCTACTTCTTATTAGCTATTCTAGTAATTAGTTGATGTATACTGTATGGTTAAAACAATAAGTTTATAGCGGATTATTATAGAAAATAATTCAATTTTGAAATTTGTTTACAAAATTATTGAAATAAAGTTGTATGGATTTTCTTACGGGTGACAAAAAATCTTAATTTTTTGTTGTTCTGGGGATTAAAGAAATTAAGTTTCTAGATATGTATAACTAACAAGGAAAAGCACAGAAAACGTAAAAAAAATGTAGAAATGCCTTAAACTCGACAATTATATCAATTAACAACCTATTATCAAGAATATAACTATATTAAATTACAATGCGGCTATAACAGCTTTGAATACGTAAATTTTAGAATTTCCATAAGAGTTACAAACTCAAAAGAAGTAGGGGTATATCCAGAAGACCGGGTTCCCTGTGATTATCGACAAAAAAAGGTTCAGTACTTTAGTTTGGGAATAACGGCAACAACAAATTACAACGTGTATTTACAAACGGAAATGAAAATTATGAAAGAAATGGAGATGTAATGTTAGAAAATCGACTCGAAGGTAGCGATGTAAGATAAGAACTGATTACTGAGAAAGAAAAAAAGAATAAAATCGAAATTGTGAAGTAAGAGAAGCAGGGTACCAATAGAGAAGTACGAAAACTTAGTATCAAGACCCAAATCACCGAAGAAACCCATCATAAAATAGCAATTGGGGAGGACAGCGAAGTACAGACGTCATGCGGTTAGTAACCGAAGTTAAAATGCTAGCAGGGATTATAGGAAAGTACAGTAATAGAAGTTATTGGCACAGATAGATATAATACAAAAGCTTTAGAATAGAACGTTAAGAAATATTTACATAGACACAGAAATATAATACGAAAGAATTTTGAACATATTTACATACAAGGCCATAAAGGTATACGAATTTATGTGGCGTTGGTCGCCACAAGTACATAACCTTTTTATTTCTAGAAATTCAAGTAAAGCTGGTTTTATCCATTTATTCTGACAATGGAGAAGTATAAATTGATTTCCATTAATATTATATCTATTTTCAATGTTGGTGTTCTTTAAACCGAATTTCTAGTGGACCAACAGTTTGGCCAGTATAAATAACATAAAAATTTTAATATTTGGTTGGTAAATAAACAAATTTAAAACAAAAATTCGTCGATTTTCGATATCTAGTAAATAAGATAAGTCAGGAAGAAAAAGGTGATATAGACATAGAACAAAGGATAGCACAGGATCAAGTAAGCATTTAACAAAAAAAATCACTTTTATGCTCGCGAACGATTAATTTGGAGGAATGTTTTTAAAAACGTACGTTAAGAGCACGGCTCTCTGTAAGGGTGCGAAACGTGGACGATGAGCGCAGCAAAAAAAAATTAGAAGTGTTTGAAATGTGGTGTTATAGGAGGATGACGAAAATCCCGTTGATATAAAAAGTTAGATATGAATAAGTTTTGGAATGTGTAGAAGAATAAAGGGCGTTATAGAAGTCAATAAGAAAAAGGAAGATTAGATTGGTGGAAAATCTTCTGAAACATGAAGGGTTAGATAGAGATATAGTAGAAGCCTAAGTTTAACAGTTTTGCCTTAAATACGAGGCATGTTTTTTTTAAGTAAGTACCGTTTTGAAGTCAATAAAAAACGTGCATAGATATCTTCATAATTTTAGTTTTACATGAAATCTTGTACCTTATACTACTTTTCTACATAACTTCCTTCAATATTGAGGCACTTGTTATAACGTTTGACCAGTTTTTGAATACCCTTCTCGTAAAACTCTGCCGCCTGACTTGTTAACACTTAACCACTGCACTGTTTTGACTTCGCCATCGACTTGAAAACGCTGACCGCCCAGATGTTTCTTCAAGTGCAGGAACAAATGGTAGTCACTAGACGCCAGATCAGGACTGTACGGAGGTTGATCTAGAGTTTCCCAGTCAAAAGATGTGATGAGATTTTGGGTCCGATTAGCCACATGCGGACGGGCATTGTCATGCACATTTGTGCGGCCATCTTTAAATTCTTTCACCCACTTCCTTACTATTCCATCACTCATAATGTTTTGTCCGTAAACTGCACAGATCTCACGATGAATATCAATCGGTTTTAGTCGTTTAAAACTAATGAATCGTATAACAGCCCGGACTTCACAGTCGGTGGCATCTTAAACACTCAGTAAACAACGTAAACAAAGGCGAATCAGACTGTAATGGCGTCAGTGCGCAGGTGAGAGATGTAGGCACTCAGTGTGCATGGTACTTACTCAAAAAAGCCTGCCTCGTAATAAACATAACTATTGGAAGGGAGAAGTAGATATTTTGTGCACATTTTAATAAAAGGAGATTCGGAATTTAATGAAACTTTAAGTGAACGTTTTTTAAGTGTTTTCTTTTTTTCCCTGAGTTATCGTAAGGAGTGGGGGTGAGTCCAACCAGTTTTCGGATTAGCGACCCCATGTTGATATGTTTTATAGTGTTTTCTTTTTAAGTGGGATATTTACTAATCTGTGTAATAAACTACGAAAGATTGATTAATATTGAAAATGATTAATATTAAAAGTTTGATAAAAATTTACTAGCATATACTATTTGCATTTTCAAAAGATTTTATAAAAAAAATTATTTATATGATAAATATGGAAAATTTAGCTGATTATCAGATTCTATTTCTACTGTAAGAAGTTAATATATTTTGTATGAAGTTTGCATGCTTCATGAAGCTTTCACTGTTAAAAGTTTTTTAATTTAATTTACTAATGTTCTTGATGGGCAAGCGAAAGTCGAACGGATAGTTGTTCAGTATTATTTTTTATTTCTAATATAATATTCCTGTTTTTGAGCGTTCATAAAAAGTAAAAAGTTAGCCTTAGTGTCTCTTATACTAGCGTTCCGCATTGTTTACAAAACAGGCAAGAATTTAAAGTATTCTTTTGACGGAAAAAGTGTAGTGGGCACTTTTACAAAGAAAGAATGTCATTATCGAGGAGAACGTGCTTTTCCCTGAGTGTGTAACACTGTAAGAAAAGAGTTGAAGGGTTACATAAAACTGACCCCAATACGTGTAGTATTAGATTTAGATTGCCCAGTGTAAGTAGGTATCCAGAAAAAAAGGATTTAGGACAATTACTTATGCATAGAGCAATATAAAAGCAGTTTGTAAGGGTTATACGTTATTCCTACTTAAATTTAATAAATATACAATGTATCTAATAATAATGAAAAACCTACAGGACTATTAATTAAACTAGATAAATGATACATGAACAGTTTTATTAATGTTTAAAAAAATACGAATAAAATACTTTTACAATGCTTAGATAAATATTTCTCCAAACGTTTTTCCACTGTTAAGGTAAACACCAAATATAACATTTTTGTAAACAGTGCTAATTAACATCTATTTAAAAGTATCCCACGTTTTACTCTGTCCGAATGTTCAAAAGGATCGAGGTCTCAACAAGGAGTTCTGCGAAAAACTTTCGAAAAGTGCGTGAATTATATTATTATTAATATGGTTACCTATACTGTTTTATCGGCTACATGAATGCCAAAACATAATCATATTTCGGCATTTTCAAAGAACAAACCCATTAAATGAAAGTTAAGAGCAATATATTATAACACAAATTGATTATTTGTTAGAAGGTGGTCTTTACGACTACAATACTTAATGATTCAAAAATAGTGATTTAAAAGGTGAAACAAGATACCTAATTGAATATTGCAATAAATATTCTAAATTTCTAAGTAGATTTTTATTTTGCTATTTTAGACATACTTTTATCAAATATAGTATCAAACGTTTATTCTTTATATAAATTAATCATTTTACACATATGTTTACATGGTGTTTTGCAATTAATTTATTTATTAATGCATCAAAAAGTATTTTCTTTTGTAATTTTAGGACAATTACTTATGCATAGAGCAATATAAAAGCAGTTTGTAAGGGTTATACGGCTTAAGCGTAACATTGTAATTTGTACAGGGTCATTCAAACTGAGTGGTACATTAGACGCTTTAGAGAAACTAAGCATGTTACAGATTTGAAAATTTGGGAGTTGGGAGTAGATGATGTCAAGGATAATATTTTTAACTAAAATAATTTCAACTGTCGGGCACTTCGGGTTATACCGGACGTTGATCTCAACATTTTTATTTTAAATGGAATTTTAATAATTTTATTGGAAAAAAGATTACACCGCAACCAAAACTATAAAAAATCATAACTTCCATAAAAAATGTTTTAGAATGTTGAAATTTTTACTACGTATAGCCAAGTCATAAGGCTAACGTCATGCCTAAACTAAGCTTTATAATTTGTACAGGGCGTTCAGAAGAAAAAATCAAAGTTTATTTATATTATTATATGTATATAATATTAATAATCAATTAGAGTTAGGACAAACAACATCCCCTCTCCTACTCAGCGAATTATAGATGTACCTATATATACACTGTTAGACTTTTTTCTTTAGTATTTATACCCTTGATAATGGGCAATGCCCGAAACAATTGTCGAGTTTCTGCACATATTTAGTGCAAACATTCTACTAGTGTTTTATTTTATTATTAAACGATTAAGCATTATAAATAGAATTGAAGTGAGCATTTCAGTCGGGTACATACAGGGTGATCATAATTCACACATTTTTTGGAAGCATTTTTTTTTCATATATTAAAGTAATCAACAAATCAGAATTTACATATTGTGTTACACAAACCATTATTGGCAACGACTTACGTATTATTATTGCAACAAATGAAATGCCGTATGATTAACTGATTGTTTCAATTTTTAACTATTGATTTCTAGAACGAAGGAAATTCAATTGCTATAACGGATGGATATTGCAAGCAATTTATGTATCTATTTATATTATACAAAATATTTGACAGCTTATAAAATAATTACAAAAATATACTTAACGATTTCAAGTGTCTTACCAACCTTTTTTATTTATTTATTTAAAAATTAATTTTAAACAAAATGTACAAAACTATGAATTCATTATTACCAGTACTAGCGACGAGTAATATTTTTTGATACTAGCGGACAAAGAAATAGCGCGTTGGCAGAAAAGTTAATTAAGCACCATAGATGTGTTTGTTTTACTATCATTTGTGTATACGTGATGGGATTTTATACATAACAAGCAGATGGCCCGTAGGAAGACATGTCCTATATTAAATCCTCCTACATTTAGTGTTCTACCGAAATCGGTTATCATTTTTAGTATGGGGAGAGAGCTGATAAAAGTTAATTGCATAATCAACTCCTAATTAACTCTATTGATAATAACAAGTAGCAAATAACAACAAAAAATGTATTTTTCGAACAAGTTATAAACCAAGTATACAGGGTTTTTCAAGTTGATGGGTTATTAAAAGTATATGAATTAGTAGAATGAATTCAATTTTGAAACTTAGGCTCATTTGGGTATTGTTTACGCCGCTTCTCTTAAAAATATTTTCCAGTTCGATTTACATCCGATTATACCGTAGATGTTAACTTTCTTATTTTAAATGGAATGACATACTTTTTTACATTATTTATAACTATTCACATTATCGAAAAAAAATGTGGTTTTTAACTAAAATATACGGGGTGTTCAAATTTTGTGGTCACAGTTGGCCAACTTCAAAGGGGCCTAAGTCAATTTTTTTTAAATGGAATGATCCATTTTTGACTGCATATTCCTCATTGAATTTGACGTCTATCAATATGTGACTATCGTATACCTTTTTAAGAAAATTTACAATTTACAATTTACAATCTGTGAAGATTTTTCCACAATGAATAATTTAGATCAAAACTACAGCAATCGAGATATTTTAAATTTATTTTATTTACATGGTGAATGTGGAAAAATTACAGAAAGAACTTGCAGACTTTTTAATGAACGTTATCCATACAAACAAAACAATCACACGAAACCAATTGTAGACAGAGAAGATAATAACATTTCATTAACATTATACGTATGCAGTGCAAAAAAGCAACATCTTCACAATTTGTAAATTTTCTCAAAAAGTATAAACAAAGGTATACGATAGTCCCATGTCTCCTTTGGTTATTGTTTATGCCGCTTCTTTTAAAAATATTTTTAAGTTCGATTTACATCCGGAAAATCTGAATTAATGTATATTTAACATAATTGCCCAAAATGAGTAGGGAGTTTACAAAATCTAACCCCGTATGATTATTGACTAAATTAAGATTTTGGGACAGGGCTTTTTTAATCTCTAGCGCTTCTAAGAGTGACAATTGTTTTGCTTTTTCTTATACCACTATGGAGTACAGTAACATTTTTTTATGTCCAAGTGGTGATTAGATAAGACACAATGTTCTGAAAAGCCCATTTTGGTGTCCTTTTTGTCTATACTTTTTACATGCTCAGATATTCTAGCGTTGATTGCCCTACCACTTTGTCCAATATAGCAAGCATCGCAACTGTTACAATGTATTTTATAAATGTCACTTTTATCCAATACATTTGGTTTTTATGTGGTTCTTGAAAGTATTGACCTTATGTTGCACTTGTTATTTTCGATAAGTGTTACATTCCATTTTAATGTTATTAATAAAATTGACAGACGCGTAGATATTGTTATTTACAATTGAAGACGACAGACTGTTATAAAGAAGCCGAGATGAGATTTTCTTTACTTTTTTACTAAGTACGTCATCTATTATCCATGGTTTTGTAAACTCCCCACTCATTTTAGGCAATTAAGATTAACTATATATATTGTCGCACCAGCTTTTAAAATTAATTTTACTCTAATCCTTTTATATTGGTCGTATGACCGAAACTAGTTAGGGTATATATTAAATCGGTTAAACATTCTACGTCGTTTTATTTACATTTGTATATTTAAACATGTTTCGCAATAGTTGCACCCCCACAGTGTTAAGTTTACGTGTAAATTTTCTTCTCTGAAGACCAACTTGTGAAAAATCCTTTAGTAGGTCAACTGTAATGGGAACGAGCTCGAAGCCCTTTTAGTTTTGTAAGGGGTTAGCTTCTCAAAAAAGTATTTGTATTTCTTATAAAAGACCTAGGGAAAATGATGCAGCAAATTACATCGCATGTCAAAGCTCAGTAAGCAGTTAATGGACTTCTATTTAGTAGTGCTCTCGGTGGCTGTAGACATTGGGAAAGAAGGCGCGACCCGTTCCTATACATGGGAAAATTGTAACAGATTAAGCTTTCTCTTTGACAGCGAGGAAACGAGTAGAATTAAGTTAAGACACGTCATGTGCATTCATTAGGTATACGAACAGGCTCTGATCGATACACAGCATGTGTGCGTATATAACTACAGGGTTTTTCAAGTTGATAGGTTATTAGAAGTATATGAATTAGTAGAATGAATTCAATTCTGAAACTTAGGCTCATTTGGTTATTATTTATGCCACTTCTATTAAAAATATCTTCAAGTTTGATTTACATCCCTTTATACCGGAAGTAGATGTTAACTGTCTTATTTTAAATGGAATGACATACTTTTTCTTACATTTTCCAATATAAAATGTGAATTCATGCATATTTTGTAGGAAGCACTATCCTGAAAATACTAATGGATTTTGAATTATTTATTTTTTTTCAAAATTTTTGACATTTGCACGTTAACATTTAAAAACCGTATGTTCGCATTTATTTATCTTTTCATTTTTTGTTTTTGTAATTTATGGGGCTTGTTAGTCACGCATTTTTTACGTCTCCGATTTTTTGTAATATTTTGTATTATCATGTGCATTTGCTGTCTATTTCTTCCTTTTGCGATTTATAGTTTTAGCATGTATCATATTTTTTCTCTTCTTAGTATTGCCGTTTCCCATTGTATTATATTTTCTTTGTCTTCAAATGTGCTTTTAGAGTTTAAGTTAGTTTATAGATTTATTGGGAGTAATTTGTTGACCCATCGGTCCATTTCGAGGACGTAGATGATGCACCGACACATAGATTACAATGTTGCATTTTTTGTGTTTACGTTTTCCCTCCTTTTTGTTTGTTTTGTTGTTTCAAGTGTCGGTGCATTGGAACCACCCTTCCTCTAGGGGCGGTTCTTAAATTCATGATAATATAAGTATTTAAAGACAGACAATTCAGAATATAGTTAATACAATACAGTTAAAAAAGTTAGTACAGTTAAACAGTTCAATCAATTCATTCAATTTCAACATATTAGATAAAAACATCAAACGTTTAGGAGAGATCATTTTTAGTACATTTAACATATAGCACAAATCAAATCAAGATCTCTATAAACGTATAGTATCAATAACATATAGTTCAATCAATCAATTATAATCATTTAATCTTTCGTAAATTAGTAGCATTCACGACGTTCCATTAAATTAGTGTATTTAGTTGTAAATGGTTGGGTGTAAAAAACTTTTAAAGCATAAAGTCCGTTTATTGTACCGATTCCCCCATAGGAATCAAAAGAAGTGGCACATCTGTGCACCGGTGAAATAATTCATTTCATCAACTAATAAACACCGTAATTCAATTAATTTTTGAGATTTTCCTTTAAAACTTTTAACAATTATTTATAATATAACTAAAATGTACAGGGTGTTCAAATTTTGTATTAAAAGTTGGTGAACTTCAAAGAGCCGTAGTCAATTTTTTTAAATGGAATAACCCATTTTTGACTGCATATTCAAATTTCTGATTGAATTTGGCGTCTATTGATATGGGACTATCGTATACCTTTGTTTATACTTTTTGAAAAAATTTACAATTTGTGAAGATGTTGCTTTTTTGCACTGCATACGTATAATGTTAATGAAATGTTATTATCTTCTCTGTCTACAATTGGTTTCGTGTGATTGTTTTGTTTTCCGATATCATTTTGTAGAAAATTTGATTCAATCCTTTCCAGTCATTCTCGGTTTGTATGGATAACGTTCATTAAAAAGTCTGCAAGTTCTTTCTGTAATTTTTTCACATTCACTATGTAAATAAAATAAATTTAAAATATCTCGATTGCTGTAGTTTTGATCTAAATTATTCATTGTGGAAAAATCTTCACAGATTGTAAATTGTAAATTGTAAATTTTCTTAAAAAGGTATACGATAGTCACATATTGATAGACGTCAAATTCAATGAGGAATATGCAGTCAAAAATGGATCATTCCATTTAAAAAAAATTGACTTAGGCCCCTTTGAAGTTGGCCAACTTTGACCACAAAATTTGAACACCCCGTATATTTTAGTTAAAAACCACATTTTTTTTCGATAATGTGAATAGTTATAAATAATGTAAAAAAGTATGTCATTCCATTTAAAATAAGAAAGTTAACATCTACGGTAACTGGAAAATATTTTTAAGAGAAGCGGCGTAAACAATACCCGAATGAGCCTAAGTTTCAAAATTGAATTCATTCTACTAATTCATATACTTCTAATAACCTATCAACTTGAAAAACCCTGTATACATTACAAGGACCTTTCATGTGCCATTGTAACTGATACTGTTATTATGTTATATTACAATACTTAGAACTAGGTTGGATACAATCAGAAATTCTAATGTTCCAAGGTGGCTTTCTAACGTTTCGCTAACACGAAAGGCGAGATTTTTCAGAGGTTCTTCCATTTCCGATACTAGATTTAGATGTAGTTAAGAAGTAATTCTAACCGACAGGACATCACCAGTTCATCAATTGGCCGCGAAAGCCTTTACAAATTTATAAAGGAATATGTAAAAACATAAGAAATAAACAAATGAATACCTTTACAGGGGCGTTAAATTGAGACGTCAAAGCCAAATGTCTACTTCATGACTGTATTTATGGTGCTACTTACAACCATAGACTGAGCAGTACCCATGAAAGTTTACCATTCTTTGAAAAGAGATAGAGCAAATGTGTAACTACATCTTTCTCCTTTCTGTATAGCTTTGTAATGACAAGTATGAATATTAACTTCTTAGGTTATAATTCTAGAAAGAGACACCTACTGACCGCACGTTTGCTTTGTTTCTCTCACTCACTGCCGCTATTTTTTACTATATAAATGGATAGTAAAGGCTCAGTCCATTGTCTATATCTAAACTTAAAATAATTGCGCGAAAATTTACTTGTTCACGATAAACATTTTTTTTAGATAAAAACTGAGGTGATTCCATAATTGTTCTATTTTGTCGATTTAGATACAGAACATGAAAGAATATAAATATGTTTCATTACCATCTTACTAACGATATCCACAGTTACCTGTACAAAACTTGTTATCTAAAACGCCTTTCACTGTACTTACAGTTAGGCGACATTGTGGGTGCGTGACAATTCATTAGGCGTGTTTGTTGACGTCGAGGATGGTTTGATAAGATGTGCTATGGTCGAGTGGCCATTAATGAAAGACTGAAAAAATATCGTAACTACTCTTGTTCTTTCCTTAATTAACAATTAAAAATTAAAAAAGTCATAAAAAGAACTGAAAAATCCTCACAGATTTATCGTTTCATAATTTTAATTCTTTTTCCATTTTAGTTCCTTCTAATAAACTTCTATTTAATCATTTTGATATTTTAATTTAATTTCAACTAAATAAATAATGATCCTGATCGATGTGCACCCAAAACTATTTCGTAGCTATTAATGTTATTACAATATATTATAAAACTTAAGTCAATGTTGTTGCTGAAATGCCGAAATAGGCCGAAACAGATTTGTAGAGATAAACCAAAATATATAGGGAAACTTTACTTTTACAGTTTGTATTTGTACAGTGTATTGTATACTAAAAAAAGTTTTAACTGAAAATAATCACCAAAACCATTTCCAAGATATTTCTGAATTTTAAGATGGTCTTTTTCGGAAATGTTTCACTATTTTTGCTACAGTATTTGTTATAATTTTTATTGAAAGCGTACCAGATAATGTCACATTTAGGATTTTTTGAAGAAGACGCTTTAATGAAAAATTTTAATGCAAATATCTCAAAATTGAAGAAAAAAGTGGAAATAAATTGAGCACACTTTTCACCCAATGGGATGAGAATGGGATCCAAATTATTCTCTTTTTTTAAATATATATATACAGGGTCATTCAAACTGATGGTACATTAAACGTTTCAGGGAAAGTCAGCATGTTACAGATTTGAAAATTTGCGAGTAGAGGTTATCAAGGATGATATATTTAACTAAAATAATTTCAACTGTCGGGTACTTTCGGTTATTCCGTTGATGTTGAAGTTGATGTCAACTTTGTTATTATAAATGAAATGGTATGTTCTTTACGATTAATTCGTATGAAATATAAAATTTTAAGGTGACTTTGACAACCAACTTGTATGCTTACGATAAATAGTTTCTGAGATAATTTAATTTATTGGAACAAAATTGCACCACAATCCAAACAAACTATAAAGAATTATAGCTTCCATAAAAAATGACCTAGAATGTTGAAATTTTTACTAGTTATAACCAAGTCAAGTCATAAGGCTAACGTCATTCCAAAACTAAGCTTTATAATTTGTACAGGGCGTTCAGAAAAAAAATCCAAATTTTAAAAACTCCAAACACGAATAACTTCATTTCTTCAAATGGCATTTAGCATATTTTATTTTGTTATTCGATTTCTTTTGTTATCTTCTTTCGATCCATTTGGATATTTCCTACTGTATTATTTGAAAAGTTTTGAATAATTTTGGGTTTTGTTTAAATAAAGAGTGGAAAACATCCGATGTATCGAAAGAGGATAAAAAATGGAATCGAATGATAAAATAAAATATGCTACGTGCCATTTGAAAAAAATGAAGTTTTTCGTGTTTGAACCTACTCCCAACTCCCAAATTTTCAAATCTGTAACATGCTTAGTTTCCCTAAAACGTCTATATATATATATATATATATATATATTTATTCAAACTGAGTGGTACATTAGGTGTTTTAAGGAAACTAAGCATGTTAAAGATATATATATATATACCTGGTCTACCTGGCCTACCAATGATGACCTTTTTATCTAAAATAAATTTCAACAATCTAACTACTTCCGGTTATAACGAAAGTAGACATCAACTTTGTTATTTTAAATGAATGGTATAGTTTTTACGACGAATTTCTATGAAGCATAAAATCCTAAGGTGACTTTGATAAGTAACATATATGCCTACGATGAATAGTTTCTAAAATAATTTAATTTATAGAAAAAAGCTTGCTACTGCAACTCAAACTATAAAAAATCATAACAACTATAAAAAATTACTTAAAGTGTTAAAATTTTTACTTATTACATTGAAGACTTATAGTTAATGTTATGCCATAATTAGGATTCATAATTTATACAGGGCGTTCAAACAAACAAAGTTTAAAAACTTGAAACACAAATAACTTCAGTTTCTCAAATGGCACCTACCATATTTTACTTTGTCATTCGATTCCTTATATTATCCTTCATCCATACATTCGGATGTTTGCTATTGTTTTAGTTGAACACTTGATATTTTCAGTTAGAAAGATCTTCCCAAATTTTTAAATCTCTAACATGCTTAGTTTTCTTAAAACATCCAATGTACCGCTCAGATTGAATATATATTACGTCAGTCTTAATATGTAAATAAATGAGTAGATGTGATATGTATGTTAACATAAAGACAGACAGATGGCTAGACAGGCAGACCGAAACTGTAACAGTTCTTGATTGGTTAGAAAACTGTAGAAAATAATCAATTTGTTTAGCGCCCTTTTGAAATTCTACTTGTTGTTCTTCTTCTATACACGACCTCGGTATTTACGAGAGTAAGCAAAAGGCGATTTTGAGAAGTTTAATGGATAAAATCGATTCAACTAAAAATGCCAGCCCGTTTAAACGTAGCATAATGAACTTTGCTTTTCAACTCGTATGGAGACAATAAGTTTAAAGAACCAGAACGCTGTAAAAGTGTTGGCATTCAAATCTATTGTAGTTAGTGTTGCAGAACATTCCTATGAAATTAACAACTTAATTTTTATAATCCTCTTTGAAAAATGTAACACGTGGCTTCTTTAAACGACGAAGGCGTGTTCTAAGTAACCTATTTACTTAATTCCCAATAATTATTCTCGGAACATCATATTCTGCTGTATTACTGGGTTTCTCGATGACGTAGTTGTCACAACAATTACCTTACCGTCTACCTGGCCTACCCCCGTGCTACAATCGAACTTTTTTTTTTATTCACCTTTTTTAGTATTTCTAATCTTCTTATCACCGAGCGGCGTGATCTAGTGCTCTAGATCATTGTTCAGCATTCGGGAGGTCACCGGTTTGTACCCGGGTCTGGCTGCTCTAGTCCAAGTTTTCTATGGTTTTCTTGGATCATTTAGGCAAATGCTGGAGCAGTAATGTTCCACAGATAATCTTTCACTTCTCTTCTGTCTTCATTTCGTCCGTCTCATCTTTCTCTCGCTAACAACACCACTCACCCATTCCCACGATTCCTGCAAGGAGGCTGAAGAGGGCTCTACGCCCTAATGTGTAAGTCAGGTAAGGTAAGGTGGGAATGAAACACGAAAAATAAAAAGACCTTCCTATCTTATTCGGTTGTAGTTCCTTTCCCTACTAATTTTTATCTATTTCTCACTGTTTTTTCTTCCTTTTCTGAGTGTTCTATTTTCTATTTTAGTATTTTTCATCCTACAATCACCATTCTTTTGTTCTAACTTCATTTTTTTATGCATGATCTATCTGTTTTCGTCATCTGTTTTTTAGTTTTCCACCGCGAACGTAACTTTTTAGACAATTTATCGTTACTTTCGCCCTTCTCTACCTATCCCACTCTCAAACCAATCTTTTTTCCAACCCTTGCTTGGTACTGGGGTTTGTATAAATAACTGATGCTTTCCTGAGTACGACTCCCTAATGCGAGTGCTCACCCAACCATCTGTGGTGGGCCACTGATCTCCCAACGCTTCTTCCCTCTCCCCACTCAAGTCTCTCCCCTCCCAACCTAATCTCACTCTCACCTTTTCTCCTGGGATATATAACCTACGGGTTGAGCTCCCATCTCCAGGAGAGGTTTTTAGTAGGTGGGCGATACGGTGAATCCGACACTACCTTCTCGGGGGTGCCTTTTGAAGATTTTCCCTCCTCGAGAATAATCAAAACAAAAAAAAAACTCAGTACGACTAAACCCGACACTACCCTGTCATACTGTTTATGAAGATTTCCCCTCTTCCACGAAAACATTAAAAAAAAAGAAAAATCAGTACCAGCATCTCTGACATTCTACTACACATCCTACACACTTTACTCAACTCCGATATTCCACCCACCCGCGTCAAAGAAAAGGGAATCTCCAGTAAAGTAGCCTGCCTAACTTTGCGTACATATTGGTCCAGTTTGTAACTCATTTTTTTATATTTGTTCAATTCCAATTTACTTTCTATATATATTATTTGTGCCATTTTAAGCTTTCCTCCATATTTGTTCTAAATTAATTATTTGTTTTACCTACATTATCTGATCAATTTTAATTCTTTCATTGTATATATTATTTGTGCATTTAATACTTGATTTTTGTACATATTTGTTTTTTGTATATATTTTGTTCCTATTTCTATGTTTCCTGTATATCTTTTAGTGTGTAGGAATACACATTTTTAACAGGGATCAAATAGTCATAACTCCCTATCTATCGCCAAAGATAGCGCTACTCGTCGACGTTAAATTAATCATCCATTTCAATTTCCTTATGTTTTCATTAGTGCAAATAGAGACGTGATAACTGATAATCATCTAATCTGATCATCCTATGAAGACTTCGAACGAATATAGGCACCGATTTTTGTTTATTCTGTATTTGAATTCATTGATATCTTCTTTTGAAGAACCATTTTCTGCAGGAAATCTATCAGCTTATCTCTTATTTTTGTTACGTACTAGTTCAATGTTAACTGGAACCCTTCCCTCATTATGAGGTATCCTAGATCATCTATCTCAACACTGTCTTATTTCTGACCTAACCTAATCTAATAATTCTTTCCACCTATTCACCTTTTCTTCCTTTCCTGTGAAGATGTCTCTTGGCTCATTTCTTGTATTACTGCATATTCATGTATCCTATTTCTCTAAAATTTCTTTCATTTTTATATTAAAGTTTCATCAGTTTTACCTGATTAGCTTAGGATGGCGCAGGACCGAATCGCAAAGAAATCACTTCTATGCTCGCGATCGGTTAATTTAAGAATTCTAAAAATTATTCTTAGAAGTGTGTGTTTGGAGTACGGCACGCACGGTGGGTGCGACCGATGTCGAATAGAATAGAAAAAGGAACAAATAAGAAGGTACAACCATAAATTTATATAAAAATTGTTTTTGATTATGTATTTTTATCATTTTAATACCATGCAGTGTTGGCGCTATTGGTTGGGGTGCTAACTCGTTCAAATCAGAGAAGAGCAGCGACCGCCAAGACTAGAGACACCATTTCTTATTCCGCGATGAAACTCTATCAATTCGCATGCACGCTGCTAATTTTATACTGTTGTTAGTTACATGTGAGAGCGCAACAGTGCACCAAAAGAAGTACAACTTCAAAAAGACAAATAGATGAAAGAATGTGTGAGTAGGTAACATATATTACGTGAAAGGCACGCAGTCCAAATTAATCATTTATCGAAATTACCACATGTGGATCGCGATTTTGATCTTATTAGATACTATGATGAAATTACATACTTCTGTTTTAATCTAGGAAGCTTTTAATTGTTGTAACTCCATATTCACAAATACAAATAAAACACCAAGTTTTAAGTTACAAAATAATTTATTGACCACAATGATCATTTCGCCACACCGCAGCTTCAAGTGGAAGAATGACTAAACTAAAATTATTTACAAAATCAATTATGTAGGTACTTACTAACTAAAATTAAATCGAAAAAAGGAGGGTGGGAGTAGTAGTAGTGGTGAAAATTATATGATTTATAAATTTAGAAGAGGTGAATTATTAACGTCAATTTGGTCATTTATAATTAATCCTAACTTATTTAATTTATTTATTTCTAAACACTCTAATAGATTTAATTTTGTGCCTTTCTTTTCAATATGTAAAATCTCGAAATTTTCATTAAATTGATGTGCCTTTGATAACAAATGTTCTACGTAAGTAGAATGGAAAGATATTTTAATGAAACGATTCTTATGTTCAGTGTTTAGAAATAAATAAATTAAATATGTTAGGATTAATTATAAATGACCAAATTAACGTACATAATTCACCTCTTCTGAATTTATAAATCCTATAATTTTCACCACTACTAAATGTCATTAATCCTAGGTAATATTCTTTGTCCCTCCCTCCTCCTTTTTTCGATTTAATTTTAGTTAGTAGGTACCTATATAAGTGATTTTGTAAATAATTTTAGTTTAGTCATTCTTCCATCTGAAGAAACCACGGTGTGGCGAAATGATAATTGTGGTCAATAAATCATTTTGTAACTAAAAACTTGGCGTTTTATTTGTATTTGTGAATACTTCTGTTTGGCTAGTAACTTATCGATGACGTGTTGATGAGATCTAAAAAGATCAAAATCGCGATTCATATGTGGTAATTTCTATAAACTTTTGATGAAGATCTAAATGTTCTTTTTTTAAGAATTTTATTGTTTGATTGTCCACCCGTTTCATTACATTGCTATAGTTCTATAATGTGGTTTGTTCCATGCCTGGTTTATTGGTTTTTCCATGTCCGGTTTACATATAGAATATGCCGATCCCGGAAAATAGTGGAAATTATACGGAAATTATTGCTGACATAGAACTTTCGATATCAGACATTGATTTAATCGTGGCTATGTGGATTCCCCGTTTTGTACGCATCAACTGAGGTCAGCAGCATTCGGACATTTGACGCGAAAATGTTGATTTGCATTATAAATTGGAAGCATGTGAATATTGCAGAGAACAATCAGTTATTTATCGTACAGCTTTTGGCTAAATTTAATTGTTGTGTCCATGCAGGTGGAGATAACATCAATACCCATTACTAAAACACAATATTCGGAATATTAGTTGTACATCTACACATGTTAATTAATTAAAAGCGCATATCGAAGGTATTATGAAGTAAATTATTTTAGTCGAATTAAATTTTGTGTAGACAAATGAAAATCGCTGAGAAATGTCTCATTGTTGGCAAAAAATTCGAGAATCACTGGACAAATTTTGATACCATTACCAAAATTACGTCAAACATTTTTTATTGTTGAATTGAATTGAATTAAATGGTGGGTAGAAAACAAGTTCGAAGAAAAGGCATTCTCAAGGGTGTTATTAATTTTATACAAAATATTTACATAGAATTTATATAAAGTAACTTACAAAGCTATTTTACTGTTCAAATTTACATACAAAAATGAATATCAAAAATATGACAAAGGTCCCCAAAATTATATTTGAAAAATAGAGTTTTCGAAATTTTCATCAAATGGTCGTCCTCTTCCTGAATATGCGTTATAATCACTATATACTTCATTTGTTCAAAAGAAACCCCTGAAAGATACTGTAGGATGTAGCGGACTTTTTTACTCGGTAATAATTGAGGAAGCGTGAAAGCGTGTTCGTGATAAATCTTGCTTCGAAGGACCACCTCAGATATTGAGGAAAACGATATTTTGTTTGTTTAACTATATTTATTTGCATTAATTAAAAATCTTCACTTTAACTATCACTAATAAAAAGCAAAACTTATATTTAAGTATAAAACTTAACTAAATGAAATCTACGATTATGTTTTGCTATCGAGTGGTTCGTTCGGTGGTTCTATTTTATCTGTTATTTTTAACGTTCGTTTCTGTCCTCAAGAGCCCATACCGTTCTCACGCGCTTATCTCCTGAAGACATAAAACAGACCGTCTCGACAGCATTAGAATTCGCATGACAACTAACATGAACGTTTGACAAATTTATGATTTTTCTTAAACGATAATTTGGAGACTAAACAATAATCTCAGCATGCTATTATCCCTGGTATTCAAAAAATAATTTATTACTTCAAATAAAATATCTTTATTTTGATATATAAATCCAATAATTAAATAATTTTAATCATTGGTTTTTAAAAAGTATTTCAAATAATAGATATGTATAAATAAGAATTTAAAATAAATGCTTTTATTTTAAATACTTATTAAGTACGTTGGTACCAATTATTCAAAGAAATACGGCACGAATTGTGTATCTAGTACTACCATTGCCTTATACGAGGGTGGTTTGATAAGTCCGTGACTTTTTTAATTTCCGAAGCAGTAACTGTAATGGCAACGCTGTTTCCGTTAAATGCCAACTATCGGTAGACTACTGTAAATTTTTGAGCAAGCTCCGACGTTTAGTTTGTTTGACAGCGATTCAAAACTGCTAAACTCGTTAATTTCCACAATAATGGAAAAAAGTGTATTTCGTATGCTGATTAAGCATTACTTTTTGCGCCAAAAATCCATTAAAGGAACCAAGGAGAAGCTTTACCGTCGACTTTAATGGTTAAAAAGTCGTTTACTGAGTTTGAAAGTGTGTGAGTTGACTGAGGCTCTAGGTCTATAGGTATTTCAACTGAGCGAGTGAATCACATTTTGCATGAATAACCAAATGTCCAAACATGAAAAAGCGGTCGGCACGATGGGCGATGGGTGCCCCGATAGCTCACGATTGACCATAAACACCACCGTGTGATAAGTTGAAAAAAGTGTTTAGAGATGTACGGCCGTAATCTGAACGAGTTTTTGCGCCGTTTCGTTACCGTAGATGAGCCATGGATCCATCACGCCATACCAGAGACCAGAGACCAAAAAACAATCGAAACAGTGGGTTTTTACGGGTAAACGTATATCGAAGAAGGCTAAGATGGTTCTATAGGCTAACAAAGTCATGACCACAGTTTTCTGGGATTTACACGGTGTAGTTCGTATTGATTACCTTGAAAAATACAAAATGATCAACGGCGTATTATTAAGTGCTGTAGCTGCTGGACAGATTTGACATTGTTTTGAAGCAGAAACGACCGCATTTAGCTAAGAAAAAATTGTTGTTCCATCAGGACAACGCAATTGGGTTATGAACTGCCACGCCATCAACATTATTCTTCGGATTTAGCTCCTTCCGATATTTCCTGCTTCCAAACCTGAAGAAATGGCTGGGCGGTAAAAGATTTGGGCCGAAGGAAGAGGTCATCGTGGAAAGAAACGCTTATGTTGAGGGTCTTGAAAAATATCACTATTTAGAAGGAATATAAAAATTAGAAACATGATGGACTAAATGTATCGAGCTAAAAGAAGATTATGTAGAAAAATAAAATGATTTTTTTTGCCGAAAAACTTATGTTTTCCTTTAAAAGTGACGGACTTATCAAACCACCCTCGTATTATAACGGACAAATAAGCTGGAAAGTATGTTATGCACTTTATAAAGTTAGTTATGATGTACGTTTACCCTACTTGACTGTTCTTAAAACGACGTAGTCTACGATTCTCGAGCGTAGTTTACATCGTACTTTCTACTTTGCAAACATCATAATTAACTAACAAAGAAAAACACCAATTCAAATGGACAAAGTTATAATACACATAAACCGCCCTGGGTTTAAATGAAATCTCTATAACTTACTTAACACTAATTTTAATCATATTTCAAAGCTTTAGATAATTACGTTTGTGTTTGTGTATTGATTACTGTTATAACATTGTTAACCCCTTTTCCATTGATTCCTTTTAAATCCCTTAATTGACGCGGCAGTATTAGAGTGGATATTTTGTAACAATTATCGAGCAATTAATCTTCTTGGAATATTATTGACAGAGAACAAAAATAGTCAATGATTTCGCAATAGTATGTTCACGTCTTAATGGTTTTATTAATTGATTGCCGATACTAAAAATATCGGCGCCTAAATGTTACGGAACCGTAAACAAGATGAATAGGGAAGTGTCAAAGAGTAACTAATCAACTTGGACGAACTTTCATGATTCCTACGAAGGACGATGGGAAGAAGTAACGTTATTCGCTTATTCGTAATAACGACTCCGATTTTACAAAACGATGATTTGATTAACTAACTAAGAATACAAACAATGCAATTACTTCTTTTCGTATAAACAATATCGATAAGACTTCTATTTGTTGTAACACCGTTTTCAAAATTACACAGTTACACACTAAAGGTATATTATGAAGTAACTGTACTAATTATTGGCATCACACTAGTTATTCTGGTACAATTGATTTTTTTGTAATACCGCACCACCTGACTTAATATGTAATTTGTAACGGTAGCGCGCACACAATGATTTTTCTCATGAAATTGAACATTTTGTTAATTGATGGTGGAAGCTTTCACTTATTGAAACACAGAAAACATAAATAAATAATTAAAAATACACTTCATATTCAAAAAAGAAGGAATTAAAATCCTTATTCGTCTAAATATTAAGATCAAAGAACTCACATTTGGAACCCGTCCTACCAAGTAAGAACAACGAACCGAAAGTCATATCCCACGACCGGTTTCGACCTATCGGGTCTCATTAGGTGGGCGCTGGCAGAAAGGCCTTTATAGGATATATTATAAATATAAATATAAATATAAATATGGAATCAACAGAAACAACTACTTCGAAGGCTTTAATACTAATACCCTTACCGGCATTGAATTACCTCTGATGAGATCCGATACGTAGAAACCGGTCGTGGAATGTGGCTTTCGGTTAGTTGTGCCTACTTGGTAGGACGCGTTCCAAATGTGAGATCGTTGATCTTAATATTTAGACGAATAAGGATTTTAATTCCTTCTTTTTTGAATATGTTATATCTTCGTCTAAGAATACATCGGAATCAACAGTGTAATTCAATGCCGGTAGGGGTATTAGTCCTCGGAGTAGTTGTTTCTGTTGATTCTATAGTTATATTTATAAAAATACACTTGGTTTCAAAGTATTATATTTGTAGACACTACAATTGTTTCAGCAAACATTGCCTTCATCAGGTGTGGTGACTTTATCATTTTGTTGTTAGTGTTGTTTTCGCAACTCGGACACTTCCTGTTTTATGGATGCGATCTCTCTCTGTGGCGTAATAGTTAATTGCTGTAGTTGTGCTGTCCGCAGGAGTTGATATGGTCTCTTCTATTCTAGGCCGATTGTCCGTTATGTCCAAAATCGAGTCTGCCAAGTCTGCTAACTTTTCTAACGTTAGATCGCGATGTGCGGCTAAAATCGCTTGCATATTTGATGGTATTCGAGCGAACCAAAGTGTACGCAGCATGGAGTTGGGAACTGTGCTGCCTACAAGGCCTTTTAGATGTCGGAGGAACTGCGACGGCTTTCGGTCACTTATCTCTTCCATTTCTAATAGGCATCAGGTTTTCTGCTCTTGGGATTTGCTGAGCCTTTTGACTAACTCTCTTTTTAACACCTCATCCGCGTTTGTTGAAGGATTGTTAACAATGACGCAGCTGAATTTGGTAGCGTCGGACGTTGCTTCTGCATTGGCGAAACTGCTTTCCACCATTGCAAACCATAGCTCTGGATCGGCAGGAATGAAAGACGGTAGACGGTACGCGAACTGCGACGCGATTGACAGACAACGCGATTTCTGCATCATTTGGTGGTTGTCTATCATTTTTAATAGGACTGTTCGAAGTCATTTTCGCGAAATTATAACGACTCGCATACACACAAATGATAGTAAAAATGTACTTACAGTTTTTAGGTCTTTAACATTATTTGAACAACACCTACAATGTTTTTCCGTTTTGTAACGCAACGTTACTGTTTTGTCGTTGATAATGTTTTATTTTAATCTTTACCAACGGGGTGTACTATGTACCACGTGAAATGAAACCACGTAAATTTATCGTAATTTATAACTCCGATAACTATATTTAATGAACACTGAATTAAATGCAAATTTATAACTATAACTAATATTAATGCAAATATATAATTAACGATTATTTGTGAAATGTAGATAAAAATTACTTAATGACGTGTCTTATGGAATACGTGTAGATTCCAGCGAGTCTATACGAGAACTGTTCTAAATTTTACTTAAAATTAAATATATACAAACCTTAATAGTCACTATGAAAGTCAGACACGTCGCAACCCTGAGGTATACGGTCATTGTACCCACAAGGGATGAAGCTGATGGAAATTTTGGTTAGTAACTAGTAATAAATGGTACGTGACAAACTGAAAATATTTTGTAAGATTATAATGTTAATGACTTGTCTATTTCTCACGAGTTTAAATGTGGCAATATAAACTATCCACCGAACAGCTACTCAAGCAAAATGCAAACTTCACATTTCGTCGAGGGTCACCACTTTTGTTCTTAGTGTTGTTTTCGCAACACGAACACTTCCTATCTGCTGTCTCTACATTAAACATTCTGTTTCAATTAAAGTTGTTATTGTTTCATTGTGTTTTATTTTATTTATAAAGTATTTATAACAAACAACATTAACAACAAAAAACAAATTGAATCGCGAAGGGTTGATCGATAAAATGCAAGATTGAATTATGTTAGAAACAAAATGAATGCTAAGAAATTATATTGAATAGCTATTTACATGTTGAAGAATTACTTAAGAATCATAACTAATACTAAAAGAATATAAACTGAAAAACGTAAACTATGAATTTGTCCTTATGGTTTTTTGCCATCCCATAGTGGGCCAATGATTATGATAGATTCGAACAAGGAAACGTTCACAAAATTATAAACAGACTTAAACGAAATTATAGGGAAGTCCAAAAGATGTGCAACGGTGGAGGATTTCTAGGAACCGGAACATTTACAAAATTACCAATAATATTTACAGATGTTGCATGCTAAGTGAAGGTAATAAAATAACACGACATCTCTATAAGGGGGCAATAAATACCACAAACGGATTTACAAATATCACCGAGCGGCGTGGTCTAGTGCTCTAAATCATTGCTTAGCATTCAGGAGATAACCGGTTCGAACTCGGGTTCGGCTGCTCTGGTCCAACTTTTCTGTGGTTTCTTTGGATCATTTAGGCAAATTCTGAAGCAGTAATATTCCACAGATAACCTTTCACTTCTCTTCTGTCTTCATTTCGTCCGTCTTATCTTTCTCTCCCTAACCACACCACCCACCCATTCCAACGATTCCTCTAAGGAGGCTGATGAGGGCCTTACGCCCTAACCTACGTTGCACTACAGTGTAAGTTGTAGTGTAGCACGAGTAGCTAGTGGGAATGAAACACAAAAAAGTTTTTTGTTTTACAAATATTGCAGCCAATTTTGTGAGAAAGGTTTTATGGTCTAGTTCATGCGGACAATTCCTAAAGATAAAACTATATATAAATATAAATGTGATTACATTGTTTCTAATAGTTTATATCTTTGCCATGGTTTTGTTTGTATTAAAGACATATTGAATTCTTCTTAAAATAACATTTTATCAAGTTAAAGTAATTTTGACCCAAAAATCATTCACTGTCAATCAATGCTACGCGTTTATTGCTAATGTATTCAGTGATTGATGCAAGTGTCAATTATTGGATATTTTGAAGGAATAGTTAAAAAATTAATTAGAATATGGAGCCTTGCTTCTATTGTAAAACAGTGTTCTGTAAAGGGTTATAAACCATTTTCGTCGACAAAATATAAAATATATAAGTTTGGGACGCCTTTGTGTTATTCAATAAATGGTACTTACATTTTTGCGTTTAACTTTTATTAAAAAGTTGTGATTTTTTTAATTATGGCTCCAAAACTCCGAGGAGAGCATGTAATTGTCTCTGGAGGCAGTTAACAATGGTTGTGTTTGTCAGATAACAAAATTATTTAATTCCATATGGAATCACTTTACTATATAACTACAACGGCAAAATTTCAGCTTCAAGGAAAATTGTCCACAATCTATTCCAATTGAGGAAGAAGAACATATTAACAGTTTTTATTTGGAATGATGGATTCCTCTTTACCAGTAACAAAATGCCAATTGATCTATAGTGTTTAAGAAAATTAGCTGAGTTTCGCTCATGTTTTATTATTTAATAGTCTAGTTAAAAACTTGACTAAATCTCAAACTTAGGGTATTCACTCCACTGGCCGTTACTTTGAATCTCCATTTTAACAATGTGATAAAAAAAAGAGATTTTTAAACAAAATTTTTAATTAATAGCTCACTACGACCGTTTCAAAACAATGGATGAAATACAATAACTAAAATTACATTCTGATGTCTTATATATACTAATAATAGAATTACTCAACAGAAGGGTTTTAAATTGTAAATTGAGTATTGAGGTGTTTAGTTTATTAAGTTTATTATTTAATAATATTCCTAATCAATTATAATTATTAATATCTACACTTTCTAGTAAGTTAAGCTTTTAACCCTTATTTCCAATACCCAAAATTTAAAAATTAAATTTTTTAAATTCGAAACATCTTTTATGTTCTTTGACTCGTTCTTGGAAAGAGCGTGTTTGTTTGTTTTCTTATATTTGTATACATAATTACAGTTAACACATTATAATTTGTAAACTTCAGATTTTAATGAGTTTTCTACCTTCATTCCTAATGAATTACTAATGCAATGATTTTTGAGATGTTTTTTAATTTTTAGGATAACTACATTTAATATACCCCATAATAAAATGAAAGCCTTAAAATAAATTTTAAACAGTTTCATGCCTAGCTTTCATTAAAAATGAAATCACATATTTGCTATGTCAGTAAAAATAAATACATTCCAATCCGTAATTCTCTTTCGTAACATCTACATTTTCCAGTATTTTGACACATAAAAAGTTCTATTACATTCTACAAATAAGTCGTTATGTATTGTATTCTACCAATTCAAAATTTGCCAAAACCAAATTCAGCAAGATTTTTAGATTGAGTAATGGATTGTTTAGTAGGTAACAGACATAGGCAGGTAGGTACGTAGGTTGTTTGATTGTTGGCAAGGAGCGTTTATCGGTATCCAGTTGCATCACTAGCAATTTGTATGATCATATATTATTGTGAATTGACGTCTGATTTCCATTACGATCGGGGAGACTTTTAGAAGTTTCTTGGCAACTGTTAAGTGAAATGCGTTTTTCTATTTACCCGCGACTACTCGCTAACAGATCTTACATCTTATTGTTTGCATTGTCTCTAACTTTTCCTTAAATTTATACGAGCAAGATGCAGCAGCATCGAGTGGGCTGATTTATGGCAGCTACTACTAACTTGGCACAGCACACTTAACTGCATATGTGACATAGGTATACAGTCTAATAGAAGTATTTACTTTTACAGGTGTGACTGTATTGTTTTTCAACGCCAACTAGAAATGCCGTTTAACTAACTATTAACCTTACATCGAATCGCGACTTGGTATACAAATGATACTGAATTGTATGGCAACAACCCCTACAAGGGTTTATACAAATAAACGATTTGCTTCTGAAAATCAATAGTTGAAGAGTTGACTACACATTGGAACAATCGAAAATAAACGTTTTTTACAACCGTTATTATAATCACGGCCACGCGCAGAATTTCCGGCTGGAAATAAAGGGGGATGTGTCGTGGGACACATAACCGAGGTGAACTTGTTATAAATACACAATAATCATCATCTTTATACCGAGCGGCGTGGTCTAGTGCTCTAGATCAGTAATTCTCAACATTTTTTTTTGTTGCGGCACATATTTAACGATTTCAAAATTTGGCGGCACACAAAGAAAAAGATAAAAATTATTTACTTACTGCAACACACTGCATAAATAGTTTATGGCAAAAATTTTAAATATACGAAATAAACTAATATATACTACAATAATAACTAAACGTTTATTAAGGGATTAATTACAAGCTAATAATAAAAATATTTTTAATGCGAAATTTAAGCTTGATGTTTTTTGATAATTTCATTTATATTTGGTCGTAAAAATGACAATGCTACTCTCATATCGTCTTCTACATTTAACAATCTTGATCTTTTTTTTGTTTTAATGTTGGCTAATGCTGAAAATCCGAATTCACACAAATAAGATGTGGAAAATTGTAATAATATGTTTAAAGCTTTTTTGGCTATCATTGGATAATCGCATCTGATGTTAATACAAAATGAATTAATTGATTCTTCTGAATGCTTTAAAATTAAATCTCGATTATTGGAAAGCAAAATGAGTTCTTCCTCTTCATTCAAAGTTAAGTCAAATACAGAAGTATCCGTTATGAGAAATGGATTACGAACGACATATTCCTATTGCTATGCACGCCGCTTCATCATAATTTGGCTCTAAGAAAAAACGCGTTGCAAAGCAAATAATAAAATAATTTATTTTTTTGTGGATTTAAATATATATTCATGTTAAAAATATTTTTCTTTTTAAATGATTGTGAGAAAAACTAATTTGTAGGCACAATAAAACTCGTAATTTCAAAGTAACTTTTCTTTACTGACTGACCATAGTTAAAAACTCTACTATTCTCTATTACTCCTAGTCTTTCACATCCACAGAGTAGCAACGTCACTCCAATGTCGCCGACACCAAAGATTGCTCTTCGTAATCTCGATCTGTATAAAATGTTGCCAACATGATATAATTTAATAATATTAACATTATTATATATTTGCAAAATTTGACGGCACACTTTTGAAATTTGGCGGCACACAAAAGTGCCGCGGCACAGTGGTTGAGAATCACTGCTCTAGATCATTGCTTAGTATTCGGGAGGTCACCGGTTCGAACCCGGGTCCGGCTGCTCTGGTCCAACTTTTCTGTGGATCATTTAGGCAAATGCTGAAGGAGTAATATTCCACAGATAATCTTTCACTTCTCTTCTGTCTTCATTTCGTCCGTCTCATCTTTCTCTCCCTAACCATACCACGCACCCATTCCCACGATTCCTGGAGCACGAGTAGCTGATGGGAATTAAACATAAAAAGTTTTCTATCATCATTATGTTTCATTATAATTACTATAACCCAACAATGTGCTAATACATACGGTACTAGAGTGGATAGGTTTGTAAAACAAATCGGTGGAACTGTCTCGTCCGAAAATGCAATACTCTGCAATTAGTTGATCGTTAAACGAATAATTAATAGATGGAGATAATTAACGTACCTACTTCCGGTATTCAGGATGGTGTGGTTTATTCGGAATTTTTAACTTGTTGAGCGTTTTTAAATGTTAATATTCGGTTATAGCGGTTATCATAGGCTGTGGCTAGTGATTCACGGTTGTGAAATAATCTTACAATCGAAACAATGTTCAGAATTGGTGTAATCGAGAATTCATTCGATTGATTCTTTTAAAAGAAGTCGATTAGTGTCTGGAACAATCGAATTGTGAAACTGATCTAGTGTTTTATTTATTTTAATTATTTTCTGAAGATGCCACACCATTTTTCAAAAAAAAAAAAATAGCAAAACTAATAACAATCGAATCCAAGTGTGAACAATCGAAAGGTTTCGAGATGTCAAAAAAATCGAAACAATCGATTAAAACATCTCGAAATTGCTCATCACTGGTTGTGGATGTGGTTAAACACCTGCCGGCGGAATCTTGCCATGATTAAAATGTAAGTTTTTGCATCATCGATAACGATACCTAAACTTCCAAATTTGGATGGGAACAACTAGCCAGTACATAATAATGTTGTTAATATACCTATACAGGGTCATTTAAACTGAGTGGTAGGTATCAGACATTTTAGGGAAACTAAGCATGTCACAGATTTGAAAATTTGGAAGTAAGGAGTAGAAGTTACCCAGGTTGGTCTATTTAACTAAAATAATTTCAACTGCCAGGCACATCCGGTTATATCGGAAGTTGATGTCAACGTTCTTATTTTAAATGGAATAGTATATGTTTTACAATGAATTCGTATGAAACATAACATTTTAAGGTGACTTTGATAATCAACTTGTATGCCCATTATCTGATGAATAGTTTCTGAGATAATTTAATTTATTGGAAAAAAGATTGCACCGCAACCCAAACTGTAAAAAATCATATTATTCCAAAAAGCAGAAAGCTATCGCTGTTAGAAACATTTGAAATAAAAAAGCCATTATATAAAAAATTAAATTTGGTAAATAACCAGGTAGAAATGTCTGTGTACAATTCCCCACTCCTCTTGTATAACCTGCAGTAATATTAATATTAGTTTATAGTTGTAAATTTTTGTAATCTCTATATTCCTCTTTAAATGACCTGTTTTGGGGTCGAAACAAATTTTTCGAAGTTCTCGAATTAGAATTTTAGCGAAACCTTATATGTTTAAAATGCAGTTTCACAAAGAGTGCACCGTTAAAAGTTTGTTTTACTGAATTTTTTATCTTTCCGTCTATACATTTCAAAGTTTTCTTGTAAGTAATCCCTGATTTACAATCACCCCGAGTTATTTTGCCTACAGTTAAGACGTGTATAAGAAACAAAACATTGATTATTTTGAATAAAACAGCATAAATTCTGTTTGCGTGTCCCAAAATTGAACGGAACAGTACAAATTTGTAACAAAATGCTTAGACACTCAAATTGATTACTATTTTATGAAATGACATAAATTCTGACGACCTAAACACGATTTGTAAGGTTTTACAAAATTTTATTTAATTTGGACTTTTCCTTTGATTTAACAATTTCTCGTAGAATTAAAATAACACATGTTACAAACAATTTATTGTACCACAATGCACATTTCGCCTCACAGTGGCTTTTTCAGGTGGAAGAAAGAAATACAACTTAAACTAAGTAGCAATTTGCTTAAATACTAATTACAAAAGGGGGGAGAAATACATATTCTATTAAATGTTCAACAAAGGAGAATTGTTGGTGTCTAATTGATCATTAATGATCATACCATTTTTATTTAGTTTATTGATTTCCAAACTTTCATATAAATTTAATTAAAGACCTTTCTTTTCTATATGTAAAATTTTGAAATATTCATCAAAACTGTGATTATTTCCAATTAGATGTAGCGCATAAGTAGAATTATCGCTTTTATTTTCAAATCTCTTTTTGTGCTCTTTAATACGATCTTTAAAGTACCTACCAGTTTAACCGATATATGATTTATTGCAACTACCGCAATTTAATTTACAAACTCCTGATTTTGTATCTCACTTAGAAAAATCTTTATTGTTTTTTATATATTTACCAAGCCTGTTGTTCGTTTTAAAGGAAATTATTGAATTAGTGTAATCTGATATGTATTTGCCTACTTTAACTGAAAAATTACCTATGTATGTGAGTGAATTAAAATTAGTTTTTTGTTAGCTATAAACGGATATACAAAATTAAGTATTTTTCTAGATAACTTTTTATTAAGTATTTTTGTTACTATGAAGGTATTAAAGCCATTATTGTTGGCAATGACATATATCTTCTTCTGACATAGGTACCGTTATGAGTCTATGAAGAGATGAATGAAAAAAGACCAATTTGTGAGATAAAGGATGGAAGGATTTTGAATGTATAATAGTATCAATGCGATTGTTTATGATAAATTGAGAAAAAAAGTTTATTATTTTTATTTTTTTACTATTTCAAGTAAAATATTCATTGCTTTGTTCTGTATTCACAACATTAACACACATCCGATTTATTTAATAATAACAGACAAACAAACGGCTTTTTTAATTATAGTTGTAACGGTAGAACATTAAAAAACATGTTGACTAATGTTAAATCTAAAAGCAATATTATTACAAATTAATTTGCAAGGATTGTAGGGCGAGTTATTTAGGACAAACAGGGAGGGCAGTAGAAACTCGTATAAATGAACAGTTAAATAATATTAAAAAATCTGACAAAAAAAAACTGGCTCTTCAGACCATTGTCTAAGTCTAGGACATAAGTTAGACATAGAAAGCACAAAAATCTTACACATGAATATAACAAAGGATAAAAAGTTATCGCTTCTAGAATCCTTAGAAATAAGCAAAGCTTTGTATATACTTATGAACAACCAACTAGAATTAGTAACCTACTCCTCCCCACTTATTTTAAGTAGACTATAAATATGTGAATTGTTTAGATTTAAGTTTAGTAATTAGTAATACTCTTGATAATGATCACGTAGATCGAAACAATATTGTCGAATAGAATAAACAATTGGTGAAACTTTTTCCATTCTTTTATTTATTTTCTCTTTTGAAACAATTTTGTTGTCAGAAATGTCTATGGCTTGCTGATGAGAACCAATTTGTATCCTCGACAGAATTTTGATCACGAATTTATTCTTCTGGGATGAAAAAATTACCTCTAATTCTATGCAACTTATAATTTCTAAGTTGAGTCAAAACATTCAAGATTTATTGACTGTTTGAGATTCAGTAAACAAAATTCTTTTAATAAATTTTCGTGAAGCTAGGATGTATACCATATATTAGACATTGTTTATTAAACCATTTATTTAAGATTGTTGCACTGTTTGAACTTCATGAAAATTTTTTAAAATATAACCGACAAGTTTTAAAACTTTCGGTCATATATTTAAAAACTACTTTTAATATTTGCCAAACAAAAATTGCAATAACATATTATATTAGTCGTACTTTATGTTTTAGTCATGTATAACATTTAGAACAAAAATTGAAGACATTTTGGATTTTTTTTGTTATTTAATATATTGATACAGGTTTAAAATAGTTCGATTTTGTACTGCGGAAGTTGTTTGGCCGGTTATGTGAGAATAACACTTGAGACACAAGCAATAAAGTGTGTGACAGGATTAAATTAGACGCCAAGTTAATCAAACCCTTGTTTCGAGGTCATTAACAAGCACAAAATTAGCTGGTATGAATAAATAGATTTTAAAGATGAAATTGAATCGGCTTTTACTTGGTGAAAGTTACTCATCATCGAAAATAAAATCACAAAACGATACTTTCACAAAATTTATTTGACAACAACAATTGTTTCGCTAACACAGTAGTTTCTTCAGGTTGAGTGTGGTACAAACTATAAATATTGGGTATTTATAGACAGATAGAAACAGTGGGGGAAAAGAATTAAACATAAAACAGGGGACAAAATCCAATAAGATAAAAATATACAAAGACTAAAAATATTACAATTAAAAATTCTTTTAACAGATTAAAAAAGATTAAAATAACATAATATTGGGTAAATACCTAAAATGAGAGCTGGAATAAACAAACATATAATAATAGAAAAAAAACAATGAAATAAGTATGCAATAACTAAAATGATTAAAATTAAAGTTTAAATTAATTAATGCAGAAAAGTTAACATCTAACCATTAATAATAATGGCCAATACAGGTAGAAATTTTAAGATCAGAATTTCTGAACATAATAAGTCGTTCATTGATAAAAAAACTAAATTCTAATTATGCCAATCATTTAATTGAAACTAACCATATTCCCAATTTTAATTATGAAATTGTACACAATTCGGAAAAAGGCCCAAAATTAAATTTATTGGAATTATTAGAAATTAATGAACATAAGTCGTCTTTATTATTATTAAATGAACAATTAGATGTTAACTTTTCTCCATTAATTAATTTAAACTTATAATTTTAATTATTTTAGTTATTGCATACTTATTTCATTGAATTTTTTTCTATTGTTACATTGAATTTTTTCTGTTGTCATATATTTGTTTATTTCAGCTCTCATTTTAGGTATTTACCCAATATTATGTTATTTTAATCTTTTTTAATCTGTTAAAAAATTTAATTGTAATACTTTTAGTCTTTGTATATTTTTATCTTATTGTATTTTGTCCCCTGTTATATGTTTAATTCCCCCACTATTTCTATCTGTCTATAAATACCCAATATTTATAGTTTGTACCACACTCAACCTGAAGAAGCTACTGTGTTAGCGGAACAATTGTTGTTGTCAAATAAATTTTGTGAAAGTATCGTTTTGTGATTTTATTTTCGATAAATAGATTTTAATGACTGAATTAAACTATTATATATAATAGTCGATTCAAAGAATATATTATGTGCTTAGTACAATTACTGTATATAACTTTGATAATGAGAGTGCTTATTTTGTTTTTAATTGCACACAAATTAGTACATAACGCATTAAGTGGGCTACACTGATTGTTGCGAGTAGGACGGATGTTTTTAGAAGAAATTTGTTTTTTGTTGCTCACAAATAATAAATTGTGCGTCAATTGGGAGAAACTAGCGTTTTGCGGCGAACCGGATGTTTTTGGGATAAGTTAGCCTGTTACTGCGTGGTTGACATGACATAATACTCACGGAATGTCATTATTCTTTAAAATTTACTTCGAAAATGAACGATCGCCTTTTAACGCTTGTGAATGAAGATAATCATATTAATAATAAAACGCTATAGAGTGGCATAATCTCGGAATTACAACACCAGAAAGCAGGATAAAACAGTCATGTCATAAATGGTTATTTATATAAACGATAAAGTATCAGGGATGTTTTGTATTAACCTTAAATCTTCTCGGATTATTTTGAAAATCAGATTCCTATCTTAGTAAATTTTGTCCAATTAAAAAACACACGCTAATACGAACTTATGAAAATGAAAACAAAATTATATTAACACAGAAGTTGTTTATTTATTAGCTTTTAGTATATTAAACTGAACTGTAACTACCGAATAAAACGAAGAAACCCTTAATATATTAACGTTATCAGTTATTAGTGGTGCGGGTAGAAGATTTTATTTTCTAATGAAGTGATTTATTCCATTTCTTATCATTTTTTGCCCTCCATATTACCCGAAGGCATTTATTATTGTTAACAGCAAGAAATACTCAAGTGTTGCAGTCACCTTACTTGCAACAATTAAAACATCAAATACTACCATTTGTTTCAAAACAATTTGTACACTTAATTTCAAAACAGTAACCTACACATTTCAGCCTTTTTGATTGTGTATTTTGTTAAAACCTTATAGCATAAGTACATTGAGACAGCATTAAATATTATAGCAGCGTTATTAGAAAAGGAAATAATTCTGGATTTCTTCTCTCACTCGAACGCGGCATGATTGGTAGAGAAGATACGGAAGCTACGGAAGGAACAGCCAATAAGGCCGTTTTAGAGTGAGAAAGGAGATCCAGAATTATTTCCTTTAACAATAAGATTGCTACACTGTTATAGTGTTAAAAGCTGTCTCCATGTTTTTATACTCTAATATTAAAATAAAGTTATTGCACTAAATAGCCAACTTAAACTAAATATACAATAACAACATGCAACAAACTCACAAATTCTTCATTATAAGCAGCTAAGCCAATTTTACTAGTATGCAACTAATAGGAACAATACAGAACGTTGAAATTATATGCTACGAACAAAGTTTGTTTAATTGATTGAATTATTAGCACAACACAAACTATTGTTTTACATTTTATTATTAGAAGACTCTAACAATTGTTTCGACATTGCTGTCATTTTAGAGAGTTGCTTGAAACTAACTTAAAATTTAGAAATGGGTACAATTTATACTAATGTTCTGGTTGCTATTTATTTGGGAAACTGGTTACCTGTTTGTGATATCACTTTTAGAATAAGGCTGTTCAAGTTTTCCGTGTTTTCGTTTGTAATATTTAGCTTGGTTTTATGCATTTCAATTTTTCTAAATAATCAAGTTTTTGTCCTTTATTTTCTATGTGAATGATAGAGAAGCTATCATCATTAATCGAATGGTTTGATCTGATACAGTGTTGTGCTAAACCTGTAAATAATTTTTTATCAGAAATATATTTTTTTTTTCTTTTAGTCTTATCTCAAAATTACGCCCAGTTTGTCCCAAATACATAGCATCACAATCCTTACAAGTATTTTGTAGAACCCAGATCTTCGGTTTTTGTTTACTTCATCAATTTTATTGTTCATGAGTAATTTCTTTATGGTGTTTTTATTGCTACTTACAGGTTTATACGGAGTTTCATTAGGTTGTTATAAATTTGCGGGCTAACATTTTTATAATAGGAATGGAGTATCAGTTTTCCTTTTTTATGGAATTAGAATTATATAGTTGTTTAAGGGTTTATTTTCTTTGTTTTTTTTTGGATTTAAAGTAAAACTGATTAGTCTGTCTAGTAAACTGTGAAATGTTTATAATTAAATTTTAAGTTAGTTTTAAGCAACACTCTGATGATGACAGCAATGTCGAAACAATTGTTAGAGTTTTCTAATAATAGAGTGTAAAACAACAGTTTGTATTTTGTTGTTTGTTAGTAATTACAATTATTCCACCGCAGAAGCAATTACAATTATTATTAGCACAGATTCAAAGAGTTCAATTGGTACTAATTATTGCAAAGTAGTAAATACGAAAAGCTTTTACTACAGTATCTAGAAAGCAATTAATGTTTGCAATTAATCGAGTATTTTTATGGACAAACAACCGGTACTTGGTGACGTACCATTACGAATACGCATGTGCGTTTGTGAACAAGTGACGTTATTTTTGATGATGCTGTATAATTTTTTGTGTGAGGTAGATTTTGCGGTGAAAATTGCTTTTTGAAAAATTCCTGTGGTCCCCCACTTCCAAAATGAGCAATCACGTCCTTTGTAATGTTTATTTTTAGTTCACTCATTGTGATATTTCGGCGTCAAGAAGACTCTGGGTCTGGATTGGATCCAACTGGTCCAAAACATCGTCCAAATTTTATTTCATTGTCTTACTCCCAAAAAATTAGAGTAAGTATTACTGTGTACTAGAGTAACTACGGTTCAAATGTGGTCCAGTTTCCGGTACCTACCTAAATTTAAGTGATGACATTTTGAAGTGATTTTACTAATTAAGTACCAGGTGAAATTTGTGAGTGTTTCCATCATTGAGATAACTTTGGGAAATATTGATCCATAGATAAATAATAATGTAAGTGTATGTTATAATTATAGTTTGTCTCCTATTACTTTTTGATTATTATAAATAATAATTATCACTGTAATTTTGGTTCAATTAATTATTTAACAAAGAAAAGTAACTCTACAAAAAGACTGATTTTATTAATCAAATATTTTGTCCATAAATTAAGAAACCTTTCATATTTTTTTAAAAATTATGCACAAATAATTCTTAACATTTTATTTAATATAATTAGCTCATCAAACATTCATGTTATTGTGAGAAGAAATTCAGTCGTTTTTAATTTACATAATACGATAAAAGAAAAAGACTTTAAGAAGTTTCAATTTATGTTTAATTGTTCACTACGAACGTATTTATGTATTAATATAATGTTTATTGTATTTTATCGACCTTATTTGATCTGATCTTTTTATTTTATCATTTTATTTAAATGCAGATTCAATTTGTAAGTACCTACAGTGAATTATTTTATCAATTTAGAATATATTAAACAATAATTAATTGAATTGGCTGTTACTTGGTGAAAGTTGTACATATTAACTGAAATAATGACATAAAAAAATTGTGAAAAGTTTTGTGTATGTATATATATATATATCAACAAATAATGAAGCTCAATATAATTAATTAGGTATTTGTTTTTGTTGTTGCTATTCCTTTCCTGGCAGATTTATTGGCACCTTGTACTTTATATGTTATGATCAAGAAGGCGTTATGACATTGAAACGAAGTTTTCAAAGTTACTTTTTGACAGCAATCAATATAGACACATACATGTACCACCTTTCATTAGATCAGATCGATAAATTTGACAAAGCAGCTACAAAACTTATTAAAGGATTAAATTACGTCTACCTGTGTCATTTTAGAAATTTTCAAATTTTATTTACGCAGAAATATGTAGTTTTAAAATGAATAAATAAATATTTGAAAATAGGAAATTTTAACGACTAACTTGTAGCGTGTATGATAAAATAATTGAAATAAAACGCCTTATAACACTACAAAACAAATTGGCACTTGGTGAAGCATAATTAATAATAATAAAAAGAAAGAAACAAGAAAACACTTGGCTAAGTTTCACAAATGTTTAAACAACTAAAACCCCTCTGCCTCAGGCTGTTATCGAACCGTTTCCTTTTCATATTTTTGTAGAATCAGAAAACCAAAATTACATCTTATATTCGTCTAGTTAGTATCTGCAGTTATTGAAAGACCTCAAATAGGGGCTTATTAGTAAATGGCAAATCGAAATTCATAAGGAAATTCCTAAATTTCTGAATAATCAAAGTAATATATCCAAAAACAGAAGGCATTAAAATCCTTCTTCGTCTAAATTTTAAGGATCACAGATCCCAAATTTCGAACGCGTCCTACTCAGTAGGCACAGCGTACGGAAAGTCATATCTCACGACCGGTTTCGACCTATCGAGTCTCATCAGGTGGGCGCTGGCAGAAAGGCCGTTACAGGCTATATGATAAATATAAATATAAATATGGAATCAACAGAATTACACTGTTGATTCCGATGGAAACCGGTCATGGGATATGTCTTTCAATACGCTGTGCCTACTGTGTAGGACGCGTTCGAAATATGGAATCTATAATCCTTAAAATTTAGACGAAAATGGATTTTAATGCCTTCTGACTTTGGATATGTTATATCTGCGTCTAAGAATCCATCGGAATCAACAGTGTAACTCAATACCGGTAGAGGGGTATTAGCCCTCGGAGTAGTTGTTTGTGTTAATTCCATATTTATATTTATATTAATCAAAGTAATTGTTACATTGTTTGAATAATTTAATATTGTGGCCGACGGAACGTCCAGTACTTAATTCATGTTAAGTAAGTGCAGATTTTTATGAATTATTACTTTTAGATAGTATAAATCCTTTTTTAAACGTATAGCTAGCTTCTGTTTAGTTAAACCTATGTAAATTTTATCACAATCTAAACAATTAATTTTATAAATTCCTCACAGAGAAGTTAACTTTTCTTCATCTTTTGAATTACCTAGGAGACCCTAATTTACAATTATTTCTAAAAGTGGGTTCAGTATCTAATTTTTTACAAATTATTATTATGTGTCTATTAAATTTTGTGTGAAAACTAAATTGTGTCTATTTTTTATCTCTATTTACAAAAGATGTATTATCTTTCATAATCTTCCGTTTCTGTAGTATTGATATAATTTTATTAATTTCATTCATATTAATATTATGTTGCTGTATTTTCGTAAAAATACGGTCTTTTTTTAATTAAGGGTATATTAAATAATCGGAAGGCAAGACTATTAAAAGCTGCAAATTTGTTCTTATTTATCATTATTTTTAAATCTAGGAAAACAAGTAGGTAAATTTTATAAACTCATAAAAAGAATTTATTTGATTGATACATTTGTTTTAAGTAAATAAAATTCTTATCAACTATTATAAAAATAACGTCTATATATCTAAGTCACAATTTTGGGAAAAAATTACAGTTACCTTTTATTAAAATTAAATTTCAAAGAAACTTAATGTTTACGAATGTATGTATATTCAGAAATTTAGGAATTCCCTTATGAATTTCGATTTGCCATTTAGTAATAACCCCCTATTTGGGGTCTTTCAATAACTACAGGTAGTAACCAGACGTATATAAGACGTAATTTTGGTTTCGTAATGTACCGAGCGGCATGGTCTAGTGCTGTAGATAATTGGTTAGCATTCGGGAGGTCACCGGTTCGAACCTGGGTGCGGCTGCTCTGGTCCAAGTTTTCTATAGTTTCCTTGGATCACTTAGGCAAATGCTGAAGCAGTAGTATTATCATAGATAATCTTTCACTTCTTCACGTCTTCATCTGGTCCGTCTCATCTTTCTCTCCCTAACCACCACCACCCACCCATCCCTACGATAAAGAGAGCCTTACGCCCTACCCTCCGGATTCTCACTACAGTGTAGGTCGGAGGGACTGCCCGCTCACCAGCACGAGTTTTTTTTTCGTAATATTATCGTCCAAGTTGAGACGAGCCCTTAAAGCCAAGGGCGTTTCTGTTTCTTTATTAATTTGTGTGTTTTATGCGACAATTGATAAACACTTTTAATATAAATTTAATTTTATTCCATGAATTGGTATTTATTTGTTACACAGAAGCACAACTGACTTAAAACAACTGATACTATAACTAATTTATAATCAATAGTTGAACTGATCGGATCCATGTGAAACATTATTTTAATAATTGAAAGAATGAAAATCACTTTTACATGTTTCAAAATATTTTATTGTAATTGTATTTAGTAAATCTGTTACTCTTGAAAAAGACATTGTTATGTCGAAGCAATATTGTAGAGTTTGCAATACAATTTTTGAAACATTTAAAAGTGGTTTTCATTCCTTCAATTACAATAAATTGACTGATTGACCGACTATTAACTATTAACTGTTTGACTGTTACAACCTTATATATTATTTGTTTTATTATGCAATAAGAGACCAAAGCTCAGGCGGTGGACGCGTGATTCGCCCTGTTGCTCATCCTACACTTTGTTTACCTTTCACATGAAAACTGGACAACAAATTCTAATGACGCAACAGTTTCCGGTTTAAATTGATTTAGCTGAAGTAATAATGTTGATAATGATAACATTAAACGAAACTCCAAAAAAGAATATATTAAAGGAAAATTTTGAATGAGTATATCGAAATAATATATAAGAAATTGAACCTTGGCTAGGCAGTTGGTGAAACATATTTAATAAGATTAAGAAATAAAACACTTGGTACAATTTTGTTTCACAGTTTTTGAAAATAACAAAAACAAACAATATAATTTTATTAATTTTGTACCTTCAGTGTCTAGTAAAATTTCTAATAACATAAAGAAAACTAACATCATCCCGATATGTGTAAAAAAAAATAATCTAGGTTCTTCCATAGTTAACAATAAATTAGATAAACAAAATACTCTTGAAAAAAGTGATGTTTACCAGTTGAGCTGTCTACATTGCTCTGCCTTCTATATTGGACAAACAGGTCGTTCTCTAAAAGCCCGTTTAGAAGAACATAAAAAATCTATCATCCAAAATAAAAAATGCACTGGATTAGCCGAACACTGCATTGCAAACGATTATTTTATTAATACAAAAAATAGTAAATTGTTACATAATTTAAATAAAGGCAAACGGCTAGATCTGTATGAAATTTTAGAAATTAAAAAAGCTTGCAAACATCAAGATTAGGTACTAAACGACCAAACTGAATTTTTGACCTCCCCACTCTTAAATTTGTTCATCTAACCCCTACATAGGTATATAAGGTCGTTGTTACTTTTGTAAAATTATTCTCTTTGATAAAGGCTTAGCAGCCAAAACAATTGTTAGGATATATTAAAAAAAGAAGGAATTAAAATCCTTATTCGTCTAAATATTAAGATCAAAGATCTCACATTTGGAACGCGTCCTACCAAGTAGGCACAACGAACCGAAAGCCATATCCTACGACCGGTTTCGACCTATCGGGTCTTATCAAGTGGGCGCTGGCAGTATGGCCTTTACAGGCTATAATATAAATATAAATATAAATATGGAATCAACAGAAACAACTACTCCGAGGGCTAATACCCCTACCGGTATTGAATTACACTGTTGCAGATTCATAATATAGCCTGTAAAGACCTCACTGTCTGCGCCCATCTGATAAGACCCGATAGGTCGAAACCGGTCGTGGGATATGGCTTTCGGTACGCTGTGGGATTTGTGATCCTTAAAATTTAGACAAAAAAGAATTTTAATACCTTCTTTTTTGAATATGTTATATCTTCGTCTAAGAATACATCGGAATCAACAATGTAATTCAATGCCGGTAGGGGTATTTATATTTATATTTATATTTATAATTGTTAGAGTGTTCTAAATAAAAACTGTGAAACAAAACTTTACCAAGTGTTTTATTTCTTAATCTTACGAAATAATATTATACTTAAATTGGATGAAAATATTTGTAACTATTAATTATTGGTCTACAACAGTAATTTCAGTTTCTATTTACCATTGAAATGTACATTTGGTGTTACCAATAAAAATTTAATTTGTAGTTTCATAATAATAAATAAATTTTGATAGGTACATGTTTGTGTTGTAATTTGTATTGAACATTTACGTGTATGTTAAAACATTAAAATATTGTGGACGCTTGTGCTCTAGAATCGCTTGGTGCCCTTAACCTGTTTCGGTCTATTTATTCTAATCATAGCGCAGTCGACTATTCTCGCGGCTTCGACGCTAAATTTAATAAAAAGGTCAAAAGGAAAGAACGGCAACTATTTACCTGTCGCGTTAAAACAAGCTCTACAAGTTTACTAAATACATGTCTTATCATTCTGTTTATCTCAGCCTTTCAATTTCATTGATACAAGAAAATAATGGCCTTCATTCCGGTACAGTGACGCGATACTAAAATAAATGTAAAAGAATTCCATTGATTGAGTTTTATTTAGAAAATAAAGAATAAATAATTTTTTATTTCAAATTTGATTTTGTTCTTAAACAGAATTTATTAAAAATTATTATTTTTTTGGGCCAGTATAATAAGAAATCATATTGACTTGCCTAGTTTTAAATGGTTAATTTGTGTAGGAATATTTTAGAGTGGGAGGAATAAGCGGCTTCTATTTATACCTAATTGGAGAAGTTCGTAAGAACTACAATAATAATTTGGGGAAACCAGGTAGTAACATTATAAGTAAAATAATAGTTGAAAATACCAAAAGTTACTAGAATATTAAAACAATACCATTTTACAGACAACCTGATTACAATAAAATAAACAAAAATTGGAGAAAATGTTTTTCATTTTTATAAATATAAATATAAATCAAGAATCAACAGAAACTATTCCGAGGGCTAATACCCCTATCGGCATTGAATTACGCTGTTGATTCCGATGGATTCTTAGACGAAGATATAACATATTCAAAAAAGAAGGAATTAAAATCCTTTTTCGTCTAAATTTTAAGGATCACATTTGGAACGCGTCCTACCAAGTAGGCACAACGAACCGAAAGCCATATCCCACTACCGGTTTCGACCTATCGGGTCTCATCAGGTGGGCGCTGGCAGAAAGGCCTTTACAGGCTATATTATAAATATAAATATAAATATGGAATCAACAGAAACAACTACTTCGAGGGCTAATACCCCTACCGGCATTGAATTACACTGTTGATTCCGATGGATTATTAGACGAAGGTATAACATATTCAAACGAATAAGGATTTTAATTCCTTCTTTTTTGAATATTTTTCACTTTTGGTAACATCATAATTGAAATGTACAGAAACCAATTACAATAAAATCAGAACAATACAACATATTAACATATAACATATATGTTTCTTGAGGAAAAGTGTATGTAACGTTTTGAAATATATCTTTCTCGCATCCTCAAGTCGTACACTAAATTAATGGCGAACGATTCTAGTTTTGTTATTTGTTGGATACGAAAACTGCACTTTTTAGCTATTTATTTACAATATTAATAATCATGTACAAATTTGACAAAGAACGTGTGACTATAAAATTTTAATTAGCTATCAAATGATTAAATCTATTATTACAAGGAAGTTCAAAGTCAGAATCTCTGTTTAGAATCTCTCCATTTCTATCGTTCCTCCTAATTTTGTAACGTTCGGTGAGAGTGTGGTAAATTTCCATTTGGGAGATTTTGCAGTGGGTACGTCCCCCGATATTTAAATTTTTACTTAATACAAACTGACACGAAACAAAATGTACTAGAATTACAAAAGAACTAATATTGACCCTTTTGGATCAGTTTGTATAAGAGACTTAAATATTGTACATGCTATAATTAATTGCAATACTAAAACTAGAAACTTAAATTTAACATGCTTATTGTGAAGACCGAACAGTATACAACATATTAAAGACAAATATACCAAAAATTGCAGTAAAATAAAAACGAAATATAATAGCAGCTAGAATAAATTTAATAAGGGGGAATTACTTAAATCAAGTTGGTCATTTAATAATGTGTTGCAGTTTTTAAGTTTTAACTTCCTTCTTTTATTCGATACATGTAATAATTCAAAATTTTCATCAAATTTATGTTTTTCGTTAACTAAATGTATGGCATAGTTGGATTTATTATCTTCTCTAGAAGAACTATCCTTGAGTCCTTTTATGCGTTTTTCAAAGGCTGTACCAGTCTGACCTATGCAAATCTTACTACAGGAACACCAATTGAGTTTATATACACCGTTTATGTTTACCTTTATTTGTTTTACTTTTATTGTTTTTAATATATTTACCTAACCTGTTATTAGATCTAAAAGCTATACTGATATTTGATTTAGCATTTACCACCAACATTCTCTTCTATTATTTTACTTATAATGTAACTACCTGGTTTCCCCAAATTATTATTGTAATACTTAAGAACTTCTCCAATTAGGTATAAATAGAATCCACCTTATCCCCATAACTACCGAGCGGCGTGGTCTAGTGCTCTAGATCATTGCTTATCATTCGGGAGGTCGCCGGTTCGAACCTGGGGCCGGCTGCTCTTGTCCAAGTTTTCTGTAGTTTCCTTGGATCATTTAGGCAAACGCTGGTGCAGTATTATTCCAAAGATAATCTTTCACCTCTCTTTTGTCTTCATTTCGTCCATCTCATCTTTCTCTCCCTAACCACACCACCCACCCATTACCACGATTCCTGAAAGGAGGCTGAAGGGGGCCTTACGCCCTACCCTCCGGCTTTGCACTACTGTGTAAGTCGGAGGGATTGCCTGCCCACCAGTACGAGTAACTGGTGGTAATGAAACACAAAAAAGTTTTTTTTTTCGTATAACTTACTTGTAAGTTACATTTGAGGAAGGTATTATGCCGAAACAGCTATTATGTTTAGTAACAATACAGTAGAAATCTAAAAAAACCTTTTGTGTTTTTTTTTCGTACTTAATGATGGATTTCTACCAAGCAAAGACCGAAACAATCCTGCATTCCCTTTTTATTTCATAAATTATGAAAAGACTGGGTTTCTGAATGTCATCCCAACTTTTATAGTGAACCTCTAGCTGAATTGTAGGTGTCACATTTTTTGGAAATTTGCGATTTAATTTTTAAACAAATCTTGTTTATTGCAGACAGTAAAGAGAAATTGATGTTTTTTAGTGGAACCGTATATTACTCCTCTTCCTAAACCTTTTAACATAAATGGAAAACGATACAAAAGTTCTTCTAATAAATTCTTTTAAGAACATCATAAATATTTCTGAGAGCTGAATATACATATATTAGGATAGATGCTAAAAGAAATATTTATTTTGTGTATCCATATGGAATGTTAGATAGTATTAAGGAATTGTTAGGTTTTGAAGAGGTTACAATATTATACGCCGTACGAATTTTATTTCATCAAAAAATTATACAACATCGACACTAATTTTAAATCCGATTACTTTTGTTTATTAAAACATCTTCAAGAATGCATAATACTGTAACGACTATGATTGCTTGTATAGCAATTTTAAATGTATACAGGTAAAGCCAAATGTAAGTATATAATATAGTATGGAGTTTCCAACAATAAATATAAGACCTGATCTTTATATTGGCGCACTTGTTTCGGCTGAAGTTGAAAAGTAGAGAATTTGAATTGCACCGCTCAAGCAAAAATTAAAATTAAAATAAATTAACCAACAGTAAGTTGTAACGAATTTTCTAATTCAGTGATTTATTCACAACTATTTATTTAATCACTTAGAGTACTTATTTAGCTGACAAATAATAATGCACTTTATTTGTATCACTTTGTATCTCGCCGTATTGTATTACATTACGCGTCCGGAAATGAACTGTCCCGCTGACCCAGAGACGAGGGTATACATTTACCGAAAGAAATTACTAGAAAACACGCGAAAATATTTCGCCCGCTTTATACAGAAAACGACTTGTTATTTCAGCAGAAGATTCTCAAGCGTCTATTGTCCGGTATCGATCGGTCTCGACATCAAACGTGCCGCCTTCAGGGTTTTGTAGAGACTCCAGCAGATCTAATTTCTTCCCTTTGTTACAAATATGATTGATTTTAAATGCAAATGTTATAATACAATGTGTGGTCTAGATTCCAAAGTTTTATGTGTTTTTACTTTTAATATGTTCATCGTACCTTAGTTTAAAGTTACCTCCTGTTTGGATTATATAGATTCCGCACATTGGCTGCACTTTAATTTAAACACACCCATTTTTTTTTATTATGTGTGTTTTTTATTTTGCATTAAAGAGTAATCAACTGATATTTGTTTGGATAGAGAAGGCTGTTATTAAATTAATAACAACATAGAGGCAATTGCTGCCATCCAAAAGCATAATAATTGTTATTATTAAGCTTTACGTTAATTCACGTTTGTAGGCTGCGTTGTTGATTTAGCTGGACAAGTTTAAATACATCTGTGAGGCTTTGTCTACTTTGATATCTTCTGTAGCGGCTAAAATCCACTAGATGGCAGCAATTGCCTCTATATTGTTTTTATATTAACTGTTCTTTACGGAACATTTCGACTTGTTCAGTAATTTAAAAATGGCTCGCGGATGAGCTTTTAACAAGAGCGAAATCGCGATCCGGTAGTTTCGATATATTTCCGACCAAAAGCATAATAATTGTTATTGATATTAAGTTATTCGTTGCAATTTGTCTGGTAATGTTACATTATCTTTCTAAATTATCTGTTGACAGCGGGGTGCTGATGCATCTGTGTATCATCGATGTGAAGAAGTGAAAAGTTATATGAATTTTTTTTACAATTTATAATGTAACATATGTATAATGTATAATTCATGATACAGTAACAGCGTTCTCGATTAATTAATTATGTATATTTAAAAATTTGTGTTCTTGTTTTGTTTGTAATAATCTTCTGTTATGCAAATCTGTAGCTTTTGGAGACAAAGTCGTTTCCAGTGTACATCTGACTGTGCTTGTGCTATTTTTATTTTCCCATTTAACTTTCGTGATAATTAGTGTTATTTGTGCACTTATTCCATTAAAAATTTAATTTACGCACTACATGATCCTAAACCACTTCTTGTTCTAATTAGAATATGCTACCGCTGTCTGTTTATATTAAGCATAACTTCACGTTGAGAGATCGACTCCGTCAATAATTTCACGGCGATACCTAGATGGAAATACGTATTCGTAGGTATGGGTTCAGGTGAAAGCCCTAAGGGATCCGAACTAATGTACTCATCTTGTCATACACCCTTTCGTCCCTTCGTGATTAGCGTCAGACCGTGGTGGCCTAATTGAGGGATCATAACAATCCATCTTTCATCAATTTCGCATCGTGTTGTGGAAAATACTAACATCTTTTAATCGTTATGAAATTGGAAAACTGAAAACGATTGTTTCGAAAGCATTTAAAATTTTATTCAACATTAGAAAAGTTGGACAAAAACCCAAATAAAAATAAAAGTAGAATCTTTAGTCTATCTCATCAAATCCGATTACCAGATAAATAAAGATAATCACGCATTTGAGGGCTAAGTTTCATTTCTTGTACTCGACCTTAGTTTGTTTGGACAGAGAGTGTTTGGGTTGGATAGAAAATAAGGGTGATAATCCGGCTACTGAAAGCATCGCTCTCGGTTAAACTGAATGCAGTATAAATCACATTTACCGCGCACTTGAGACCTAGGTACTCACCTGAGACTCGCCTATAACTCGTTTAGACTAATTGCGTGGGATGTGTAGACATATGAAGGTTGATATTTAAGCTACAAAAAGTACCTTTCCAAATTAAACTGAATGCATGATAAATTATGTTAATCATATGTTAACCTGGTACTTGCCAAAGGCTCGTCTGTGACTCGTTTGTGCAAATTATGTTGGGTTTCCACGGAAATTAACGTTGACACTACAGCTAAAAGTGCCTACCTTCCATTGCAAAATAAATCAGTCAGACTAGTTATGCGTTTGAGGACTATATAATACTCAGTTACGACTTGTCCAAGACTCATTTAAATTAACGATTATTATTATATTATCTCCTGGTAGTTTACAGAATTCTGACTGTGTTTATTCAATTGCATGATAAACCATAGTGATTATGCGATATTACTTATAATACTCAGCTACGACTCGTCTAAAACTCGCTTGAATTAATAGTTATTATTATGTTATCTCCTGGTAGTTTACAGAACCAATCTGTCTGTATATATTCAATTGCATAATAAATCATAGTAATTTGCGATTGAGGCCTATGTTTACTTATAATACTCAGCTACGACTCTTCTAAAACTCGCTTGAAATAATAGTTATTATTATATTATCTTCTGGCAGTTTACAGAACCAATTTTCGTGTGTTTATTCAATTGCATGATAAATCATAGTGATTTTGCATTGAATGGTTATGTTTACTTATAGTACTCAGCTACGACTCGCATATAACTCTTCTGGAAATCTTCTGCCTACTTCTCTCATTAGGTTGGTTATATTTTATGGGTTCCTGTTTATTATGTTAGTGTTTAAAAGAAACTCCCGATTTTTCTCACATTTCTGTTATTACTACGCACGTCAATTAAAAATTGGCACAGTTCATTGTTTGATTACAAATCCGAATAAAACTTCAAGCTGTGCGTGCGTGCATCAGTTGTACTGAAAATATCATCGCTTTTATGCATCGTTTACAATTTTGCCTTCATACACTTAAGTAACTAAGTATCGGAAAATATTTACTTTTCGAACATAATGAAGGAAGTAGTAAATTTATTCATTAGTCAGGGTGAGTGCATAACTAACTTTTAACAATAACAATGGTCGTTATTTGATTAACGCGAGTCAGCTGATTGAAATAGTGAATCGCGCATAAAAGTTTACATTTGTAGAATCGCCCACGGTATAAAATTTCCACGTGTGTATACGTGTTTGTTGTTTTGTACCGTTGCCAAAAATTGCTTTTAAACACATAAAAAGGTCGTGTAACTGACATGGCAACCTCTGCTTACATATAGGAACATAATTTTTCATATGGTCGTGTAATGATGTCTCGAAAAACCATGTACCAGTTTGCCTTTATCGGAAATTTAAAAGTAACAAACACTATATACTCACGACTGACGTACAGAATTGATTCAAGGGACCGGTTAGTAGATTATTATAGGTCAACAAAATTGGGGATTCAAAATTCGAATAATGGCCATTTGAGTTGTTTTGTTTTGAAATTAGGATATATATCTCGAAATCTTAATGTGCCACGATATTTCTAGGGTCAGATTAAAAAAAAATACATGATTGAAGACAATGATAGTGTAGTGCTGGAAATATTGGGGTTGGGATTTTGGGTGCGGATCTCCAACCGTTCTGTATTAGAAAACCCAAAATCCGACATTTATTTACAGTCAATATTTGATAGCATGTAATTATGTTACATGTTTGAAATACATATACAATATAAATAAATAGTTTATTTAATAAAAACTGAAGTACAAAGTACTTCGCAGTAATAATTTATAAGGCTTTTTAGAAAAATTTCTGAATGATTTCTTGTTTAAAGCCATTCTTTCAAAATTAATACAAAAAGTGGTCACGAAAATAACAAATGTCTTTAGAGCAATGCACAAAGAGCATGCAGGGTCGGCCACTCTGACCCGTAGCAATTTCATCCCTATTCGGGGATGGGTATAGAGCGCTGGGCCTTCAAATTTTCGTCGGCGTCACCATTGTCATAGTAATTCGTTCTCGCTGGCAGAGGAGCGGCGGCCCCACTCCTAGCTCGTCACTTCGGCATTTATAACGTATATTAAGATTATTACAAAGGTTATTTAAAATATTAGAAAGCGATCTTGGCAGATAAGATAATTTTATGTATTTTTACACAATATACCTTTATTTATTGTAAAACAAAAAATAATTACTGAAGAAACTATATTTATTCTGTGAGAGAAGTAAATCTCGATATTGTTCACAAAACAGGTGAAGACGCTCTTTACCTACTTCACCTGAATATCCGGTACTGTTTAAAGGATTGTTTCGAAACTTGTTCAAGTTTTGATTTTATATGGTTCATTAGGTAATTGCTCCTACATCGGTGATAACCAGAACGAACAGTCAATCGATTCTTTAATGTATTTCTTGGGTTCCTCATTGACAATTCAAGCATTCCAAAAAACAGTTTTACCTCAAAAATTTAAATATAAATATGGAATCAACAGAAACAACTACTCCGAGGGCTAATACCCCTACCGGAATTGAATTACACTATTGATTCCGATGTATTCTTAGACGAAGATATAACATATCCAAAAAAGAAGGAGTAGTTGTTCCTGTTGATTCCATATTTATATTAAAATTGTTATATTTATAATATAGCCTCTAATAGCATTTCTGCCAACGCCCACCTGCTGAGACCCGATGGTCGAAACCGGTCGTGGAATATGGCTTTCAGTTCGTTGTGCCTACTTGGTGGGATGCATTCAAAATTTGAGATCTTTGATCTTAATATTTAGACGAAAAAGGATTTCAATTCCTTCTTTTTTGGATAAGTTTTACCTTAGTTTTTGACTAATTCATATTTTATCTATACATCACTATCACAATCTGTTGTTTGACATTAAGAATTGTTTTCAAACTTATTTCTCATCTAGATTAGTTAGTTCTGCCAAAATAATTTTAGAGTTTAAAACAATGTCTCTACTGTTGGCGCCAGTTAAATTTATTCAAGGTTCACACTTTGGGAATTGAAAAAGAATGCTAAGAACTTCCGACTGTATAAATAATCTTCCACAAAGTAAACATTCTTAAGTCAAACCGATGAAAACGAGGCATCTATCGTAGCTTGTGTCATTTCTAAACTGGATCACAACACAAAGAATTGAGAACAAAATTTCAGAAAAATACACTGTTTTTATTCAATGTTTATGATTCACTGATGAAATATTCAATGTAAAATAACTGCTGATTATTATTTCTACTTAACAAATATTTGCTAATGGGTTTAATGACAGCTAATATTTTGGAAACACATTAAAAAACATTTCACCGTCTTGTATTAAGAAATACTAACATATGTATTCAAGTGTTTCAAATTCAATTGAAAAAATGAGAAGGTTCTTAATTCGATGCCTATGTATTTTTTAATGTATTTACACCGATGACTTCAGAATTCTTTACTCTATTGGTATAAATATATTTTTTTATTTTGACGGAAAACTCTTCAATTGGTCCTATTTAAATTTAATCAAAATTGCTTTGGTAGTCTTTTCTTAACAAGTTAATTAAGCCGGGTTGTCGCTATTTGACGGATTACTTGTTATACGGTCAAGTTCTATGTTAATATTATTGTTAGATACTTATTTATTCTTTCATCACATCGTCTTATTATTTTCACTATTACATTGTCCTAACATAAGTTGAATTCATATGTTTGGTTACTTTTAGAAAAGAATTCTGTTAATAATGAAATATTTGAACAGTTTTTAGTAGGGGTAAAATTTAAATACATTAGTGCGATATTAATTACTGAATTAATTTATACCAACTACAATGAGGGAAAAATTGGTTACTGTTGTCACACCCTCGACGGGACTCGAACCCAGGATCTTTGGCTTTACGCACCAATGCTTTTACCACTAATTATTATTACTTAATAATATTATTAAATATTACTGTAATAATGCATTTGAGGACCATTTTCCATTTCTGGTACTCGTCTTTCGTCCTTATCTCGTTTGGGTAAGGTACGTTTGAGTTGGACAGAAAATAAGGGTGACATTTCTTCTGCTTCAAGTATTAATCCTGATTAAGCCGATTGCATTATAAATCGCTCTTATCTTTTCATTTAAATATTTTATTGAGTTAACTTTTGTAAATTATTGCATAATGTAGTAGTACATATGCAAAATTTAAATTTCTGTGTGGAGTGCGTCTAAAAGACTTGTGAGTGATATTATAATAATTTAATTTTCACTTTACGAGCTGTGGAATCCCAAATAGGAAATTAATTAATATTTGTATAACTTTATGTTTTATTGTAACCTTTTTCTTTCCAATGTTTCGATTAAATAAAAAGCATACGATTGGAATTTCTTAAAGGGTGGTTCTTGCATGTTGAACCGCATAATTTACATAATCGTGTCTCGAGCGACGGAAAGAAGTAAAAAAGAAGTCCATTATCTTTTATGGTCTATTATATATAACACTCAATTTTGCATAATTTGTTGGGTTCTGAAATCGCTAATTTTACGCCGTCTCTTTGACTACTAACGAACTAAACAGGGGACCTGTTATGTTTCATTTTACAAAGAAACATAGCACGTTAAAGAAATCAAAAAGTGGATCAAGCGCGCTGTTTTATGGGAATGGGATGCACCCTGTACTTATTTGAGAAAGCAATAAAACAGGAATTGGACCATTTCACGTCCCCTTCATTCACTGTTGTCTTCTCGTCTGTTTTTATTTACGAACTCTATTATTTGGGGCTTTCAGTATTGTAAACTTTCGCGAATGTATTTTTTGTGACGATTTATAAAGTTACAGAAAAGCTCAAATTGACAATAAAACACTGTTCTAAAGTTTTAGAATTTTTTATTGATAAGAATCTATTGTTTCGGCTTAGAAGGCCATTATCAAAGATTTAGTTAGAAAATGTTTTACAAGTTCCCCATCGCGTCATCTTTAAATATTATTAAAAGCTCAAATTGTTTTAAATATCCTAGGAGGACCATTTCTTAATGATCTCCTTTTCGATTCTGTATGAAAACTATTTTGATTTTTGACAAAATTAGAAACTTCTTAATTAACAACACAGGCCAACGAAATTAGGGATTGAAAATAAAAACAACAAAAGGGTAATAATTTTCGGCGTAAATTTCGACAGGGAATTCAAATTTCAAACCCTAAAACTTAACAACTGCAATGCATAAATGCCTTTTTGAGAGTGAAATAAAAGGACAAAACACCCAAGAGAGAAGGAACATCCAGAGCACCCTTTGTCGCTGCATTAAAATCCGGCCTTAGATTTTCCTCAGAAGATCAAGATTTAGAAATATATTAACTCTAAAATACAAATGTTGGATTTAAGGTTAGATTATCTTGAAATTTCAATATTTTAAGGCAAAATCCATCAAAAATCACCACCCCCGTGGTTTTTTGTCAACTCGGCACAGTATCCTGTCTGTTCTTTTTCGATCGCCTTCCCTTTTTCGAGACAATCGGTACCATAGAGGGTTGAAAAGAATCAGTAAAGGAAGTAATCACATTCGATGTATTCATCTATGGTGAATTCAGATGTGAACCCAGAAAATCTTTAGTATTTTGCAGTTTCGAGAAAATCTAGTATCAAATCCAAACACGTCAAATTATCATCATCAAATTCAAATTTTTAATTTGAAATAAATCAAACTGTGAATATGCTTGGAGCTATTCTGGGGTCATATTATATTGCAGTGTCAAAATAAACCTTGGAAATGGCTATTTCATGGGTTGCTTTATCTTTTCATTTCACGTGGTAATGATTACAAAAGCTTCAAAAGTATAACTAGAAAGTACGTTAGAAGCAAAGTAATTTCCATAAAGAATTAAAAAAAAGTGATACGGGGAAAATTGATTACCATTTTTATGTCATTTAAACGATAATGAATTTTAGATTAGATTTTATTTTACTTTAAGTTGTAAATTATTAGAAATATTTTAATTACAAATTCTAATAATATTATTCCGGCCGTGATCTAAAGGCTGGACTACCGCCTGACGTTTCGTCAGTGACTGCGGTTGATGTCTTCAGAGATGTAGAGTCTGAGGTTGTTGTAGTAACCTTCTGTCTAGAAGTTTCTACGCTACAACAGACTGCCGAGAAGGGAACACCGAGACAGTCAATCAGACAGTAATTCAGCCTTTAGACCACAGCCTTCAAGCCTGGAAAATAATTATTATAATTTACATAACGCCGAGGGTGAAATCCTACATACTGTAATTTTAATTACATTTCTGTACATTCGAGAATGACCGACTAGGTCGACTAGATATATAAATAACTAGTTGAAACATTCTGATTGTATGTTTTTATTAATTAATTCAAGATGAGAATACACCTACGACCTACCTTCTTGTTTATATTCCTGTCTTTATTAAACGCAGTTGACTTTTGCATTCGAAATCCATAAGAAAAAGTGTTAAATCAAATAAATTAAATAAAAAACTAAGGTAAGTTTCCCAATATTATTGAATCGATCTCCACAAATTTGTTTGCCATTAACGAGAGTAAATATGCAAAAATTACTAAGCAGAAGTATTGACAATTTTCAAATTTGTTATCTGTTTTCCTATTATAAACAATCTCTTTGTATATCCAAAAAAGAAGGAATTTAATAATAAGATATATAAATATTAAGATCAATGATCTCAAATTTTGAACGCATCCTACCAAGTAGGCACAACGAACCGAAGCCATATCCCACGACCGGTTTCGACCTATCGGGTCTCATCAGGTGGGCGCTGGCAGAAATGTCTTTACAGGCTATATTATAAATATAAAAACATAAATATAAATATGGAATCAACAGAAACAACTACTCTCGTTAATGGCAAACAAATTTGTAGAGACCGATTCAATAATATTGGGAAACTTACCTTAGTTTTTTATTTTATTTATTTGATTTAACACTTTTTCTTATGGATTTTGAATGCAAAAGTCAACTGCTTCGAATAAAGACAGAAATATAAACAAGAAAGTAAGTCGTATATGTATTATCATCTCGAATTAATAAATAAAAACATACAATAAGAATGTTTCAACTAGTTATTTATATATTTAGTCGACCTAGTCGGTCATTCTCGAAGGTACAGAAATGTAATTAAAATTACAGTGTAATTCAATGCCGGTAGGGGTATTAGCCCTCGGAGTAGTTGTTTCTGTTGATTCCATATTTATATTTAAATCTCTTTGTAATTTATTTTTAAAACTTATAAGATAATATTGAAGTTAATGAAGAATTTGGGTCATATGTGTATACATGGGGAAGAATCATTCAACTTCCGCAGTCATGTACTAAAATATGCACCCTTTCCCTTTAATCTGTCAGTATCTTCGTTGACGATTCCAAGGATTGCATGAAAAATTGAATCAGAACAGTGGAATTTTGGAGCACGAACAACATAATTATTATTATTTTTTTAATAAATACCTGTGTTTTAAGATTTTAATGGACAGGAATATTCCACGAATGCGCATGATAGCTTTTTATTCTTCTATTCTTGTAAGATTAGTATTCCTCAAAAATACTAAAATAGCAAGTTACCCTACAGTTTACTCAGGAAGCATCCTGTAAGACAGTGAAGACCGAGATAAAGATAATCGTGGTAAGCAATGTTTTGAAGTAATACAGATCATGGAGTGCTTTTCGTGGCATATTAAAACTTCGACTTTGAAATATACACTGAAAATGATTGATCTAGTTATGTTTCTTGTTTACTAGTACCTTTCTAATATACGTTTCTTCGAATGACTTCTCTTTTTCGAGTACAGCAGTTAAAAAAAGAATCTCAAAATAAAGTAATAATTTTCGAAGTATTATTTGATAGAGAACTCAAACGTTCCCCCAGAAGAGCTCTAGCGCTTTGTCGTTTCCAGAAATCCTAATCTCCAATCAAAAAAAACAAATTAGTATCATTCAAATTTTTAGGATCAAAATGTTACAATGCCAGAACAATTTCAGATAGAGATTATAATTCAACAATAAACTATAATCGAATATAACTACTTTCTTGGTTATTTTGTCAGGTCGGTTAAACTTTTTCCTGTGGTGTATTCACTAACGTCTGAGGGCTCAAGAATCCAATACGAAATTTTACTTTAAAAATGCGTTTTCATAATGGCGTGTTGCAAATTGTTTGATAAAACTTTATTTATTTGCGCTGTACGGAAACTATGTTACTAAAATGCCTTGTTGTTACAGGATTGGCAATAAATATTTTCGTAATATAGCTGTGATATCACCATTTTATTTTATTGTTAAGATGAATTGTATACGTAATTTCTGGTCCAATACCCAACAATAATTTATTTTGCACCGTGGGTATCTTTGATCACTGCCAAATGACTTACCATGTTATGTAGCGGTTGCCAAATTATATTTTGCTCTATGCAGTTACTCCCTAAATGTATGCAAGTTTAAAAAATAATTACCTCGTTGTGAGAGAGAACGGCATAACCAAGGACAATGTGTGTGAATAATTATGATAGACGAAGTTTTAAAATTAGAACCATACTTTAATCCAGTTTGATTTAAAGAGGGAGTTCGAAACTCTTCACGTAGTTAGTAAAGTTTTTAACAACTTTGGGTGATTACAGAATGATCGTGTTAAAATGGATACGGTCGTGTATGTAGATAGTAGTTATTTCACCCTTCTGATTATTAAATATTTTTGAAAATTTTTATGCATAGATACTTACGGCGTGGGGTCGCATTATGAAGTCGATATCCTTATTAGAAAACGACTTTGCTGAACATTATTAAATCCTACAATAAATAGAAAAATTTTTACCTTTTCATCCATACCCATGCTTTACCGCCGTCAAAAAGTAAATAAAGAAAACAAAACCCACAAATCCAATTATTTTCTCGATAAATTTATCTAGTAAATTGGTTCATATATCCCAGTGTTTCCCAAAGTGGGGCGTACGCCCCACAGGGGGGCAATTCGATGGTTGGAGGAGGGCAATTTGAGTATTGACCCGAGATGACTTTATCCCTTTCGCTATGGGCTTTTTAAATGCAATGCTTGATGTAAGCGACAAATTTTTTGAAAAAACAGTTCTTTTTAAAATAGGGGGCTTAATTTATTAAATATAATTCCTTTTACGCCACCAAAATCTCATTCATTTTCTTTGTTTTGAAAATAATTTCACAGAAATTGATTCTAAAAACCATCATTTAAATTACTATTAAAAAGAACAAATAAAATTTTTATGCTTATTATATTACAAATAGGGGATATGGACATTTTAAAAATGTTAAAGTGGGGCATGGCCTAAAAAAGTTTGGAAAACACTGATATATCCTTTTCCGCAACTAACACCTGCAGTCTGAATCATAATTATGGACGAAGGTTAATTTTTATTTTTTAAATCGATTTTTTCCCCATATGAGTATTGAAAAATTGGTTCGCATACGTATTTACACACAACTACCCTCCACATCAATACATACAACATATAACCCTTTCAGATATTAATCTCCATAATCTACACAGACCACAGTTCTGAAATAATGACATTCATTCTCCTTTAACTACAGAGTTATTCAAACTGAGTGGTACATTAGACGTTTTAGGGAAACTAAGCATGTTAAAGATTTGAAAATTTGGGAGTTGGGAGTTGGGGTTATCAAGGGTGATCTATTTAACTAAAATTATTTTAACTGACGGGAAAACGTCGATGTCAGTTTTCTTATTTTAAATGGAATGGTATATTTTTGACGATGAATTCGTATGAAACATAAAATTTTAAGGCGACTTCAATAACCCACTTGTATGCCTATGATGAATGGTTTCTGAGATAATTTAATTTATTGGGAAAAAGCTCGCACCGCAACCCAAACTATAAAAAATCATAACTTCCATAAAACATGACTTAGAATGTTGAAATTTTTACTAGTTATAGCCATGTCAACTCATAAGACCAACGTCATGTCAAAACTAAGCTTTAGTGTTCAGAAGAAAAAGTCCTAAGTTTAAAAACTTCAAACACGAATCCAATCTATGTGGATCTGGATATTTCCTACTGTTTTATTATTTTTTTTAATAATGTTGGATTTTTTTTTAATAATGAATAGAAAACATCCAATGTATTGAAAGAGGATACAAAATGGAATCGAGTGACAAAATAAAATATGCTAGGTGCCGTTTGAAAAAAAAATAAGTTATTATTAGTTATTCGTGTTTGAAGTTCTTAAACTTTGGATTTTTTTCTGAACGCCCTGTACAAATTTAAAAGCTTAGTTTTGACATGACGTTGGTCTTATGAGTTGACATGGCTATAACTAGTAAAAATTTCAACATTCTAAGTCATGTTTTATGGAAGTTATGATTTTTTATAGTTTGGGTTGCGGTGCGAGCTTTTTCCCAATAAATTAAATTATCTCAGAAACCATTCATCATAGGCATACAAGTGGGTTATTGAAGTCGCTTAAAATTTTATGTTTCATACGAATTCATCGTCAAAAATATACCATTCCATTTAAAATAAGAAAATTGACATCGACGTTTTCCCGTCAGTTAAAATAATTTTAGTTAAATAGATCACCCTTGATAACCCCAACTCCCAACTCCCAAATTTTCAAATCTTTAACATGCTTAGTTTCCCTAAAACGTTTAATGTACCACTCAGTTTAAATGACCCTGTATATCAGTATAGAGAATTCGTAATCCCCAGTCGAGATTAATAAAATCAATACTGATGCTAATAACACGCACCAAAAAGGCAACGTCTCACATGCATTGTCAATATAAACGATACGTGTATTGCCAACGAAAATATTCTGTTTGCCCCCCGCATAATCGGATCATATTATGCTTTACTGGAAAGTCTGCATCGATTGCAGCTCAATTACTCGCCTAGATTCGCTTCCGTGTGTTAGTAAATGTAGGTGCTGAATGGAGCGGACACAGTTATATTAGTGAACAGAACCACTCTGCTGGCTAAGACCATATATTCCACGACGCGCTCGACTAAAAACTCGGAGAATTCATTTGGTTTACTTATCGTACTTAGCGTAGGGCAGTCGACAAAACGCGATTATCAAGAACACATCAGCGTGAAATGCGATTTATATACACTAATTTATTATATTAATAAATTTTAGTCATTACGTAGCAAAAATAATTTATTTCTATTTCACATCCTAGTATATTTCTTCTTCAATCTTCCTAGTTCTTTGTTTCCTAAATAAATTACTGTCTTTCCCCCTAGTATCGTATATTCGTAAGCATATTTTGACTTCTTATTATTTTTTTTCTCACTTTTGCCTTCGTCAGTATATCTATTACTTTTTCTTTTGCTTCTATTCTTATTTGCTCTTCTTATAACTATTATTAGTTTAGTTAATACAAACTGGTACATGATTGGCATGAAATTTATCATAAAATTGAAATGTGATAATGCTAAATACAACCATCTGTAGACAGGAGTTTCCGTTAGTAGAATTTTCGATTAACCCCAGACCGGTGTCACGACTAATTAGATGTTTTCTGGAGCAAACTATTACAACCGTAGCAAATATGTATTATGTATATGTATAAGAACAACCAGTTTTGTTTGTAGCCACGAAATATTTGTAATTTGGAACCTTAATAACACCACCAAAAAGAGAAAATATCAAGAAAGACGAATAAGGAATACCTATTATTATCTAAACCAGTGGCGTAGATTTTACATGTTCACTGTACCTTCGCGTCCTGAAAGGATTAAGAACTCTACCGTATATGCATTTAATTGTCATGTTATATAGTTCAAATTATTCAACTTAATCTTCTAAGCTCCTTGGGTATATTAAGTTTGAATTTTGTATTTAATTTTATTGTCATTTTTTTAATCAGAAAATTATGCAGTTGATTATAGATATTATATTTAAACAAGGACCTTATTTTCTATACTTACAGTTGTTATTAACTCCTACTTAAAGAAAAACGTGTTCCCTAAGTGGTACTTAGTAGGATTTATAAACCTTATTTTTTGTTAAGATTTTATGGGATTGATTATTGTCTGTACTGATACTTCATTGAACTTTATTAAAACTTTTTTCCACGGAATAGTACAACCAAAAATTTCCTTTTAAATATTTTATCACATTCCTAACCGGACACGGAATATCAATAAATTGATTGTCTTTTAAAGGATTTGTTCTTACTATTAACCAATTTATTGTTATATGAAATGGAGTCTACTGTTATTTGGTACAAATTTATATTAATAACTTTTCTCTTGTGTTTTTCATTCCCATCAGCTAGTCGTGCTGGTGGGCGGGCAGTCCCTCCGACCTACACTATAGTGCAAAGCTGGAGGGTAGGGCGTAAGGCCCTCTTCAGACTCCTTTCAGGAATCGTGAGAATGGATGGTTGGTGTGGTTAGGGAGAGAAAGATGAGACGGACGAAATGAAGACAGAAGAGAAATGAAAAATTTATCTGTGGAATATTATATATTATTAATATTAAGTGATCCAAGGAAAACACAGAAAAACATGGACCAGAGCAGCTGGACCCAGGTTCGAATCGGTGACCTCCCGAATGCTGAGCAATTATCTTGTCGCTCGGTTGTATTAATAAATCATAAAACAAACACTGTAACAAAACAACAAACAATTGTAAATTTCAACTTTGTCAAGTGACAATAAAGAAAAGTTGAAATTTACAAAGATTTGTTTTATTATTTATTCATATATTATTAAATTAGATTGTTTCCAAATGGACTATTGAAAAATTGTTATTTAAGATTTATCTTGTAATTTACGTATATAACATAGTTGACATAAAACCAAAATTGCCGAACGTGTTCTATTACGTTATTACAAAGATTTCGAGAGGATTTATCAACACTAACTCAATATGACGCCAATCACATTAGCAACGTGACAAATATCCATGTGAACTGGATTTGAATTTGGAGTTATTGTGCAGATTATGAACTATCTAAATAATTCCGAAGAAATTATGTCAGTTTTTCTACGATGATGTAATAATAACCGTCAGTAATTGTAAAATAAGACATCTGCATTTGTTCGACATATTTTTACCTCTTGCTAGCAATAAAAAGTTTTGACAAAGGAAGAAATAAAAATAGACAGTAATTAAAATAAACAAATTATTAAAAGCTTGTGGACCGGAATTTAGGACAAGTACAAAATATAAGAGACTATACAAATATGAAAAATTTAAAAGAATGTAGACAATTTACAGATTTACAAAGGGAAGGGTTCAAGATAGAGAAGCTTAAATTAGTGACATATTCTTTTGCTGTTCTTCCTTTGGAAGCTTTATGTTACTGCTGTGTAATATCTTTTTGTTATTTTTCTTTTGCGTTTGCCAAAAGAACTCATTACACTGTCTTTGAAATTAAACTTAAAAAGAATATTAATGTTTACTTTCCTCACAAATTATTTAATATATTTATTTATTTACTTTTTCCTTATTATAATATTAAATTTTCTACATATATAAACAGTAGAACATTTTTATAAGCTGAAAAATTCGTTCTATCACAGATACTCGTTACAAATAGATTTTTAGGCATTAAGGTGCATAATAATATTGCTAGTACAGCATATAACTCCTATATGGAGCTTGACGATTATCTTCCCTATTAGCGGAATTATAAATTTGTAGAAGTGTACATATGAATCACGAACTGCTACGCCATCCACCCTATTCTCCGGATTAAGCCCCCTCTGACTATTTCCTGTTTCCAAACCATAACTATAATAATTAGGGGGACACTTGGAAACATTTTACTTTAGTTCTTTAGTTGCCAATTAGTACTCTTAGTGTCAGTAATCATCAAGAAGCTTACGGCGAAACTGATATTCGCTTCTGAAAATAAGAAGTAGTGCCTCAGTGGCTTAAACGTGATGACAACCACTACTCGATAACTTTAACGTGTTATCTCCAACGTGCATTTGGATGAGTTATCACTTCTAAATTAGATATCATTTGTTCGTCTGGAATTATAGAATCAACTGAAAGTCAACAATTCTAAAAACATTTTGGTAAACATTTGGTTTGATGGACTAACATATTCGTTTTGTCCATGATTAAAGATTAGGTGTAGTTGTTATTCAATTTAAACCAAATACTGAAGTGCCATTCTCCCCTTGATTTCAATCTACAACTACCATGATACCAAGGATAATAGAAACCCTTCAGCCATTCTTATTTAATGTGGTAACTGCCATTATATTGGAAAAAATCCAGAGCATTTGATATAGGAAAGTAAATCGTGTTTCTATCTTTGAAATTACTGTAAAGAACTATAAGCATTTTGAATTGAAATGTTTGGGAAAATACGCTTATTTGTAAACTTGTGTTTCTTGGATTCAATAATTTTAGACATAATACCTTTAAGGTTAATTATTTAGTAGGAGTAAAAGGAGATAAAACTGAACCATCTCGATTTCCAAATCGAATTTTTCTAGAATTTCTCTTGCATTAATGGGGAGATGTCATGTCTTTAAGATGATGAAAGGTTGAAAGGTATGACCTCCTTTGGTTCCGGTACGTTTTATTCACAAATTTAATTTTAATGAAAAGAGAGGAAGTAACGCCACTGGTCACGGTGAAAACTTGGCGAGGGCGGCACCCACCGTCGGTTGCTAAGTGTTGCTTCCGATCGAAATGTGTTCGTGGAAAGTCGTCGATTTTCGGTTGGAGTTTTCCTCACGGAAAATTAGAAGCATTTTGCCTGCCAAAACTACATCATTGTTCGGTTTCAAGTCTCAGTAGACTCGAAAATAAAAAAAGAGTAAATAAAGTAGAACACCCATTATTATTCACTTTTTTCCGTCAGTTGTACACGACTCGCCAATATTCAATTAATCATAAAGCAAAAACTGTAAACTAAAAAAGAAACAAAAAATGAAAACATAAAGACACATATATACCTACGCCGCTTGCAATGTACTTTTTTTTGACAATAATAATTAAAAAATTAACCGAAAAGCAATGACCTACATATCGGTAGATCGGGTCGAGAGTATTGAGATTGTTAAAGTGTTGTGATGGTGACCAAATAATTGAACTATTGTATGTTTGTTTTTAATCTGTTTGACAAAGGCGGTTCCTCATCCAGACTGGGTGAGTCCTTACAAAGAACTAGAACAGTAGTGGAAACTTTTAATTGCTACAACTACTACAATAGTCACAGGTAGATTTTTAATCTTTCAATGAAAGCAAAACTACTAACCATAGCTATATTCAAGCTTTAAGTCAAGCGTCATTTCTGATTATTTTATTACAGAAATTACAATATTTACGTATAAAAAATGCAATGCTGATTTATACTTAATTGGTTTTATTTGGGGCAAAACAGAATTCCTTTTTTCCTTTTTTGATCTGTGTTTGAAGCTAATGACATCAAAACTGAAATCAAACAACTAATTTAGCTTTTCATTCAATACTTCCTTATTGTAGGTATCTTTATAGAAAGTGTAAAAAAAATATTTGTATTAAGATCTTAATCAAAATTACGGTTCGACACGATAGTAACTGATTTGTCAGGCACTAAAGAATATCGTTAGAAATTTAATTGAAAAAGAGAGAAATAAAGTTCATTGCCCGCAGTATTTTTGCCTTTTCGATTTATAAACATAGAAGCAGTCGATATAAATGTGGGGTGGCTTTATTGCCTTTTCCCCTAGTTTCTGGTAAAGTTGGGTTAATAATGTTAATATCAACATTTGCTTTTTTCTATTGATTTGTTTGAAAATGAAATCGTCCAATGTTTTCATTCTTTGGTATGTTTCATTTTAAATATGAAACAAAACAATTTTATAAAAGAACGCTACAGAAAACAAATTAAATTGTTATCAAAAATTAAGACTTACCAGACGATCAGTAACAAACTTTATTTGAGAACTAATGGTTTAAAAAATTAGGTTTTAATTTTATTATTTCTGTATTTTAAGTTAGAAACACTTGTTCTTTTCAGAACATCGATAAATAGCAAATAAGGGATATTGAATTAAATTATAGTTACAATAATGAAATATTTGAAGAATTTTTTAGTAGAAGTAAATTTCATTAATTTGCAGTAATTTGTAGAGGGTAAAATTAATTCACATTATTGTCATCAAATTTACAGATATAAATCTAAATAAGCTACACAGCAAGAATGAAAAGCATAAATATAATGACTTATAAGAACAAAGGCTTTCACGGCCGGAATCCATAGTAGAATAAAGATTTTGGGCAGTAGAGCCGTGGTCTAAGTGAACTATTAATTCCAGACGTTTCGTCGGCTACTGCGGCTGACATCTTCGGCAGTCTCGAAGTCTCGATAGCGACAGTCGCTGCCGAGAATTCGAAATACAACCTACGTTCACGTTTTCAACGCAACACTACCACTGAGGATGTCAGCGGCAGTAGCCGACGAAACGTCTGGATTTAACAGTTCACTTAGAGCACGGCCCTACAGCTCGAATCTTTATTCTACTATAATAACTTACTTAATTAGCAACCATTTTTTTGAAACAATATTGTTATTATATACATTATTTACTGTCATGTATTTTCTTAAGAATCCAAAAAAAATACAAAATACTACTTAACAGCTCTTATATATAATGACAATTTAGGAATTGTACTCTTGTCGGTGGAACAATTGCCATTCATTTCTATGCATTGCCTCCTATTTGACCCCTTTGTAGTCTTTGACTCCTACTTTCTTCTTTATTTGAGATCTTTACAACAATTTTTCCTTTTAAAATAGTATTAAAGAAGTGGTCGTGTAGTTTCAAGTACTGGGCTCTACAATTCTTATTAATTGTTTACCTAGCGGTGTGGTCTAGTGCTCTAGATCATTGCTTAGCATTCGGGAGGTCACTAGTTCGAACCTGGGTCCGGCTGCTCTGGTTCAAGTTTTCTGTGGTTTCCTTGGATCACTTAGGCAAATGCTGGGGCATTAATATTCCACTCCTCTTCTGTCTTCATTTCGTCCGTCTTATCTTTCTCTCCCTAACCACACCACCACCCATTCCCATGATTCCTGCAAGGAGGCTGAAGAGGGCCTTACACCCTACCCTCCGGCTTTGCACTACAGTGTAGGTTGGAGGGACTGCCCGCCCACCAGCACGAGTAGCTGGTGGAAATTAAACATAAAATAGTTTTTTTTTTATTAACTGTTTTTCCTCGTCGACTATTAGGAGCAATTCTTAGTCTGTTTCTCTTTTTGTCTAACTGATATATTCCATTCTTCTCCAACACCACGTTTGAAGTGCTGCTAGCCTTCGTCTGTGTTCCTTTGGGTTAGTGTCCATATTTCACAGCTACTACTTTAGACGTAGGTTTTAATGAGTTGTTTTCTTATGTTGATGTTTACTATGACTTCAAAAATGTCTTTTTCCGATTAAAGGCTTGTTTAGCCATTGTAATTCTCCCTATTGTGTCATGTGTTATTTGGCTGTCAATGTGTGAAACTATTAACTTACTACAAATGGGTTTCATTAAGTTGGATTTTCTACTTATTAATAGAATTTTAACTTTGTCGATGTTTATCTCAGCCGGGATCTTTAAAGGTGTAATTCATTATTTCCAAAATCATTTTTACTAACAGCTGTTACTGCTATATCATCAGCAAATCATATTAATCGTATAGTTTCTCTATTAATTGTGACACCCCCTTCAATTGCTTCTGAAACTTTATTAATAGTACACTTAAATTCCATTGCACCTCGAATTTTCTTTATAAGCATAAAAAATGTTTTTGTATGACAAACTCCAAACTACATCCATTGTCACTATCACAGTTAATTAATACTAATAATAAATGCATTATTTTGTAATAAAACTATTTATAATCATAAATTTTTATTAAACAAAATTTAAGATAATGCCTTACCTTATCTATGAAATATTTTCTTATTGAACTGATGTTGTCCTTCTTCGGGTGTACAGGCCGTCGTCGGTTGGAATTGCTTCCTAACGTTTCGCTAGCACGAGTGGCGAGCTTCTTCAGAGGTCTATCCATTTTCGCTGTTGGTTGTAGACAGTCTACAATTGCTTCCTAACGTTTCGCTAGCACGAGTGGCGAGCTTCTTCAGAGGTCTATCCATTTTCGCTGTTGGTTGTAGACAGTCTACACTCGTGCTAGCGAAACGTTAGGAAGCAATTCCAACCGACGACGGCCTGTACACCCGAAGAAGGACAACATCAGTTCATCAACTGGCCGCGAAAGCCTTAATCAATATTTTCTTATTTTTCAAATTGTGCTAAAAGTCAGAACTATGAGTTATTATAATCACCTGAAGGAAACATTTTTCAAAAACTAAATACAGATATTAATTAATTATAAAATATTGGAGCAGTGAATTGAACGTCGTGTTCTGTATGTTTTCATTATTTTCTGTACACGGTTCTCTTGCACGTTAGAATTGTTTGCAAATTAATACATTCTACGCACGCCACTGTCTATAACAAATGAAAATAAATCATTTAGCTGGATTGAATGCAGCTCACTGGCCCGTCTAAATTCGCCGCTTTATGCTAGTCAATAGGTGTAGAGGGACCTGGTGCGGGTTTCCGAACAAGAGCGCAGAACTAATTGGTGTAGCTCTGTTTAATAATATAAAGGCTGATAAATTGTTATATACCCAAAAATACAGAAATGTATATTATTGACAGTTCTGCAGCACCTATATATACCAGCCGCCTTTGAGTTATTCATATACTTACGACTTTTTATTCTAACAACTTTACCAGTATGTTTATTGTTATTAAATAAGGCTAAAAATAAATCTATAAATGTGGTTATAATAATAAGATAGACGTCAAACAAAGCTTTCAAGAATCGTAGCCAACTGGTGCCTTGCTGTATTCCTGATATTTCGTAATTTGATCTTTTAATTTTCTTTCCTACACACAAAACACCACAGAACGCAAGTACGTGTAACATTAATTTTGCGTCATAAATCGTCATATAATTTAGATGTTTGTAATCTGGTGCTTAGATATAATAATTCTGATCTAATATCGTAGTGAGTCAAGTTCAATTTCTTTTCTTGGAAGCTACCGCACGGTTTAATTTTAAATTTAATATACAAACTTCCATCCATTTCGCCGTCGGTTTGTTTTATTTTTAAAACTATGTCTCTGTGCCAAGTTCAAAATGCTTGACTAATTGAGTGTAATTGTTGTTCGTAAACCGATTCTAGCGTCGCAACTTTATATGTTTTCGTTAATTCGATAATGGCTTCTCGTTTAGCGATTGTTTTTACCACACCAATTGTTTTCCCCGATAAGTAAACCTTGTCAATCTTTTTTTGGAAGTTATACTTACTGAACTGTCTAACAACAAATTTAACTGTTAATCACTGTCACGTTTTTGTAGTGATATTTTTATAAAAATCTCATCATTTCTGTTTCTGGTGGGTCATCATTCTAGGTTCGTCTGCCAAAATTCATCTTTATGAAAAAATATGACATTAGTGAAACAACTTATTTACATATTATTGTTGTTTAGATATTTTGTTTTTTTTTTAACAAAAATTTGTTTATGTACTAAATGTATTGTGTAATAAAACCAGAAGTTAAAGAATGAATATCACAAGAAATCAACTCTTACATAATGTACGTAAGCCTCTTACATATGATTTTGAAGTTCCTTATTATTCTAAATCGATTTTGTTCACTAAACTCACGATCCCTAATTAACCTATAGGGTATTGGGTAAATAGGAACGATAAGCGTCTAAAAGAATTTACTAAAAGACTTGATGTTAACGATAACTTTATTATGAAGTACTTAAATTTCAATGTTCGTATTTTAATAAAGATTGTTTCATTCTGTTGTATTCTCCGTTTTCTTGACTTAATTCTCAGTTAAGTGTTCCAAATTACACCACAGACCTTTAATATTCTTATTACTTAGTATTATAAATATAAATATGGAATCAACAGAGACAACTACTCCGAGGGCTAATACCTCTACCGGCATTAAATTACACTGTTGATTCCGATTGATTCTTAGACGAAGATATAACATATTCAAAAAAGAAAAAAGGCATTAAAATCCTTTTTCGTCTAAATTTTAAGGATCACAGATCCCACATTTCGAACGCGTCTTACACAGTAGGCACAGCGTACGGAAAGCCATATCCCACGACCGGTTTAGACCTATCGGGTCTCATCAGGTGGGCGCTGGCAGAAAGGTATTTACAAGCTGTATTATAAATAATATTCTGCCAACGCCCACCTGATGAGACCCGATAGGTCGAAACCGGTCATGGGATATGGCTTTCCGTACGCTGTTCCTACTGTGTAGGACGCGTTCGAAATGTGGGATCTGTGATGCTTAAAATTTAGACGAAAAAGGATTTTAATGCCTTCTTTCTTTTTTGAATAACTTAGTATTATCTTTATCTGTGTTTTTAATAACATGATTAAGAAACTTTAGACTCTTTACGTTTATACGTTATAGGTAACGAAGAAAATAAAATAACACTGAACCAAAATAAATATATAATTGATAAATAAAGAGTAGGAGTTAAAATAAATATAAAATTGAACGAAGTTAAGAATTGAAGTTGATGCTAGGAAGATAGAATGAGGACTGTTAGATAAGAGAGGAACTAGAAGTTTGTTAGTCATAGTAGGGATGAATTTGAAAAGGTCGATAACATAAAATGCTGAAAACCCAAAGCACCGAAGAAACCCGTTGTAAAATTGTTATTAGGAAAAGTAAGAATTATAGACGGCATGCAGTTAGCACACAGAGTTGAATTGTTAAAAGGGATTATAGGAGAGTACTGAAGCAATAAAATTGTCGTTAAGCGAAGAGTAGAGACAGAGCCAGTAAAAAGCAGGTATATAAATAGAATTGTAAGAAAATAATATTTACATGATAACAATATCATATACTATAGAATACAATAAAATTTGAATATACAATAAACTATATTACACCTTAATACATCTGAAATAAATTGCAATACAAAAAGAATTAGATTTTTGGCTGCGGCAAAGATAAAATGAATAAAAGTAAACGTAAGTTAAATATCGCCACAAAACGTTGTCTATTGTATTTAATATAATTATTTTATCCATAAATTCATACACATAGAAAAGAGAAGATTCTTTTGCAGTTGATAAAAGATGTATTCACAAAAATAGAGTAGCAGAATGTCGCAGATATCAATTTAGATCAAACCGTTTTGTGATTTATTGCATGTTACATTTTTTAGCGCTGAAGCAGTTTTCTTTTTGTACCACGATGTTCTACCCTATGTCGTCAGCGAAAGAAGCTTATTCAAATTGGTTTTTATTTTATCTTTTGCGACTAACAAAAAATCAATGTTTTCGGTTACATAAACAATGTCATATACATAACTTGTAGATTGCAACTTGTTATGGGATAAAATGCTCTCTTGTGTTCACTAATTCTTGTTTTAAAATTTCTACATGTTTTTCCTACGTAAAACATTTTACATGAATTACAGTTTAATCTGTAAATACCAGAAATATTTACAATATAAGTAAATTTATTAAGAATAATAACAAGAGAGCATTTTATAACAAAAACATTGATTCTTCCAATTATGCAAACCACCTAATCACTCATAATCATTGATTTAATGAAGACTTTAGAATATTACATATAGAAAATAATAAACTAAAACTGTTTCTTCTAGAAATTTTAGAAATTAATAAATTATAAATAGCGATATTCTAACAAACAAACAAATACAATTAAGTAGTTCCCCACTACTAAGCCTTTTCCCTCTACCCCTTCACTCAACTAGCATATAAGCAAATTTGTTGTTAAATTAATTTAAGTTCAAATATAATTTCCGAAGAAGCCAAAGTTTGGCGAAAGAATGATACTTACATTTGTTGAAATTTATAAAACAGTGTTTTATTCAAAATTAGTGCATAGAAAATTTTATTAAAAAACAATTCAAGTTTAAAAAGTAATTTCGTTTTTATAATTTTAACGATACCATAAATGTTTGACCGACAATGCAGTATCGATCTTATTTAAAGACTGTGGAAACAAATTACAATGCGAATCATAGCTTGCCATAGCATTTGAAGTATTACAGGAAGCGAGTGAAGGTGGAATTTGCATTTAAACAAAACACGTAACTTGCATAATTCGTTCACTGCGAAGTTACGATATTTTTGATCTAATCAGTTCAATTAGGAGTTAAATTTAGAAAAGCTACAGTTCGAGTAAGTACAGCGTTTTATGTATTTTCTTTTCGTTTTATTTGGCATCATTAGTAAGTACATACTTATTTTTGAAAAAAATGACCACCCTTGACTGTAACTGGTGAATTGACATTTATAAATAGTTAAGTACCAATAATATATTTTGGTTTTAAACAAAATAATATTCAAAAATTTTTTTACAGAAGAAATACTAATAAAACACAACATTATAGCAACCAGAGCCTACGTTTTGCTTTATTATATATCCGGATATTATTCTCTTTATGTTTGTAAAGTTTTCTCGAAATTGGTTTAGCCGTTTCGAAGATTAGCCGATAGAGAAAGACTAATAGACGTTATTTTATATAAATAATCACTAATTGTATTTATATGTATAGAAGAAACTTGTTGAGAAAAAAAGAACTTAATTTAGTTTAAGTAAATTTGATTTAACTTACAATATTTAGGGTTTCTACTGAATTAGGATGGAATTATTTCCCTATTTTGATTTACACTGTGCTCTATACATAATTTCTAATATGTATTAATTTTACGGTTTACAATTTTGTGATTTACTGTTTCGTACAGGTTACGGAAAATCCTTCAATCCGGAATTGACTTGACATAATTTATCTTTGCAAGTCTTATCTTGCAAGCAATGTTGACATATTGAAAGTTTAATGGCTCCTTAACATGCTACCGGAATATGGATTTATAGAACAAAGACGGTTGGTTATAAAGTACGTCTTAGAATTCTTATAAATGTTGAAAATTATCATTTTCAACAACAAAAACAAACCGAAGAATTTCCAAGTAGAAGACAAACATAAAAAAATAAATAAAAATTACTATATTGTATATACTTAGTATAAAACAAAAACCTTTGGCACGTGATCATCACGTCATTACGGTAAATGACTTCTTAACAAACCTCGGTTCACAAATCTTCTCAAAACACACAGATTATGCAGAAACCAGATAAACATTTTACAACTAACCTAACCTTAGAGCGTTAATACACGGAGGCAGTAGACAATACTGTATCAGCGTGGTTGAGATAGAATGAGCATCTAGACCTCCTGTCTCGCTCTTACACGGCCTGATTCATAGAGAGAAGTACAGGAGGGGAGAGATTCAACATATGTGTTACTTATAAACAAAAATTGTTTAATTGTTAGTCGTAGTTCATATACATATTGAAGTTTCTTATGTACATAATTGATGCAATCCCTTAAATTCCATACCTTAAAACGTTTTTCTTGTCTTTTTGTCATCCCAAATTCATGTGTTTACTTTCGCCAACTCACATCTAGCCATCAAACCCATGTCAGTTGGCACCTCTCGCTATCTCTCTCTAACTTTCTGTAACTCTCAAACCCTCTAGTTGCAAAGACTTGTCGCGAGGTTTTGTGAAGGTGATAGTGATGAAAATGTACCATACGTCTGCAAACAATCGAACAATGATCTTAGTGATGCTGCCCGTGAACACAGCGATCATGATAACTAATCGAAATCGAAAATGGCTCGTCAGATGAAAAAAGTCCTGGAAAAGTCATTATTGGAATTATAATCACCTGACCTTTTCAGTATACAAACACGCAACAACTTCATAAATTTCAAAAATAGTACCTAATAACTAATTACGCATTGTCTGGTCTAAGTTTTTATAGCACATGGTTTCAGTTAATCATTCAAATTTGCTTCGTGTTTTAAATTCTAAAAATCTAATTTTTGTTCCCGCAATTCGTTTTCCATCACTGATCTTATTGAAGTGTAACAAATATATCGAAATGTCGATACAAGCGACACATTTGTTAAGCGATTCGGTGGGTTGGAAAAGCAAATGTTTACTGAGGTAAATACAAACTCGATTCCAAAATGCACCAGCTAATAGTGTGTAACATATAATATACCCACTAAAATAGTATACTTTATGCAAAACAAAAACCGTTGTACGTAATCTATGACGTTATTACACGGAAAAATAACGCCAACACAGGAATAAGTCCCCTAGGCCAATGTTCGTTTTGAAATTAGTAATTTTAAGCGAGAGCAAGGTTTTACATTTTTCATTTGACATTTATGTTTGTTGTTTTTTATAACTAATTAACACACATAAAAGACCTAAAACGCATTTAGACACCCAAGGGGTTTTTAACTGAGGATAACATCTTGGTTTTTCCAAGAAAATGCTGCTTTTATACTAATAACGAGACAATTCTAATATAATTTCAATTGAATTGTCTGTTGGATAATTATGAAACATCGTTTAAATTAAATGAAAATATATATAAACAAAATGCTTTTAGATGTTTCAAATATGTTTATTAACACACTCTACATATGTTTCGACTTCCGAAGTCTTTCTCAAGAGTAATAGATATTTACTAAATTTAAACTGTAACTTAATGTTATTTATACAAGAGTCAAAAAGTATTTATGGTTGGTATTGCAAGTAATAAGATGTACAGGTACAAGTATATTAGAGGTAGTTATACAAAGGTATAGTTATTTAAAGAAAAACCCTTGTCGGGTTGTAATTCTTCAGAAATTGGTCAATCACCGGTATGTCTTTGAACTCGGATTTGTCATTTATTATGTTACAATTATTTCTAAAGGCTTTTTTAATTTCGAACTGCTCTAAAATATTTAGACGTTGACCTTTATTTTCTATATGTAATATGTTGAAGTTATCTCTGTCGATTTTATGGTCATTTTCTAGGCAATGTAGGCTTATGCCTGTAGATACCTTTTTGTCTTTTATATCTTTTTCGTGTTCTTTTAAACGTATGTTGAAATTACGACCTGTTTGACCAATATAAAAAGAATTACAATCCTTACAGTTCAGCTTATATATACCACTTTTTTGTAATTTATCGGTTTTTTTGTTTGTTGTTTGTTAAAATGCTTTTTAAATTGTTTTTATTCCTGATTTTTTTAATTCAGTACAAATTTTGTTGTTATTATTACTAGTATAATTAATTAATTTGAATTGTTTGTCTTCTTGTTTACACTTATAAAATTTGCTCAAAATTAGTTTTTTCTTTTTGTTTCTAATCAATTCATCAATTAATTTAGTTTTATATCCGTTATTCTTAGCAATAATTTTTATGAAGAATTACAACCCGACAAGGGTTTTTCTTTAAATAACTATACCTTTGTATAACTACCTCTAATATACTTGTACCTGTACATCTTATTACTTGCAATACCAACCATAAATACTTTTTGACTCTTGTATAAATAACATTAAGTTACAGTTTAAATTTAGTAAATATCTATTACTCTTGAGAAAGACTTCGGAAGTCGAAACATATGTAGAGTGTGTTAATAAACATATTTGAAACATCTAAAAGCATTTTGTTTATATATATTTTCATTCAATTCTAATATTTTAGGTTTTTCGAAAACTACCGGCATTAAACACAGTGGTTAGTTAATAATAACGTGTTTTTTCGCGTCAAGTTGGTTGTCTATTTGAATTATTTTGATCATGTAGTTGAATAAAGTAATCAAAATATCTCTGTCTGTAGAAAATTTCAACATTTAAATCTGTAGTTTCATTGAAAATACAGTGTATCATCACTTGTCCAAAGCGCAGATTGTAACCCCACCATTGTTTCAGATTATTATTATCTTTCTTGTCCTTAGATTTCACCAATAAATTACCCCCTAGAGCTTTTCTTATTTCCCTTGGTGTTTGTAGTTTGTTTACTAGTATACCTATTCATAAACTTAAAAATATCTTATCAGAAAAGATTTCTAATTCTAACTTAAATATTAATGAACAAAGAGAACTTTTTAATACAATTCACTTTAGAAAAAGTGGTAAACAACTCACTTAATTTCCTAGATGTTACAGTTAAAAGACTAGATCATAAGTTACAATTAAGTATCTTTCGTAAGCCCACCACTACTGATACTATAATACCTTCTTCCTCTAACCAAACTAATAATATTAAACATTCTTTCTTCCACAGCGCATTATTCAGATTAACAAATATCCCTTTAAACGAAAAAAATTTTAAAATAGAACTAGATACAACAAAACAAATAGCTGTAAACAATGGTTATGATACCAAAATCGTTGATAGTATCTTAAATCAAAAACTTAAAAATGAAACACGCCTACTACTCTATAACCCTCAAATTATTCATAATCCTTCCAATAAAGTATTTTGCTCCATACACTACGTTAGAAGAACAGTCAAATTATAAAATCAGATTTCAAAACGTAGGTATTACAGCCATTGTATCCAATAAAAATACTAATAAACAAACTACTTGTCAATAATAAACCAAAATTTGATCCCCTAGATAATAGCGGCGTTTATAAAATTCAATGCAATGATTGTGATGCTGTGTACATTGGTCAATCAGGCAGACACTCGTAAAAAAGATCTTAAATAACAATTGTACAGGTATTTCTACACATTGTATTTCAAATAAACACAATATTAATGAAAATATTCAAATACTACACATACAACCAAAAAGTAAGGAATTAAATTATCTGAAAAATTTAGAAATTAAAAAAGCTACGTACAACAAACATTACATTGTAAATTCCCAAATAGAAACATATTCAAACAACTCCCCTTTAGTTTTGTTCAAACTAGGTAATTAAGAAATTTCCGCATCATTACTATTCACTATAAATATGTTTGCGCACATTTATATATATAGTAATTCTGCTTACTCTTGTTAATGACAGAACCCTATCGAAACAATTATCGAGTTCCGTCAATAAACCTGTGAAAAATATACCAAGTGTTTTATTCGTTTTATTATTTCTTATATTTCTTGTTATCCTGTATATATCAATTACTATTTCAAACACCTTAAGGTATGCAGAATTCAATCTCCTTTCACCCCTTTTATTTTAGCAAGGATAATGACACAGGAAGTAATCCTTTTAATGACTTAACCATTAGTTTATTTTTGTTTTTTACATTTCTTGTTTTTCCTATTCTTTTTTTTTTGATTAGTTTTTCTTAAATGGGAATTATTCGTGTAACGGCAAGGTAATTTAGAAAATTGCCTTTATTACCGGACTTTAATAAACTTATTATTGATTACATGTCAATGCAGGTACCATATGCACCCCAGCACCGAATAGGTTCAGTAACCCTAATGTAGAAGTATTTTCATATAAATGTTTAATCAATACAAGATAATAACAATTGTTCTGTGTCAATAAAGATTGCTTGAAAAAGATTGTTTTCAATTTGTGATTGAAAACTATCCCCGTTGTTCATTATTTGTTAAAGTTGAACGCAAATTTTAATGTCATTATATACCAGGTCCCTTTTGTATATTATAATTTTAAAAGAGGTTGCCAGTGTTAAATCACCTGTAAGATAAATGTAACTTATTAGAAATATGAAATATGTTGAACGTGAAGACCGAAATAAAATTGTCAAAAAACTATATAAATACTTATTTATTAATAGCACAGAAACCGCTAATGATAAAGACGATTTTAAGAATAAATCATGAATTTATAAAACAACATTAGGAAAATTCAACTCTATATATTAAATCCAATATTATGTGACGCCCCTGTCATTTACTTAACTAATAACATTAATTTTTGTTGTGGCAGTAACTTTTTACTCCATTTTCTGCAGAAATCGTAAAAATATACCCATTCTGTTAAGTGACCTGACCCATTTAATTTAAATCGATTCCTATAATACCAGCCTTTTTAAGTTTCCAACTTTTTAAACAGTATTGCAATATATATTGTATGTAAAATACTTTATCTTTACTGGTAGTCTAGGGGTTTCGGAGAATGTATTTCGAATTTCAGTAAGTAGAACGAACAGAAGAAGTATGATAAGTAAATAATGATTCTTCTGTAGAAAAACGAGAATCATTAGTATTTTTTTTTAATCGTTTCTAGAGGGCATTAGTAACCCCCACAGACCGACTAAATTAGGGCCAAACTGTTTTGTTTACAACTTTGTTGCTATTTTAAATTAAAATATTGTTTGAGAAATTGAGTGTTCGCACGGCACTTGGTGAAACATAATTAATAATGATAAAAACTTCCAAAAAGAAGAACGAAACAACAAAACACTTGGCTACGTTTCACAAAAGTTTATTAAAGAAAATCCTCTAACAATATTGTTTCGGCTGTTACGCCATTTTCAAGTGTTTTGTTGTTTCGTTCCTTCTTTTTGGAAGTTTTTATCATTAAAATATTGAACAATTGTTTAAATCTGGAACACAAAATGACAAACCTCTTCGAATTCTATACATCCTTCCAATAACGAAAAAGTACTTGCCCTCAGATTGAAAACCGTTTTCCGTTTGAATTAAACAGTATTTTATTAAAAATTTATTAATGATAATTTTTCGTGTTTTAAAAATTTTAAAAACTAAAAGGAATTTTACATAAATCATGAAATGTCATTAAATCCACAATTTGTGGTACCTCGGAAATAAATATAGATAACATGGAAATTCCTTCGAGTTTACATTAATTATTGTCATCATCCTGTTATGGAAAACCTAGAGTTGAATTGAAATGTTATTTATTTGTAGGAAAAATTCTCTTTTCAATGTTTTATTTTAAAAATTCATCACTTTACTCCATGGTAATTCCAAGTTACTGCATTTTTGATTAGTCTTGATTATGTAGATTTTGCATTATGGTTAAAACCTTCGATTAAAGAGGGGGAATATAGTGAGTTTAAAAAAAAATTTTAGAGACAGAATTTCTATTACAAGTAACTAATATTTGATTTGAAATTTGGGTTATCCATAACAGAATTCCAATGCGACACAAATTATATATTTCATCACATATGACGATTTAAGGAAAATTCTTTTCAACTTTCAAAAATTGCAAAACTAATTATTACCTTTATGATAAATTAGCATTAATAGGGTTCAATAAATTATAACTGGATAAAATAGTTTGTCAGTCAGAATATAGTGTAAAGAATTTGTTGGAATTTGTTCAAAAAACTAAATCACTAAAACAACTACTCCGAGGGCTAATACCCCTACTGGCATTGAATTCTTAGACGAAGATATAACATATTCAAAAAAGAAGGAATTAAAATCCTTATTCGTCTAAATATTAAGATCAAAGATCTCACATTTGGAATGCGTCCTACCAAGGAGGCACAACGAACCGAAAACCAAATGTAATTTAATTGTAATTTAGACGAATAAGGATTTTAATTCCTTCTTTTTTGAATATGTTAAATCACTTATTTTACCTAAAACACTCGTTTCTTTTGACGGTTTCAGTCTTTCTACATCCCTACCTATTTAGTGAACTTAGAATAATTATAAATTATAAATTCTAAAACTGTAATATTTACACTTTACAAAAATAAGAATTGTATATTATTACGGATATTTGTTTTAAACAATGTTATTTTACATTTATGAATAAGTGTTATGTTCAGACGGATGGATTAGCTATAGATTCACCACTCCAATCAATTATAGCCGAATTATTTATGTCAAATTTTGAAAAATTATTGTGTACTTCTAATAATAAACTAACTAAAAATGTACTCGACTGAACCAGATATGTGAAACATATTTTTTGTGTTTGGACAGGCACAGCAAGACAGCTATATTCATTTTTAACATTTTCAAACTCTTTAAAAAATAAATTAGATAATAGTAACTCACTTAACTTCCTTGACTTAATCATACCACACAAACATAGCAAGTTTGAATATAATATTTACAGAAAACCAACAATCACAAATTAAGTTACCCACGTGGCACAGCCTTATTCACAGGTTAATAAATATTCCTCTAAACAAAGGAAATTTCAACATTGAACTTAACCCTATCAAAACCGTGGCTACTAAGAACGGATATTCACAATAAACTGTAGAAGAAATCGTGAAACAATACAACAAACACAAAAAATGTTACATCATCAAGTCAAGCCAAAAACTTAAGAAATAAAACAAAGGTATTGATTTTCACAATTTTATTCACACACGTGACGATCGTTCCGCTAATAATATTAGCTTCTTCAGACAGGGAGTATTTACTACTAAAGATATTTAACAATAAAAGTACTTATATACTAAGATGGTCTTTATAATAAATTTAAGAGGGGGGAATTATCGCAATCTGTTTGGTAGTTCATTAAAATATCTAGTTCTTTATAATTAACTTAAGGGTATCTGCCGTTATCACTTGGTGAAACATTTTTCAAAATTGAGAAAATATTAAAACACTGAGGGTTTCACTAAAACTTTATTGAATACTCGATACGTATTTCGCCTTATAAGGGCATCTTCAGGAGTAGCGAAATTATCCTATGTACCAAACAGAAATACATTAATTTATAGTACATACTAAGAGGGTGGGGGATGAACAATGTTTGGGTTTCAGTGTTTTAATATTTTCTCAATCTTTGTAATTATTAATTTCCAGAGCTTCTAATAGTGTTAATTTAATTCCCTTACTTTATAAGCAGCTAATTTGTGTTGCATCGGGTGAAATGAGTTTTTGTATATCGTTATAACAATATGACACACAGACTTCTCAGTATCCCTATCTCAAAAGATAATTACAATAAAGAGTTAAATATAATTAAACAAATAGCGTACAACAATGGTTACAATCCAAAATTAATTGAAAATATAATAAACAAAAAACAACAAAAAATAGCACTAAAATTAATCTATCCGTTTGCAATTAACAAAGGAATTAAATACAAGTGTATTACATTTCTTGAACCATTTACGAACAAAATAGTCAATTATTTACAGAAATCCGTCCTGAATATTACATTTAAGACGAATCCCTCATTAGGCAGTATTATAAAAAATAATAAAGATAAAGTTATAAAAGAAAACCAATCAGGAATCTATAAGTTAACATGTGGGTATTGCCAAAAAAATTACATTGGACAAACAGGGAGAAGCTTCAAAAAACGTTTGTCTGAACATAAAAATAGTTATACAAAAAATAACACAGAGATGCCCCTCTTTAATTTATTATAAAGACCATCTTAGTATATAAGTACTTTTATTGTTAAGTATCTTTAGTAGTAAATACTCCCTGTCTGAAGAAGCTAATATTATTAGCGAAACGGTCGTCACCTGTGTGAATAAAATTGTGAAAATCAATACCTCTGTTTTATTTATGATGGATTTTCATCAAGTAAAGGTCGGATCTATTCAACTTAAGAAATAGGTTACATAAATTGAGTGTAATTGGTGTAGAAAGTAATAAAATCAATTTAGGCTCATTACTGGTTAATAATAAAGAAACAGGTGATAAACTAGAAAAAAGTGGAGTTTATAAATTAAACTGAAATAGAAATAAAAAAGCATTACTACAGAATAAGAATGTTACGGAGAATTGTACATAACAGATACGCTTTTAATATTGCCCAAAGTTAGTTTTCCCAAAATATTCAAAACATCTACCCATCTTTGTATATAATTTAAGAAAACATGTACTTAGGTTTATTATCATTTATGTACTCTGTGACAATGACCCCCTAGGTTGAAACGGTCTCGTCAGATTTAATAAAAAAATAAATATTAAAGTGTGTTTCACAAACAAAGCACCACACACAGATGATCAATTAAAACCACTAAATAACTTTTGTAATATAGATGAATGGCATTTATGCATATTTATTTCCATGATCTGGAATCTTAAGGTCCGGTCCCTTATGCTATAATAATTATGCTGTAAACTGATACAGTACGTAAAGAGGGGTGAAGAAGTGGTTAATAAATGTTAAGTATATATTTTCGTGGCAAGTTCTGTTACTAAATACAATAAAAAGTGTAAGTCGTTGAGCAGATCTTGAGTGATTGATTTTAATAAAACTGTCATTGGAGCAACCACGTTCGTCAAGTACCATTAAACACTGGGTTAAAGGTCCCCATTACATCAAATACAAGAAACACATCAAGTACCACTCACCCGAGCTATTTAAGACTGTAATAACCTTTAGTAGCAATTTTCTGATATTAGTTCCTTACTTTCATTGACTTTTCTTCCACCTTTCGCTCTTGCGATTTTGTAGAGCGTTCCAGTTTCACAGCGACGCCGCCGTGTACAACGTTCCGTGGAGTTCTCGTAACCTATGACCTTTTCTCACAATTCGGTTTTGCTCAGTCCATTATCGGCAGACTTCTTGGTGAAATATTTAGACTGCGTACCCAAGCAACTACTCTTTATAAAAAGAGAAAACGGTTTCTTTGTCGTTCGTCCGTATTCATTAAAATTTAAACGATTTGCGCGTTTATATTTTAAGGTAATTTGGTCGAAAACCCACTTCTAACTGTATACAGAGTCATTCAAACTGAGTGGTACATTAGACATTAAACTAAGCTAAGTGTGTTATAGATTTGAAAATTTGGGATTAGGGGTTATCAAGGATGTTCTATTATACTAACATAGATTCAACTATCGGGCATTTCCAGTTATATCGGAAGCTGATGTCAACTTTCTTATTTTAAATGGAATGGTATATTTTTTACAATGAATTCGTATGAAACATAAAATTTTAAGGTGACTTTGATAACCAACTTGTATGCCTATATGCCTACGATGAATAGTTTCTGACATAATTTAATTTATTGGAAAAAAGATTGCACCGCAACCCAAACTACAAAAAATCATAACTTTCATTAAAAAATGACCTAGAATATTGAAATATTTACTAGTTATAGCCAAGTCATAAGGATAACGTTAACGTCATGTCCCAACTAAGCTTTATAATAGGTACAGGGCGTCCAGAAAAAAAAGCTTAAAAACTTCAAACACGAATAACTTCATTTTTTCAAATGGCAACTATCATATTTTATTTTGTCATTCGATTTTATTTTTTATCCCATTTCGATCCATCTGGATATTTCCTACTGTTTTATTTGAAAATCTTAGAATAATTTTGGATTGTTTTTAATAAAGAATTGAAAACATTCAATGTATCGAAAGAGGATAAAAAAAGGAATCGAATGACAAAATAAACTATTCATCGTAGGCATATAGGCATACAAGTTGGTTATTAAAGTCACCTGAAAATTTTATATTTCATACGAATTCATCGTAAAAAATATGCCATTCCATTTAAAATAAGAATGTTGACATCAACTTCCGGTATAACCGGAAGTGCGCGACAATTGAAATTATCTTAGTTAAATAGAGCATCCTTGATAACCCATACTTCCAAATTTGCAAATCTATAGCATACTTAGTTTCCCTAAAGAAGTTGAACGGAAATTTTAGAGTGACTAATAACAGAGATAGGTGAAATCGTTTAGTTTTAAATCCTACTGTCACCCATGAATATTCAGATTCCGACCATTGTCACATTTATTATTCGATAGAGTCTTTAGTGTTGTGAAATATTATGAGTAACTAATTAATTAATTAAATTTGTGAAACCTACACCAAGTGTTTTATTGTAATTAATTGGAATTTATTATTTATTATGTACTTTATTAGTTAATATTATAATTCATTTTCTATACGTACCTACCTACTTACTATATCTTGTCTCATGAAAACATCCCTTATTACCTCTGCTTGTGGATTCATTCTTGCAGATATTGAAATTTGTAGAAATTGTTCTCTTTCGTGATATCTCAAACTTTCACACCATCTATTGTATTTTGTAAGAAACTAATTTCCTTGAGTATCTGTTTCCAAAATAAACCGACATTTGTAAATTCCCTCACAGAATTGTTTCGTTCATAAATTCAACTAATATTAACACACTAAAACTTTTAATGCTTGGATTTTGTTATTATCAATACTACATAGATAGAGCGGCTAAAATAATTGGTGAAGGTGCCGGGGACTGTTAATACTGACAAAAATATATTTAATAAATCATTTCTAATATTTTTAACATAACAGCAAAAAACAAAATAAATAAAGCACGGTTTTATACAGGGTTACCTATTTAAATGAGCGAAAGAATCTATAATAATGTAGATAAACATTTCTTCTACCTAATTTACATTCAATTTTAATAGTTTTAATTCAGGCTTTCGCGTTTCGAAGTTAAATTGATTTTTAGTATGAAACATTCCATCATCCCTTATTGTCAAAATCTTCTATAATCTGACGATATGCTTTTGTTGTATAAAACCACAACTTTATTGGGAATTTTTTTTTTGAAATTTGAAATTCATTTTTTATAATCGAGATACTGCGGTTGTTGAAATGAAATGAAATAGGAATGTTAGAAGGATTTTCAGAAAGTTATGATGACAACGTTTTATTTTATATAACAAATTGTAATTTTGTGCATTACTCTTTTAGAAGTATTGGCTACTGTAGTGAAGTGATCCCAGAAAAATATAATTTTGCAAGAATTGCTGATGGTTCTGAATGGATTCACGTAAATTTAATGAAAGAAGAGTATAATATGATTCGCGTGAATTGTGCTTTTAAAACCTTTGCAAAGTCTGAAATAACTCCTTACAAGAATAATGATTATGGAATACATTTTAAAGTACTTGTATTTGCTATAAAAACTGCAAATTCTAACTAGAGTAATAATCATAAAAGAGTTTTATTCCTTATGTTTCTAAATTTTTTATTATGGGTACTGAATATGTTGAAAAATGTAAAATAGTTATACTATTTTTTTTTATTGAAATATTAAAATAATTGTTTTCTGTACCCAGGTATTTTTCAATGTTTCTGGCCTTTGTAAGTATTCTGAAACTGCTACTCATTTCCAAATTATTATTGAAAATTTGCAAACGACATTTTTACAGACAAAGCTTGACCAAAAGTTGAATTTGTAAACTGGTAATATTTTAGTTGCTCGAATACTTGACTTCCTTTTAGGAATCTTAGTTTTATATTGGGCTTTAACATATGAGGATGAGATAATTTCTTTTGTTGAAGAATCTGCAAAAGTAAGTTATTTAATGACTCAGTGTTTTACATTAATGTGCCATAATTGTCAATGTTGGAGTAATTTTAGGATAATTATTTCTTAATTTTTGACATTTGTACAAGGTGTAATCATTTTCAAAATAAAATCGTAAGGTAAAGAAAACACTCGATAGTTTCACAATTTTTATTACTTTTTATTAGTAACGCATTATTTTCCAACTTAATTAAATTAATGGAAAAAGAGAGTAAAAGTACATATATTTTTTTATTTCAGATAGATTACCATAAGCGATGACGTGTCCTTAGTAAATTGTCGATAGTTATCGATGAAGCGTTTAGAAAATTATAGATAGTGGTAGTGGTCCAGTGCTCAGCAACAGCTGCTGTCCATGGTGGGGGGTGAACGGGACGGCGATGAGCTGGCTGCGCGCTGGGACGTCCCTGCTACACTGGAGAACGTGGGCGGCAGCATGGGTGGCAGGGACGTCCGTGTCCCAAGCATATCCCAAGTGTCCCCACCGTTGTTGTCATCTTTACCGCCGCCTCTACCGCTGCAGCAGCAGCACAAGAGGCCCTTCGCGAGGTCCATGTCCTCGTTACCACCAGAGCCCTTCATGATCATGCGTTCTAAAGCCCTCAATAGGAGGGTGATCGTGAACGTAGGGGGAGTGAAGCATGAAGTGCTTTGGAGGACTTTAGATAGACTCCCTCATACCCGATTGGGTCGACTGAGGGATTGTAATACTCACGAAGCCATCATGGAACTATGTGATGATTATTCGCTTGTTGACAACGAGTATTTTTTCGATAGGCATCCGAAGTCTTTTAGTTCTATTTTGAACTTCTATCGGACAGGCAAACTCCATTTGGTCGACGAAATGTGCGTGCTTGCGTTTAGTGATGATCTGGAATATTGGGGAATTGACGAACTTTACTTGGAATCCTGCTGCCAACACAAATACCATCAGAGAAAGGAACACGTTCATGAAGAAATGAGGAAGGAGGCGGAATCATTAAGGCAACGGGACGAGGAGGAATTTGGTGATGACAAGTGCTCCCAGTACCAGAAATGGTTGTGGGACATGCTAGAGAAACCGACAACTTCCATTGCAGCAAGGGTAAGTCGAACGAAAATGAAACTATTTTTTACTATTACACTATAAATGTTGTTGTTAACTGTTGGCCAGGAGTAACAAACTGAAAACACTCATTGGTACCAAAAGTGCCTTGAATATTTTCAATTTTAAAGCATATTTTTAAATCATTCCTATAGTACAATATATAAACATTTTAAAATAATAACACAACACAAAAGTTACAAAACTTTTATTGTAGACCACAATAATATTATTTCACCACACAGTGGCTTCCTCAGGTGGAAATATAATTTTAATAATTTTGTGTTGTGTTATTATTTTAAATGGAGTTACAAGAATTAACAGCTTCGTCGATTAATTATAAACATTTTATTCCGATATTCAATAAATGCTGATCTAAAATGTATTTTCTCTGCATGAACGGAAAATGCTTTCCAGATATGGTTTACGAAATACGATTTGTATATTACTTTAATGGTAACATTTTTATTATTTAATTTGTTACTTCATTCTTTTTGTTTTTAATTTTACCAAACACAGTTTTATTTCACGATAAATTTACCTTGTGTAACGTTATTAATTATTATGCTTATTGTACATACGATTGTTATTTAAATCCAAACATTTTTTCGATGTGTGTATTTCAGTGGTTTAACAGTTTCAGTTTGTTGCCTTATTTTTAAAGTTGATGTAGCACGTGTCCATATATAAATATGTAGATATTTACAAAGGTAAAAAAATAATAATATGAAATCCATACAGCTTTTTGGTTAATGAATTATTAACAATTGGATAGACTTCAAACAGAAATTATCAGTCTATTTCGCGGGGCTTTTCAGCTTGCTGCTCACGTCCTGTTCACCGTTAATAAATCTGTATATTACAATGTAGACGTACAGTGGTGTTTATTGATAAATAATTGACAGGGGAGAAGTAACAAATTGACGAACGTTAGATTGTAATCTCTATTTTCCTGCTAAACGATCAAGTATCCTAATGATTAAGTCATAAAACTGTAGCGAAAATTGTAGTTCTATACAGGGTTATTTAACCTGAGTGGTACATTAGACGTTTTAGGAATACTATGTATGTTAGAGATTTGAAAATTTGGGCGTGGAGGTTATCAAGAACGGTATTTCTATCTAAAATAATTTCAACTGTCTGTCATTTCCGATTATACCGGAAGTTGATGTCGACTTTGTTATTTTAAAAGGAATAGTAGTTTCACTTATTTATTTACTTTGCTCTATATGTATTTCGCCGTGTTACGGCATCATCAGGAGCTTATATTAAATTACAGTGTTTCTAAAATAAAAAAAACTTTTTGTGTTTCATTCCCACCAGCTACTCGTGCTGGTGGGCGGGCAGTCCCTCCGACCTACAGTGCGGTGCAAAGCCGGAGGGTAGGGCGTAAGGCCCTCTTCAGCCTCCTTTCAGGAATCGTGGGAATGGGTGGGTGGTGTGGTTAGGGAGAGAAAGATGAGACGGACGAAATGAAGACAGAAGAAAAGTGAAAGATTATCTGTGGAATATTACTGCCCCAGCATTTGTCTAAGTGATCCAAGGAAACCACGAAAGCTTGGACCAGAGCAGCCGGGCCCAATTCGAACCGGTGATCTCCCGAATGCGAAGCAATGATCTACAGCACTATACCACGCCGCTCGATTAGTGTTTTTTAGTATCTATTCAATTCATATCACTTACTTACTTACTTTAGGGGTGGGGTTGTTTAAACTAAATCTGGACTTAACAGAGGGTTGTTACCAAAGTCTATATGGTCGTTTGCTAGTTCTAGATAAGTATGAAATTATGGAAATGAGAAAGGCTACAAAATGTAATAAATAACTAGCAAACGACCAAATAGATTTTGGTAACAACCCTCTGTTAAGTCCAGATTTAGTTTAAACAACCCCATCCCTAAAGTAAGTAAGTAGATAATATAAATTGAATAGATACTAAGAAACACTGTAGTTTAATATAAACTCCTGATGATGCCGTAACACGGCGAAATACGTATAGAGCAAAGTAAATAAATAAGTGAAAATTTCCAAGTGTTTTATTACTAATTTTATTATATTAATAGTCATATTTCACAAAGAGTTAACGGGAAATACTTTTAATCTTTTGAATAGTATATTTTATAGACGAATTCGTATGAAATATTAAATTTTAGTGACTTTGATATTTTTATGCCTACGACGAGCAGTTTCTGAGATAATTCAATTTATAGAAAAAAACATCGCTACCACAACCCAAGCTATACAAAATCATAACTTCAATGAAAAATGATTTAGAGTGAATTTCACTAAGCCACCGGTCAGCTTCTTGTGGAAGATATTTTAATATCCATAAAAGAATGCCTTTTAATGTTTCAAATGTATAATAGATTACTCTACAATATTGTTTCGTCTTCTTAGGTCTTTCTCAAGAGTATATATTAATTAACATAATTTCGATATACTCTTAAACATAACTTTAAAATATCCAAAAGTATTCAGAAACTCTCAAATAAAACAATACGAAACATCCGAATGTATCGAAAAAGGATTAAAAAAGGAATCGAATGACAAAATAAGGTATGGTAGGTACCTTAAAAAAATGAAGTTTTTGAAGTTTTTAAATTTGTCTTTTTTTATAAACACCCTGTATAATAATGAAGTTTAATTTTTTAAGCATTGACTATAATTAATAAAAATTTCAACACTGTAAGTAATTTTTTGTGGAAGTTATGATTTTTTATAGTTTGGGTTGCCGTAGCTATCTTTTTTCTATAAATTAAATTATCTCAGAAACTGTTTATCGTAGGCACACATGTTGTTCATCAAAGTCACAATAAATACGAATTCGTCGTAATAAATATACTATTCCTTTTAAAATAACAAAGTTGACATCAACAAGTGTCATATAGTTGAACTTAATTTAAATAAAAAGATCATTCTTGATAACTTCGATTACTGCTACCCAATTTTTCAAATCTCCAACATGCTTAATTTTCCTAAACCCTCTAATGAACCACTCAGTTTGAGTAATCCTATATATAGACATACCAAGACGCCCGTCTCCGGGTTTTCTAAATATTGATGTATATATTTTCGAAATTTTGTCCTACAACTTATCTCCCTCCCTTCCCCATCAAAATGGACAATTTATTGTGGAATTCGTATTGTCCGTTATATAGTTTGAAAAATCATGTTGAGGACGCTACTCTTAATGTAACAGATAACTAAAAAGGAACTCATTTAAAATCAAAATTAAAGCATAAATTAAAATAAAATTGAGATTGTAAGAAGCTTTTTTAATGTTGACGAAAAGTGTTACAAGCTAAAGTTTCTACTTTAACCCAATTTCTGTCTTTCAATATGTTTAACTAGTTTTAAAAAAGTATTTCGTATCCTATCATCCTTTATAAACACAATTATTACTAATCCGACACTACCCAGTCGCACGGGCGGCAGGGTGGTAAAGATCGCATCCCCTACGTTAAATATTTTGAACCAATCGTTTATGAGGGGCAATATGAGAAACGTCGCCGGATCTTGTAACATCCACACAATACATAAATGGACGTCGCATATAATGGCTCACGTCGCGTTTCAGAGAAATTGGCAAATATAAATGGTATTAGTTAAATAAAAATTACCCTTGTTAGATTTCACCTATTAAATATATATTCAGTAAAAAATTGTAACCATGACTAGAAATTACTTTTTTCATTATAAATTAAAATAAAATAGAAATCTTGGAGACGTTTCATAATTTATTTATTTATATATATATACATATAAAATTCTAGACAATTATGAGATTTTAGAAATCAGACAAGGATCCTTAAGAAAAAAATATTAACCAACGATCAACTTGAGTTTGGAAACAATTCTCTCCTGAACCCCAATTTGTTGAATTAAGACGATATATAGGGTCACTCAAACTGAGTGATACATTAGACGTTTTAGGGAAACTAAGCATATAAGCGAATAACAAAATAAAATATGTTAGGTGCCATTTGAAAAAATGTTATTCGTGTTTGAAGTTTTCAAACTTTGTATTTTTTTCTGAACGCCCTGTACAAATTATAAAGCTTAGTTTTGGTATGACGTTAACGTTATTCTTATGACTTGGCCATAACCAGTAAAAATTTCAACATTCTAAGTCATTTTTTATGGAAGTTATGATTTTTTATAGTTTGGGTTGCGGTGCAATCTTTTTTCCAATAAATTAAATTATCTCAGAAACTATTCTTCGTAGGCACATAGGCATACAAGTTGGTTATCAAATTTTATGTTTCATACGAATTCATCGTAAAAAATATACCATTCCATTTAAAATAAGAAAGTTGACATCAGCTTCCGATATAACTGGAAGTGCCCGACAGTTGAATCTATGTTAGTTAAATAGATCATCCTTGATAACCCCTACTCCCAAATTTTCCCTAAAACGTCTAATGTACTACTCAGTTTAAATGAACCTGTATATATTAACAAATTGGGATGCAGGAGGTAGTTGTTTCCAAATTAATGTTGGTGGTTGGTTAATATTTTTTTCTTAAGGATACTTAAGATTATGACTAAATTCCCTTGTCCGTTTTCAATCAGCATCGCTGTACTTATAAATGTTTTGGATGTATATATTTTTACCCATTTAAGGTATAAACAAAACACGTAAAAATTGATTATTATTTACTTATCTACTGTTTGTGATTCGATGTACATATATTATTTACGTCATTTATTAAAACAATGATGGATTTTAATTTTGTTGGCAGAAAATATTGTCCAATTCACAGATTATTTTAATACTGACTTGCATGATTGTTCCTATCCTAAAAATGTTAGAGTATCACAAAACCACATTAGTTAAAAAAAAACACCATTTACGTACTAACACGTTGTGCTAAAATATAGTTTACATTAGAACAGTAATAATATAGTTCTCATTATATTTTCATTTTACCAAAGGAGTACAACGGAAACCGTAAAATTCAAAAGAAAATATACGAAAAAATAAATTCCTGTAAAAATACTGTTGTTGTTAACTCATAAATATGTAACAAATAAATGAAACACAAGGTTTAATTTCCATATTATATTAAAACACTTGGTATATGTTTCGCCTAACTTAGGCTTCTTCAGAAGTATAATAAACTTGCCAAGTGTTTTATTATATTGTGGAAATTAAACCTTGTGTTTCATTTATTTGTTAAAATGAGTTTCCATCAAGTAAACTTGGTTATTATAAATCATTATAAATATGTATATAAATAAATGTTTAGGTAAACAAAATAATACTCTCTTAAGTAAAATCCAAAATGTTTCTATTAATAAACTATAATTTACTAATAGTTTTAAAATACAAAAAACATTACATTTGCAATATCTTAACACTGGTTGAAAATATTTTGCTAGTATTACTGAGATTAGTATTGTATTTAATCAAAGAAAATGTATTGCAAAAAATTCATTATGGATTTTCCTTAAAAAGTGAAGAATTTTTTGTCTTAAAATTAAACAAACTCTTACTTTAAATACTTTTTTTTATATTTTTAACTGCAATTCATGGAATTCGAAGAGTTACGGTACAGAAGTGTTTAATTTGTAAGCATAACAATTTCTTAATAGCTGTTGTAGATCAAAAAAATCGAACAACAAGGGAAGATGACGCATAATATTCGGATTCTTTAGTTCTTCTTATTTAAAATGATGGTGATGGGCAAAAGCGACAACCAGATTCTTAGCTATTTCGAACCATAAATTCAATGTTCCTCTTAGCAGGTCTACAGTTTCCTTACATTTTGTTATTGTTTTAATAACATAGTGACAAAGTCAAGCTCTCTATATTTTGACTTTTGTTACAACAATGAAAACATCAAATTTCCAGTTCAATTGTTTATACATACGTAACAATGTGTAAACAACTGGTTAGGCTTGCTTTGATTAACAATGAGGTTCAAATCTTCTACAACACACATGTACAAATACTGTATCTATTAACGTAATAATTAATAATCTTTGTAAAATACACTTTACTGTGCTTCTTTGTCTCGCTAACTTTCAGGTTATTTATTAATTAACACAAGCTTGAGTCTTTATGTGCTTAACTAACGAACAAAACACCGTTTTATTCTGTGGTAATGGTAACAGAAAGAATATACATTTATGTTTTAAACTGAAAGGCTTCCATTAGTGTAACGTACCCGTCCGTTTATGATCACGAACATAAAGAAAATTCTATTAGGAATATAATATCTTATGACTTTCTCATTTAATTTACGGCAGTGGTCAAATGTACATTAAATGATCCAAATGAGACTGGTTGCGGTTGAATTCCGAAAAAATGGTTAATATAATGTTTTTTGTTTGTGGAAAAAAATTACCTATTATTTTTTGAAAAATAATAATTTTTACATGACTGCATTCCAAGTAATTCTCTTAATATTCAAACTTCTACTAACAGGAACTAATTTAAAAAACTAAAAGTATTTTTATTTTTTGTTTCCTGTGACCTTAAGCACCTGCCGTCACTCAATAACAATTGACAGACAGTTACTTAAAATTGACATTCAAAAATATCTTCTTCAGTTACCTGAAAATATTTTATTGAAATGGAAATGTATCATACCTAGTGGTAAAGGAATAAAATAAAAACCTATTTGCTAATTGAAGATCCTTTCAATTTTTATCACACAAAGTGTCCCTTGATGATTTTACTTCAAACATTTTCTAAAAACTGTAATAATTCCAAATTTGAATTTTGAGTTGTCACGATTTTCGAGCTTCATAATTATACCAAAACTGATTAATAAATTTCGCATTATAATAATCAGTTTCGGTAGAATATATGAATGGATTATAGAAAAACGTTTCAACTCAACTTTGAGGTTATTGTTTATTGTAGTTTTCCGAAGATGTTTATTGTGGACTCGCCTTGGGACACCCGGTATATTCTTTACTGTAACTATTACTACGGAAAGGGATGGTCGCCCTAAATAATACGCTTGTATCTATTAACATTTACTAATACTAACGAATGCTATGCTAATGCGGCTCCCAAAAAGTGTTTCTTCGATCGATGAATGAGGATGAATAATAAGAAGGCTTTCGTTGTGGATAATATAAAAACAAACAAAGTCAAGTCAGAGACTTATTTGGTGATCGCGTAATATCGTAATCACTTTTTATTTTGTAATAAATTGCAGGTGATCGCCATCGTGTCGATCCTGTTCATAGTGGTATCGACGGTAGCCTTAACCCTTAACACTATACCAAGTTTCCAAGTCAACGACGAGAAAGGTAACTTACAAGACAACCCTCAGTTAGCAATGGTCGAGGCCGTTTGCATCACGTGGTTCTCGTTAGAATATATACTACGATTTAGTGCATCGCCCAACAAGTGGAAATTCTTTAAGGGTGGACTAAATATAATCGATTTGTTAGCTATTTTGCCATATTTTGTGTCATTGTTCCTTTTGGAAACGAACAAGAACGCGACCGATCAGTTTCAAGACGTACGTCGGGTCGTACAGGTGTTTCGGATAATGAGAATCCTCAGAATTCTAAAGTTAGCACGTCACTCGACCGGTTTACAATCTTTAGGTTTCACATTGCGCAACTCTTATAAAGAACTTGGTCTTTTAATGCTCTTCCTAGCTATGGGAGTCCTAATATTTTCGAGTTTGGCATATTTCGCGGAAAAAGAAGAGCCAGGTACAAAGTTCATAAGCATACCGGAGACGTTCTGGTGGGCAGGTATAACCATGACCACTGTTGGTTACGGGGATATCTACCCGACGACGCCACTGGGCAAGGTCATAGGGAGCGTGTGTTGTATTTGCGGAGTTCTGGTGATCGCTTTGCCCATTCCCATCATTGTTAATAATTTTGCCGAGTTCTATAAAAATCAGATGCGAAGGGAAAAGGCTCTCAAACGAAGGGAGGCCCTAGAGCGCGCTAAACGGGAGGGCAGCATTGTCTCCTTCCACCATATCAACTTAAGGGATGCGTTTGCAAAAAGCATGGACCTTATTGATGTCATCGTAGATACAGGTTAGTTTTAGTACGGACCTAGAGCATGACTCGTACCCCCACCTCCACCCTATTACTCGACAACCTGTATATGTGATCTACAAAGCTTGTCCCTCTTTTTTTCTTTTTTTTTTTGTTGACATGTTCCAATGAATTTTGGCTTTATTTCGCGCCTCCACTATCAATTTCGTTTGTTTTTTTTGCTACGTTATTTGTTGGGTTGTTCGGTAAGTAATGTCGTTTTTGATAAAATTACAGTTGAAATACTGACATTTCAAATGTAGTTGCCATAAAATATTCCATTTGTATTACACTTATACACCAGTGCTACAATAATACACACACATGCAAATACGATAGATTAATGAGTGACCCTAGAAGAAGAAATTACCCTAACTAATAGAGTAACACTACATATTTATTTATCCCTATTTTTAATTATAGACATTATATGCAAATAAGATTTATACGTTTATTTTTACGTATTAAGAATCAGAGTTTCGCTGAATGTAATCACTAAGGTTCATCTGAAAAACTAAATTCAAAGGTAAGTACGTATCATTGTTTTTAGAATTAACTATAATTATCAACACCTTAAAATTCCATGTCAATTAAATAGGTAAATTTCTACACTTTCTAGAATGGAACGTAACTAACTGTGTTTAGGTGATACAAAGCAAAAAATGAACACATATTATGCGAAAAACTTAATGAACAAAAAAAAACACTTTTTCGAATTTCACAGTTTATTGTTTATTACTTGACAATATTGTTTCGCTACACTGTAGCTTCTTCGGAAGTTATATCTAAACTTATGCTTTGTTTGAAGGTTGTAGACACGTTTGTGTTAAAAATACACGTAGATTGTTGAGAATTACAACGTTTCGACTGGTATGGTATCTGCAGTCGTTATCAGGTAACCGTTGCTATTACAAATATTCTCTGCTTATATTCTAACCTTTCCAAGGGGGGGGGGGGAATGAAATACATTTAATAATAAAGAATTGTTGATTTCAGTTTGTTCATTAATAATACAGCCCAGATATTATTAATGATAATTATAAATATAAAAATAGAATCAACAGAAACAATTACTCCGAGGGCTAATACCCCTACCGGCATTGAATTAGACTGTTGATTCCGATGGATTCTTAGACGAAGATATAACATATTAAAAATAAGAAATAAATCAACATTGCAATTCAATGCCGGTAGGGGTATTAGCCCTCGGAGCAGTTGTTTCTGTTGATTCCATATTTATATTTATATTTATCATATATCCTGTAAAGGCCTCTCTGCCAGCGCCTACCTGATGAGGTTGAAATCGGTCGTGGAATATGGCTTTCCGTACGCTGTGTCTACTGTGTAGAACGCGTTAGAAATGTGGGATCTGTGATCCTTGAAATTTAGACGAAAAAGGATTTTAATGACTTCTTTTTAATATATTATTAATGAACAAACTGAAGTCAATAATGCTTCATTATTAAATTTATTTGATTTCCCACCCCCTTCTGGAACGGGTAGAATGTAAGTAAAGAATATTTATATATTGTATATTTAGCATAAGTTTAGATATAACTTCCGAAGAAGCTACAGTGTAGCGAAACAATATTCTCAAATGATAAACAATAAACTGTGAAATTCGAAAAAGTGTTTTTTTATTCATTACGTGTATAATGGAATTTCATCAAGTATCAGTAGACAAAATCAATTACAGAATAATTTCATTCAACCGCTTCGGAATTTTGACAGAAATTAACTCCTTTTTTCATATAGTACTACGTTTAGCTTTAAAATAATATTCTTTTTTGACTTTTATTTATTGAGTTAGTTTAAATTAAGAAGTTTAAGAAAGATCAAAAATATATAATCGACCAAACACAGGAAAACAAACGCAAATGCTGTTATAGTTTCTAGTTATGACAGTATATCGCTTCTTATTGGCATCTGCTGTTAACTGAGGAGTATCAAATATTAGATAAGGGTCTTCCTAAGGTACATCCGAATCGGCAATGAAGAAAAATTATTATGAAGAAATTACTGACCAAGAATTTATACTGTTTTTATTAATTTGATGTACGTGCTTACCATGCATTAAAGCTGCAATGTCGATTCAGTTAGACAAGTTTCTTTAAAAGAGCTCGTTCGACTTGATTGGTGATTTATTGACACTACCTATGGCTTGCTGATATGATCTAACAATATCGAAATTGCGATCCACGTCTGGTGGTGTCGATAGATTACTGGCCAAAAGTCTAAACGCTAATACGAGGGTTGCTATTTATATTTTGAGCCTAATAATGAAAAGACAGTAATTCATTATCAAAAATAGTTTCAATGTTTTTCGAAGTATTTTCCATGATAATCAATTCAAATTCACTTTCACACAGATACTTCCAAAACACCAATTTTCGTAACGCTTTTTTCACACCGATTGAGGTACTTCCAAAACACCAATTTTCGTAACGCTTTTATCACTCCGATTGAGGTACCTCCAAAACATGTTTTTTGGATGCATTAAAGGCTGTTTTAGGCGCCCAAAACGTTGGGCACGCAACTTATTCTTGATATGGGAGAATAGGAAGAAGTCATTTGGTGACAAATCAGAGCTGTACGGAGCACGACACATCAATTCGACGTTTTGGCTAGTTATATAGTCAAATAGGTGGTTGTTTCAGCCGATGTGTGAGAACTTGCATTGTCATGATGAAGAGTAATCCTTCGCTGCTGTTTTTTTTCGTATTTGACCAAGCACTTCTGGCAAACAAATGGTTGTGTACCATTCAGATCAGAATTCACCGTTCTACGTTGCTCTAAGGGTAAGGTTGCCACATGTCCAGTTTTTCCGAAGAAACAAGCGATCATTTACTTCGAAGTGCTTCGTGAACGAAACAGTTTTGTAGGATTTTTCTCGTCTTGAAAGACTCATACGGTGGATTGCTGTTTTATTTCGGGTTTTGAAATTTTGATTGAATGAGTTTTCACAGAAGGCCTACCATTTTAATATCATTTCCGGTTATTCTGGAACTAAACTAAACATTTTAAAACTCTTTTCTACAGCCAGGACAGCATTAAGGATTTGTTCAGGACGAAGCTTTCCCATTGCTGTAATGATTCGTTCCTGCAAATGTTTAATATTATCTACTGGTATTTCATAAACTGCGGCTTTTAAACTACCCTAAAGAAAAAAATCGTTAGAGTGTTCTAAAATGTTTAGAAGTTAATGGACAACAATTCGAACAATTGTTGTAGAATAATTTTGTCATTGGTTAAATAAACTTACTTGCAAAAGTAAAAAGATTGTATTAAATCAGTTTCTTTAAATTTTCTCACGAGATATCAATTTTAGATACATAGTGTATTATACTTTTTTATTGATGATTAAGCGGTTGATGTAACTGTATAAAAAAAATATGGGCTGCTATTAAAAAAAGAGTTTTTTTTATTTATAATTTATAATATTCAACACATGTTTTGACTCCATTTTTGTTTTTTTTTCTCAAAAATTTTTTGACGAATTAATAAAACATTACGAACATATCGATAAACCATTAAATACCATCAATTACTTTTGATGATAACCGCGATAAAAGTAAAAGCGGCAAACGGAATAATTTAAAAAGTAAATGGAATAACTCAAAAACCGTTTAGGATAAAGGTAGGGTTGTATTATCAAATTTACCCTTATTTCTGACGGAAAATCCAGAAATGTAAAAAAATGGGGGGGTTTCGTTTAAAATAACAAAGTTGAAGCCAACTTCCGCTATAACAGGAAGTAATAGAAATTCTAAAATATTTTAAAATAATAGGCCTTCTGTGAAAACTTATTCAACCAAAATTTCAAAATGATATTCCAATTCAGTCCGAAGATAGTCTAGGGGTAGGTTGAAAACGTACACCCTGTATAAGATTCGTCATCTGTGTAGATGTTATACACAGCTATTGATGCACCGCAATTGTATTTCTTAATCATTTTTGTGCACTAATTGACACGAGCATCTTTTTGAGCTTCTGTTAAATTATCCGGGATCCAACGCGAACAAATTTTTTTCACAGCTAAATGTTTATGCAATATCTTATTGATGCTAGTCATACTAATGACCAAGGATGGCTCAATCTCACAATAAGTTACATGACGATCTTGCAATATCAGTTCGCGCACAAAATCAATGTTTTCTGGCACAACAACCAACAATTAATTTTGCACAAACCTTCACGACTTTCGTCCGTGAGCGAACTGCAGCCACGATTAAATTCGTTATACCGACGTTTCAGGACGGGGCTTCATCGCCAAAAGTCGAAGTAAATTGGTCGATGCAATTCTGTCTTGATAATTCACGTCGAAAGTCGTAAAAATTCATCCCACAAAAATGTTCACGAGTTAATTCCATTTTTTCGCTGAGACAAAATTTTCAATTCACAGTAAACAACAAGTTGTGCTCAATGACAAATGGTTCTGAAGAAGGTTATGGTTAAAAATGTCAAACTTTCAATTAGAAACGTCAGATAGCGCCTCTAAATGCTTGGTATTGCAACCCTCGTATTAATTGACAAACGGCATTTTGGCTCGTAAAGTTGGCAACTGATTAGTATAAATAATAACCGCTAAATTTCAATTTTAAAATGAATATTTATATAGGGGATTACACCTGCTAATAGTTTTTGCTTTGTATCAAAACGATCGTTAGGCATTTATTTAAACTTTTATTTAAAATATTTTGGTCGTACCTTTGGTTGTACTTATTTTATAATAATATTTTATTAGAGTGCATTCATCGTCTAACTGTACCATTGGTTCAAATTGACCCATTAGTTTTGAGTCCAAAGTTATTAACATTTATCCCTGCGTGAGGTGTCTGATATTGTGAACCAAATTGTTACTAAACGATTTTCTTTTGTTTGAATACCATTCTACTTATTTATCTATTTGTTTGTTCATACATATTGTTGAAAAGGCATCTACATTTCGTATTGGAAAAGTGGTTTCGACATTACTTACAGAGCCCCTTATATTTCACAGGATCAGAGTTAAAAGACGATGTCTTCTTTCCCAGGTGAAAAGACTGCTCTTATTGGTGGAAACGAAGACAATCGCCGAAACTCCTAAAAGTGCTGTGTTGGAACCGCATGTTCACGCTTCATTCGTATTTTTGTTCTCCTTCTACTCCTTCTATAGTTATATACACTGCAAAATGACACGTAATAATTATATTTAAAAAAAGCATTACATGTTTATAAAAAATATACTTTATAAATACATAATGAAAGTACCACGTGCTTTTCGTAACATTCACATAAAAAAATCAATCAACTGGTTGACGTAAAGTCATTATTAGCACTGCCTGTCTTGTATATGTACCAAAAATCATAAACCAAAACAAAAAAAAGAACGTTTGGTCTCGACCGACCCGCAAAAAAAATCCTCGAACGGCGTGTCTCTTATTGCTGATGCAAAATGTTGTATCGTCTGATTAGGGCACAATTTGCCACGAATGGATGCAAATAGTGCAGAAGGAGAACCGTCATTGGGGAAGAACCCAAGTCAAGCAGACTCGAGCTACTCCCAAAGGACCGTCGATCTTCTGAACCGACCTCGTAGAATCAACTCATCGCAGATACCATGTCTTCCAACGAACGAAGGACCTCCAATACCATGTTCTCCATTGTCTCAACATCGTATTCTTGATATCACCACTTACGAACCACAACAGCTTGTAATGACCGCTCCCCTGGCTCAAGACGAGACTCAACTTATGCCTTCGACTCCGAAAGAACTCATTTCACCAGGTGTAAGTACCGCTCTTATACACGCTTGCCTTGCTGATGATAAATTTATTATTATTGTGTACCTATCCAGTGTGATGTCGATCACACCCATTACCAATAACTTTCAACGATGTAGGCGTGGATGCTGACATTTATTATAAAAAAGGCTTGATCGTAGTTAACTTGTACTTGTCTATGGTGCAATTATGATGAAACATTTTTAAATATTTTAATAAAACACAAAGAAAATTTCAACAATAAGGTTTATTAAACTCTTGCAATTGTTTCGGCCAACGGGTTATTTTCAAAGAGTACAGATAATATTAAAGAAATGCAGCCGATCAATATAAAGGGATGAGGGTAATACGGAAATTCCTAGATGCGTGTACCTACTCTGGTAAAACCAGTTACAATTTGTATAAAAGTAAAGGTGAATTGCTAGTCTCTAATTCAGTGTGGTTATTAACTATTAATTTATTATTATTCAGCGTTTATTTAATTTGAAAATTTTCGAGAAGGCTTAGTTTCTTACTTTTTACACAATTGTGTAGCAGTTTTACATTTTTATCATTTAGATAGTGATTATTGATTATGCAGTGTTCCGAAAAGCCAGTCGACATTATATTGTATTTTATTGATCTTTTATGTTCGTCTAATCTGTGTTTTATGGCCCGGCTAGTCTGCCCTATATAAATAGCATCGCAACTATTACATTTTAATTCGTATATGCCATTTTTTGAAAGTCTATTTGTTTTTTGCTCGTTGTCAACTAGAAGGGACTTAAGGTTCTTTTTGTTTAGTTCGATGACTTTTAAGTTGTATTTGTTCAGGCGATTTTTAATTTTGCAGCTAGTGCTTTTTATATAATTTATTTTAGAAAAAGTTTGCTTAGTGTGTTCTACAGGAGTTTTAAATAATGTGGAACGAATTTTTCTTATTTGCTCCTATTTTAGTAAATTATCAATTAATTCAACTTTGTATCCGTTATTGTTAGCTATCTGTTTTATTATAGAGAGTTCTTTATGAAAATTTGCATAACCAATAATCACTATCTAGATGATAAAAATGTAAAACTGCTACAAAATTGTGTAAAAAGTAAAAAACTGTATGTCTCCCCTCTGCCATTTCCAAATAAGATTAACTATAATTTTTCATACATATGGCATATAAGCACCATTTTTACCCTCGTGCTCTCTCTTGTGCTTTTTCGAAACAACTACCATGGTGGTTTTTTAAAAAAAGGGGAAATTTTCCTTGTACTTAACTATTTTTCGACGGAAAATTCGAATCTCTGAGTCCAGAACTGCTCTTGCACATTGAAACTTCGGAGTCTCAAAACCAAAGCCAGATTAGCGAAATTGGGATTTGGAGTTAAGATATTTAAAAACATGTGCTAGGGAAATTCTCAGTCTCTATTCGAATTTAGCTATAAAAAAATTAACATCTATATCTACTCCCATAGTTACATTACCCTTTAAACATTCCGGAGGACAGTGATTTGATTCCGAGTTTGCCTGCCCTGGTCCAAGTTTTCTTTGTAGTTTCCTTGAATCATTTAGGAAAATACTGGGGCAGTAATATTCCATAGATAATTTTTCACACCCTTTTTATCTTCATTTCGTCCGTCTCATCTTTCTGTTCACCACCCATCTATTTCCATGATTTCTAAAAAGAGGCTGGTTACTGTACCGCAGTAGTTTCTTTGTATACTCTCGAAATAGTCAAAAATTGCATCTTTTAAATTCTAAAGTACTAAAACAATTTTGTTTATATGTCGAATATAACTACCCTTCTGTAAACCTATGAACTAGCACAGAGAAGGTATAATTTATTGATCAAGCCTTTTTTGTAGTTTAAACAGTGACATATAACATACCTTCAATACCACCTTAATATCCTAAGTGTTGTAATCGCCATTATTCTATAATGTTATATATAGGTACCTACATTTAATATTATTGCTTAATGATATAATTGTCAGTGTGGAATGTAATACATATTTAGTTCGTACCCTTTCAATCGTACTATAAACATGTTGCATACCAGTTTCATTATTACTATTACTATAAATGTAATATAAATGATGCGCTTATTTAAAGCTTTCTTCTATTTCTTACTTAATAAACTTTTTTAGCAGTTTATATGCACTATTATTTTATAAATTTCGGTGTAAGCACATGTTTGTAAATAATGAGAAAGCATTTTACTAAATACGTTGCAATATGTAATTTCCAGAAAAAAAATCAGTAAAGTATTACGTCGCTAGATTACTTCTTGCTAAAATTACATATAGGGTGTTCCAATTAAAATGGTTTATCCTAATCAACAAACTAATTACCAAACCAAATTAAATACCATTTCTTTTCACTGAAATGTTGAATATTACTAGCGAAAAGTATTTGACTTAATGTATTTTATAACAAAACTCAATTATAGAGAAAACTTTTGATGCCAATGAATAGAGCAGTAGAAGGTGTGTATTGTTTCGTAAGTAAGTACCTTTGCCAGGGGATAAATATATAAGTCAGTAGATGACGATATACTGGGTACTCAATTGATATTAGTGACTTGTTTCTATGAGACAACCTCGGTTTGAAATCTGATTTACTGAGCGGTGTGGTCTAGTGGTTTAGATAATTGCTTAGCATTCGGAAGGTTACCTGTTCGAACCCGGGTCTGGAAGCTCTGGTCCAAATTTTTCTGTAATTTCCTTGATTTACTTAGGCAAATATTAGGGCAGTAATATTCCATAGATAATCTTTCACTTCTCTTCTGTCTTCATTTCGTCCATCTCATCGTTTTTTCCCTAACCATACCACCCATCCATTCTCACGATTCCTGCAAGGAGGCTGAAGAGGGCCTTACGCCCTACCCTCCGGCTTTACACTACAGTGTAGGTCAGAGAGACTGCCCGCCCACTAGCACGAGTAGCTGATGGGAATGAAACACAAACAGAAGGGGAGGGGACACTATTGAAGAAAGTCATACAGAAAACTAAAGAGAGTTTTTAAGCATTACTTTGCTTGAGATGATGTAAATTCTGATCAACGAGAATATGATTTATAGTTTTATTAGTTCCATTTGTTTAATTGAACCATTTAGAATTTTTGATCAGTTTGGTAAGAAATTAACTGCACCACTTTTTGGTTTTTAATAGCAATTGATGAGATAATAATAACAATACTAGTTTATTTGATATACTCAATATTTATATCAGTTCAAGGAATAAAAACACCAAACAAGAAGATTTTCACAAATTTTACTAAATCATGTAACATGTTTCGCCAAACATTGGCTTTATCAGACATGAGAGTATTTACTACTGAGTAGTACACTTAATAAAATTTGTGAAAATCTACTTGTTTGATGTTTTTATTCCTTAGATTATGGATTTTCTTCAAATAAGGGTCGAAACTATTAATTTTATACTTGTAGAAACATAATAATAATTGCGTAAAATACTTTAATTGTTTATCAATTATACGGCTTGGCGTTTTCTCTTCATCTTTCTATCCCTAATGACACCACCCATCCATTTCCACGATTACTGAAAGAATGCTAAAGAGGGCCTTACGTCCTACCCCCCGGCTTTGTACAGCAGTGTGGGTCGGAGGGACTGCTCGCCCACCAGTATGAGTTGAGTAGCTGGTGGGAATGAAACATCCAAAAGTTTAAGTTTTCAATTTTGGGTGATTTATCGAAACTACGAATGGAACCAAATCTGGTGGTTTCGACAAATTACTACCCAACAACTTTTTTATTTATATTGAGTAAAACACAATTAAACTTTTCACAATTTGTTTTTTATTTTCACTACTATAGTTTCGCTACACTGTAGTTTTTTCAAATGAGTAATACATAGTACTGCTTAGGTTTACATCAAACATCCTATTTATAATCTAACTTAACTTAAGGGGTGGGGTTTTTTATTTTGAATAAGTTTAATAATGGTGAATTATTTAAATCTATCTGGTCATTTAGTAATAGGCCGGATTATAATTTTTTATTTTATTAACTAAAGATTCTAATTTTGTGCTTTTTCCTAACACGTAAAATTTAGAAATCTTGATTGAAATTGTGGTTTTCGGCTAGTAAGTATGAGTTCTGTTTATTGTTTTCATAAGATTTTAAATGTTCGTCGATCCTAGTAATAAACAATCTGACTGGCCTATGTAACATTTTTCACTAAATTTACTAAACGACCAGATAGATTTAAGTAATTCACCATTATTAAACTTATTCAAAATAAAAACCCCCACCCTTTAAGTTAAGTTAGATTATAAATAGGATGTTTGGTGTAAACTTAAGTAGTACTATGTATTACTCACTTGAAAAAGCTACAGTGTAGCGAAACTATAGTAGTGAAAATAAAAAAATAAAAAATTGTGAAAAGTTTATATTTTACTCAATAATTATTATTTCAACTTTTTTATTAGTCATTTTTACTTTAGTTGAAAAAAAAATTTGGATTTAATTTAATTTTGGTTAGAAGTTGCATCCAATTTTTTTTGTGGTGTAATAAACTAAAGAAAAAGAAATGGTATAGTAATAGCACACTTTTGGATATTCACATATGACTTTGGCTTTTTCAAGTCTAGAAATCTACTAAAAGAATGTGAAGAAATTGTTTATTGTTTTCATCCTAACGAAAATGAATTTACAGTACATCTTGTCATACAAGAAAGAAAAATGGAGTAATGAGATCGTAGTTTAAGATAAATAGTTTTAAATTGGAAAACCCCAAAGTATTTTCAAATATTTTTTCAACTGCTAAGGGTGTACATATATCTTGTAGGCTAACGTCAAAATATCGAATGCCAACAAGAAGTGCGAGAAATTTGACGAAATTCCTAACGAATTCGAGTGTTGCTTTTGCACATCAAAGGTAGTACCCTAAAAGATATATTTTGTTATTACCCACAGAGATGCTTTTTGTTTCAAGCTTTTCGTTCATCGTTCATTTTGTATCTACTAATAATAACAAGCAATTAATTTAATTAGATTTAATAAAATTTAAGGATAAAATCAACTGAGTGCTATAAATATATATCATATTATATTAATAACATTTTATTTATATTTATTGTAGCCAGTCTATTATTTTTAAAATTATAACACGCTGCAAACCGTTGCACCGCGAAACACAAATAGTAAAATTTCACTAATAAATCGGCTATTATAGAAATATGTTAGTAATTAGGATTAAAATATGCATGGAACCTTTCTAGGTATGTTAAAACGAAAAAGTTATTACCATTGAACAGTTTATTTGCACGTTGCATGCACTTCGTAGCATGTTAGTCTTTTTTTGGCATTAATCGATGCAATGTAAAAAAACTCCAAAAGGTGCGGATACAATTAAAAAAGTCTAAGGTAAAATTGAGAGTATCGGTACCTTGCAGGATGGTCGCTGCCGAGAAGAATGCATACTACTACGTTCCAAAACAGTCTAGAGATGTACTGGTTGCCATTCCTACTTTAGAAAAGTTTCTTTCAGGTGAGTTCAGGTGACATGCGGCTAAACAGCAATAACGAAATTGACGAACTTTTAAAACAAATAACAGAATATATCCATCGATTATTTGTATATGTCAAAGATAAAATTCTCTTCTTTCTATGCACTAAATGACAGGGCGCCTTCATTGTTGCAAATTAGTTTAGGCGTAGCAATTGTTTCAATAGTAGACCACGATTGGTTAAGTTTTTTATCAAAGAAAGCGTAATTTTTGACAATGGAAAAATTAATAAAGAATATACGAACATAAGCTATCACGGCCGGAATTCATAGTAGAATGATGATTCGGGCTTGTAGGTCGTGGTCGGTGTGAACGGTTTCGTCCAGACGTTTCGTCGGCAACTGCAGCTGACATCTTCAGTGGGTGCTATGTTAACTATGTGTGCGAAGATTATACCTCGAAGTCTCGGCAGCGACTCAACACAGCACCCACTGAAGATGTCAGCTGCAGTTGCCGACGAAACTGTTCACATCGACCACGGCCTACAAGCCCCAATCATCATTCTACTATTAAAAAAAAATTTTTGAGCTCGATATTTTATTACAATCTGTTTTAGTAATGTTATTTATTTGATTTAAAAAAAATATATTTTCAAATTAATGATTTCAAATTAAAGTTCGTTTTATCTGGAATTGCTGTTTAGTTAGTAAATTACGTATATTGTTTCACTAGATTTATAAAAAGTACTTATTAACAACAGCTGTCTATTGTAGCTACACGTCATAAGATTTTCTTTTTTTCATCGGTTAGTTATTGAAACGAAAACTAACATCAACGTCGACATTTTTTTATAAATTAAATTATCACAGTAGCGCACCGAGAAAAAGCTTGTGGGGGGGGGGTTATCTAGGGCTCGTGAGTTTTAAAAGAAATATATTAAAAACGGGTAGGTATATAACGAATGTCTTGCCAAATTATAAATGATATGAATTTAAATAATAAATTTCAACGGTGAGATTAATAGAAAAAATGTTAATAACTAGAAAACTTTTATTTAAAAAAATACAATAATTTATAATACTATAAAGCAATATCCAGCCGAGCTATTGTCAGTTTTTTGTGGTAAAAGGGGTGAGTCTCTTTAATTATTATTTTTTGTAATTTGCCACATTTATTTAATTTATCATTTAACATAGACATGTGTTACAATATGCAGGATATGTCATTGAATTTACTTCTTGATAACGTCAACTTGTTGCTGATTTACTTCTACTTGTTGAACGCTTCTCCTACTGTTAAACGATAACTTGATCTAAATCAAAACCCTGACTCACTTCATTACTTGTTGACTAGGTTTTTTTTTTTAAATTTATAACGATTTAATAAAGTGAATTAAGCTGTTGTATTCAGAATTTGTAATACTACATTAGAATATTGCGCAAAAATTTCAAGTTCTAAGAATGGCTACATAAATAATAATGAATCTTGTTTCACGAACTACTGTAAATTATTGATAAGTATTGATTGGGAATGTATACAAAAGGCATCTGAATTAAGCAGTTAATGATATGGTACACACTAATCTATACATTATCAATATAACCGTTGGTCATGTTTCACATTCTGTTGTGTTCGTGAGATCCGTGTTTCATTGTTTAAGTACATGTCTGTGAATATTCTAGAACATTTTTACGTTGACATATTCTCATTGATCTTTAGGGCTACAGTGAGACGGGGCATGGTTATAGGATTGCACCATGGCACGATTGCGCCACATAAACAAATATTTTTGGATTAACCCAACAAACATTATTTAAATGCATTGACAGCATTAATTTATTAATTATCAGTAACTAATTTAACTGAACCTAATTTTACCTAACTTAACCTGAAATATGTTTTAAATAGAATGTTATGTTTCTAAAATTTCAATTTTATAAAGGACAATGCATTGATAATATGAGTAAAGAAGTAGAAGTAAAGTTTAAGAGGCTAAAACTGATTAAGAATATGATATAATTAAAAGGAATTTTATGATATAAGAAATGAGATCGGAGTCATCTTGATAGGAAACGAAGAAAAGGCGGATAGGTGAAAAGAATAGTTAGGAAAGCTGCGAGAGTAAATCAAAAATAAACGGTAATTTTACTATTTAGTTTAACACGTAATTCCAATCCAGAGCATTCGATGTTCGAGTGTTGTTTGATTTATGAGGAGGAGGAAACCAGCTTAGGTAGTCCGCAGTACAGCCATGACTGAGCGCAGGGTACCTTCGTATCATCATAAAGTTTTTAACCAATGAAGGCGTTAAACTATCAGAAATTTTCACTCGTTTGAAGGCACAGTTTGGGGATGCTACATGCTAGACTGTCTCAGAATCGAGTGTATACTTGGGTCAGAGATGGGCGAGAACGTATCGAAAATGAATGTCATGATCGACGCCCAAGAACAAGTCTTACAAATGGCAATATTCATGCTGTTTGAGAGCTTGTTGAAAGTGATCGCCGGTTAACTATTGAACAATTTCCATCAGAAGTGGGTATCAGCTATGGTGTTCATCACTGATGAACTTGGCTTTAGAATTGTTGACCGAAAATCAAAAACAGGTCAAGTCGGAGATCAGTGAAAGACTTCTGAATCGATTTCAATAAGAAAGAGAGTTTGTTTTGAGGCGTACCGTCACTTGTGATGAGACGTGGGTCCACCACTACACTCCTGAATCATTCAATCAAAAATGGCGAATAAGGAGTGGCGAAGAAAGGATGAAGGCTGCCCTGGCTGCTGTCAAAACCAAAACCCGTCTCTCAGCCGGAAAAGTGCTAGCGACTGTTTTCTTTGACTCAAGGATTTGTTTGAGTTTTACTTATTGATTTTCTTCACGATCAACGAACAGTGAATGCGGCTTACTATTCTGAATTATTACAGTCGACAAAAATCGCATATCGAAGCAAACGACGGGGTATGTCCATTCGAGACGTCGAGACGTCATCGTTCTTCATGACAACGCCACACCACACACCGCAGTTTGGACAAAAAATAAATTGGAAGAAATGGGTTGGGAAACCTTCGAGGATCATTATATTATCATTATCATTATAACCCTGACTTGTCACTAATCATCCTGTGATTATTTTTTGTTCGCTCCCTTGAAAGAATCACTTGGAGACAAAATATTTGAAAGCAATGAAGAAGTAGAGGAGTATGTGCGCAATTGACTGACAATGACAACTCGCCCTCAAACTTTTCATGAAGAAGGAATATTCAAGTTTACAAATCGGTGGCAAAAGTATGTAGACCACGGAAGTGACTACATTGAAAAATATTAAATGTTTAGTTTGCGTGTACCATTAATCAATAAATTTATTTTACAAAATTACCGTTTATATTTGATTTACCCTCATATATGCAGATCAACAGATAGGAGATGTAGTAAAAAAGAAGGTAGTGTGAAGATAAATGAGAGATAGAAATAGGAATATAGACCTGCATTATTACAGCTTTTAAAGGTTTCGAATTTAACTTAACCATAACTATCTTATCGTTTTTAAGTAAATAACTTTCCAAGGTCTATCTTACTTTCCTAATCATTGCGATTCCTACCCCTGAATTACCATTCACCGATTCTGTATGTATTATTCTAAAGTCTCCTCTCTAAAAATCTCCGGCTTTTAGCCAACGAACTTTGCTAATGCCTACTACATCTAATTATAGCCTATCCATCTCAATTTTCTAATTTCCCTACTTGTTTCATATAATGTTGCATCCACTATTAACCCTAAAAATGATGATATCTTGCGAGGTAGTCTCCGCTCGGAGGTCCGAATGAAGACTATTTTACCCCAGCGGACGTCATGATTTGAGCCTCGGTTTGTAAAAATCGGGAAAAGATGATATGGTGATTTACATTTGTCTTCCATATCGCCACGGTATCTGCTACCCTGAGTACCATAAGAGCTGCTGCCTTGTTTTAGGAACTTGTATTAGCCTGATTTGTCACTAAAGAACCCCCTGTCCCCATTGTAGTTGAACCGATGGTCCGACTCATTTGAGATAACCATTCCACCCATTCCAAATAACACATGTCAATTTCAAATTGTTTCTACTGAGTTATTTTTAAGAATAAATAAATAAAACAAAAATATTAATTTGTAAGGGAGGTGAAAGTAGCGTTATAGTTAATATAAAGATGAATACATAATAATTTAAAAAAATATGTCAAAGGTAAATTTTCTATTATAGGAGTGACCGTAAAGGTTCAGTAATAAGAAAAAATAATAAAATTTTATCAACCTTCATAAATATTTATTAAAACTGCTACATATGTACATTTCAACCACAATGTGGTCATCTTCAGTGTATTGAACATTACGTAATAACAAGAAAACAAAATTAATCTAATTTATACATTCTTAGACACAAGAGAGATGAGGTGATTTTTTAGGTGGTGTGTGTCGAAATTCATTAGGTTTTTCTTATATTTATTGATGTAAACAATTGTGATAAAATTTATATCGGTTTAACAAAAATAAATATTCATACCCGTTTTAAAGAACATTTTTCTCATTTAAAAAATAATTTAATTAAATAGTAATCATTCGTTTGATATAAATAATTTAGAATTATTAAAGCCTTGATTTAGAACTTGTTACTAGCGAAGCTGTTTACATCGATAAATATAAGAAAAACCTAATGAATTTCACACACACCACCTAAATAATCGCCACATCTCTCTTGTGTCTAAGAATGTATAAATTAGATTAATTTAAAATTTAAAAAATGTGTGCCTACGGCCGACTTTTCAGGGTTATTATTTTTTAAATGAGAAAAATGTTCTTTAAAACGGGTATGAATATTTCTTTTTGTTAAACCGATATAAATTTTATCACAATTGTTTACATCAATAAATAACGGAAAAACCTAATTAATTTCAACACACACCACCTAAATAATCACCTCATCTCTCTTGTGTCTAAGAATATATAAATTAAATTAATTTTGTTTTCTTGTTATTTACTCAATGTTTAATACACTGAAGATGACCACATTGTGGTTGAAATGTACATATGTAGCAGTTTTAATAAATATTTGTGAAGTTTGACGAAATTTTATTTTTTCTTATAAAGATGAATAATAGACGAAAATCTATATCTAGGAAGTTACATACATAAGTCAGGATGGAAAAGTTGTAGGACATAAAACAAAGGATAGTACAGGATCGAGTCTCTTCTAATAAAAAGAAATCACTTCTATGCTCACAATCGGTTAATTTATTTATTCGAAAAAGATTATTAAAAGAATATATTTAGAGCACGACTACATATGGGTCCGAAACGTGGACGGTAAAATTCTAACATTCATTTACTTACAATTTGTTAGAGTACAATCATACCATTGAATTTTAAGAGTAATTAGTGTGGGGTGTAATAATGCCATGCCAACAAATTGATCTTTTTAATTGTGAAAAATAAATCAAAAAGGAAACTTACCCTATATAAATAAAGTAGGATAAGTTTCCTTTCTGATTTATTTATTCTTTTACCGCAAACTCCATTTTCTACTTTTTACATATATGCCTAATTAAATATTTTATTGCTTAGAAATATTGAAGAGATCTTAAGGAACAGATTACATGAAACACCCTTTTCATTACACTCAGCTCACGAATTGATTTTTCAGATCAGTTCAGATAGAACTATTCTTAATCTACATAATTTAATATTAAAGTAATTGTTTCATACTTAGAGCTTTCTATTTCAATTCGTGGGTATCAACAATATGACCTTTACGACCCTTTTTCAAACTGCACTTTTTCATGACATATTTCAGCGATTAAATACATTCCTATGTAGGTAATTGTTTAAGTGTTAACTTCTTCCACTTTGAAGGTCAACATGCAAATATGTTTTTGTTCTTGCCAATGAAAAATTAATGCAATTTCATCACGAGGTTTGTACGTTTATAAATTTTGCACGTTAGGCATAGATCTATTTCTACAAAAAAAAAAAATAGTCATCCCTTGCACGCATAAAAGTCATTGTTGTTTTTATTTTTTTTACGTAGGCCCAAAATCGCCTTTGCAGCACAGTGCACCTCTATTTTCTTAGTCGTTTTTAGCAACAGTTATATTAAAGTTTTTGTAATTATTTATTTCTGTGATGTTTTACAATGACTTGCTCAGTTTTAGTGGTTTGTGGATAGCATTAAAATAAAAAAGATAAATTTTTCTGAAATTATGTATTTTAGAGTTAATGTTCGTGTTAGTGCAATAGATGATAAATTCGGTTCATAGCACATAAATAAAAAGTAATCAACAAAGGGTTCCATACTTCAACAAATATTTATTTATTTTTATTGGAAACTAATGTGTAAATTATGTTTAATCTTTTTGGCTATGCATATTTCGCATATTATATAGATTTATTCTATATATGTTGCGAATTTGCCAAAACTATAGTAAAATTTAGATTCGGGCTGCAATGGCGTGGTCTAAACGAACGGTTACATTTCGACGTTTCGATGCCAAATGCGACACCTCGAAGTCTTGGCAGCGACTGAGCACTAAGAGGTATAACCTTCACCCACATTGTCATCGCAGTACCACTGAAGATGTCAGCCGCAATTGCCAGCGAAACTTCTACACCTAACTGTTCATTTAGCCCGGATCAGAATTCTACTATGGATTCTGGTTGTGAAAGCCCATGTTCTTAGATTTTCCGAAAACTGTCAAACACAGGGTGATAATTATTTTAGTTTTCCTGCAAAGTTTAAATGAAGTTATAAACCCTGTTCTTTTCATAATTTTAGTTTCATTGATTTAGAATATAGAAGATATGATTTATTAGGAGATTTCAGCATTATCCATGGAAATAAGAAACCTATACAAAAATGTTTCAATTCCTTGTCACTGGACCACTCAAACGATATCTCACATAACGAATATATTCCTTTTTAACTTTCTTGGCTTACCCCCTCTACAATTATTCATTCAGTAATACCATGCCAAGTTTATAATTTTTATGTTTAATAGTATTGTAAAAAAGATGGATATGATATATGGTTCCTTTTTTCCTTTAGAGGTACCGAACCCTAAAACGAGTAAAAAAATTTAGAAACTAATGCTTCAGATTATCAGCACATATCGAGGACGATTAATAATCCTTTTTATTCTCGATCCTAAATACAATAAACAAAACTTAATAACAAAATTTAATGTTATGAATCGAATTCGACTTGCACTAACAATCACGATAGTACCCAGACAAATGAAAATAAAAACAAGTTTCTGAATCCACGACCCCCGTTCAAACCATAAGCACGTTCTTACAATCTCTGTTACAGGATTTCAAGGAATTCGTTGATGCAGAAAACCTTATGCCTTTACCAACGAGTGACTTCCACAATCCTGTTTGTTTCGAGATGAAAACTCTTCGTAATCAGAGCCTCTTGGAGGCGGAAAGATTAAAGTTGCTCGTACCTTTCACCTACAATAACGGCAACAATAATAGTAACAACAATGGCAACGTGGACATGGGTAGTATGGACAGCTCAGATACATTTGCGAGTTGTAACACTCATCCATGTCCATCCCAAGGAGATTTGACGTCGGATGTGGTTGATCCATCCTGCGCCATCGATAGCAATCTATATGTGAATCCATTGGATAAAAGTAGTGATAACAGTCCGACTACGCCGTTCTCCATGAGACCTTCGGTAAAAAAATCGGCCTCTGGTGACACGGCTCTAAGAAGTTTGGCTACCACACCACTTGAAGAAAATCTTATGGGAGAATTTGGAACAATCGAACGAGGAAGTCGAGTCAGTCTTAATGATTCGCCATCAATGAGGAACAGGAAAACTAGATTTCAACAAGTAAGAAATTAGTAAAAAAATTCAAACCCATCAAAATACCAGAATCCATTTCCATAAATTAACATTCCATTTTTACCTTCATGTTATTTATAATAAGTACTCAAAAAGTACACAAGAAATATTTTACGCTTTAAATCGGTTGTTTAATACGGTTGAGTTTTAGTTATCTTTGTTTATTTCACTTTCTTCTGGTTCAGTCAGGAAGACTCCGAACAAGATTTGGTAATGCAATGGAAAGGGGTTCTCAGGACAGTTTAGAAGGAAAGAGGAGTACAAGAAAAGCTCTTATTTCATCCAAAGGATTTGCTTCAGCCACCAGATTAATAAACCAACATCTATTTGGTATTCAAAGTCTTAGTGGAACCAAAACAGGTACGAAATCAAAATAATTTCTAATTCTGTAAGACATAAACGTTGAATCCTTTTTAACAGGAAAGAATTCCGAAAGTAAATCTTCACTTTCAATGGATTCCGTAGATAGTAGAACTGGCTCGTCTGTAGAACATCATAAAAGATCAAAATCAATTCTTAAGAAATCAGATGGGGGAGGAAGTCACAAGAACAACGCAGATCCTGAAAGTGAAAGATTGATCCAAGACAACTCATCGAATGTAGATATTGAATTCTCATCTCCCAGTAAACAACGTTTTTCTTCTCCCCCGTCCATCCACAGAGCACTCAGTCAAAAAACCCTTAATAGAACCACGACAACCAATCCAAAAGCTACAGTGGATAAAACCCTATCATCAGCCCTGTTCCTTTTAGACGACTTTAATAAGAAACAAAGTTACAGTGAACAAGTGGCTGAAGACAAGGTGAAGCAGTGCGGCAACAACATCAGAGACATACCCCTTTACATTTGCCCACCTCCTCCGCCCATGGATCAGTCCCCTACGGAAGAGACCAGGTTGCTTTTGAACCCCTCAGGGACATCCCTTCATAAGCAACCGAATAATTATTTATCAAATACGAACGGATCTTCTTCGTAGCATAAATGGGTAAGTTAATGATTTAATTAATTTTTATTGTAAAATTTATTGGGTGATTCACCGAAATGGTTCATTGAGGGTATTAAAAGTAAATAGTTTTTCATGTTAGGTAAAATACATTGGACGAGTTTTAATCAGTTTTGAACCCTATACAGTATACTAGCTTGTGACAATGGTTTTCTTATTTTCAGAAGTATTCATCTCTAATGATACAGATTTCCAAGAATTGAGCAGCTTCTATATTTTGTAGGAAATTGATAAAAGCTTTTTACAGCTTGCTCTTGATAAAAAGACCTCAAAAATAATTAATTATTTCCTTATTTTAAGGATTGATTCGATGCGATTTTTAAAGCAATGGCAGTCTTTGCACTGAATTTTTTATATAGCACTTACGACTGCTGTGGTGGTTTATAATACTTCCATTAAAAATAATAACAAAGTCATAGAGATAATTAAATACATACATAGAATCTGCTTGTGATAGATGAGCCTAAAAATAATGAATTCAATTTGTTATTACAAATCTGTTTGAAGAAAAGAAAGCTTTATGAATGTTCCTGGTTGAAGTTAATAACAAACGGATTTAAAATACTGATAGTGTTCAATAAATGTTTCCTAGCGGTAATATTTCTTTGAAATAACGAAATTTTTATTTTAATTACTGGAAAATTAAATGAATTAAAGTTATTTTTCTCGGTAACACACCGCATAGTTTTAAATATATAAAGAATGTTTAGTTCTTGGTCAAAAATTTATCGAAATTACCAGATGTGGATCGTGGTTTCGATCTTATTATATCCCATCAGCACAACATTGGTAGCATCGATAAATCACTGACCAAACCAAAACTGTTCCATAAAAGGAAGTTAATTTAATTTCGTATTATAGCCAGTATGTCGCCATCTACTGATATTTGCTGCTAACTGTAGTATTTCATATATTTGTCATCTACTGATACTTTTCCAAGAACTAAATGTTATTTATTAGTTTCGTTTGCGTGCCCATCACGTAATACGAGCTGTGTCGTGGAATCAGTTGGTCAAGTAGATACCTTCGTCTTGTTAAACATATGAAATGACACAGTTAGCAGAAAAATTCAGTAGATGGCGACATACTGCCTGCAATACGATATTAAATTTATATACTATCAAATAGCTGTTACCCAAAAAATGGTAAAAAGGATTACTACATTTCGTACTTTTTATTTTTGTTTTTATTAGTCAAAAACGCTAGGAAAAAATCAAAATAATGTGATATTTATTAAATGTAGGAGCTTCTACGAAAGCAATCATAGAAAGTATATAATCATAATACGAAAAGATATTATATGTTATATTTTATAACTAGATTTAGTATCTACTTCAATCACAAATAATACAGAAACCCTTTTTACATAAATCATTGTCCATTTTATTAAGGAAAGTTACGTTTTAAGTATGTTAATACTGGTACATAACAGGCACGTATATGGGAATTTTTTATGGCATTTCAAAAACGAAGGTGTTTCATAAATTCCATCATTCATGCAGAAAAAGTTCCTATTTAGTACGTAAAATGCAAACAATAACTTGTTTAGAGCTCTTAATACCTAGACCTCCATTTTAAAATTAATTACAAATTGTAATAGATTATTCTACAAATTATAAATTCCAGTAAACATAAAATATCTAGTTTCTTAACCAACAAGAGCTTAGCAGCAGAAAAAGTAAAATGTTGCATTTTATCTTACAGACACTTTAGGAAATATGTTAGAAACAATACAGACGAAACAGACAAGGCAAATCGGTCTGGTGTATACAAATTGAATTATAGATGATGTAATAAAATGTAGGTACACAAGATAGACTGCATGCTCTATAAAAAACCGTATTGATAAACTTAAGGAATGAATCCAGTGAATGTAAAAAGCTAGATTCCAATCACGCTTGCAACACTCGGTCAATGAAGATCACAATTCTAGTGAGTATTTTGAAATTGCACGTTATGAAAGTAAAAGTCTAAAAGTAATATACTCTGTTTTTTGTAAATTCTGAAAATTAATGAATATAAAGAAGCCTTAGTAAGGCGAAACAATTGTTCAGTTCAGTTCAGTTTCAGCTAATCGTCATATTATCGTATTTTGTTTAAATTTGTTAATAAATAATCGTCGGCTATTTTTTCATTTGACTATCTTAAGTAAGAATATAATTTTCAAGTTTTTTATCGTATATAGTAAAATTACCTTTGCTTCCCAGTATATATCCGCCTGAGTCAAAAATAATATTATATTTATTAAGATTTGGAACTAATTTTAATTGATTGCTAAGAAATTAAAAATTATTTTTTTAAAATACAGCATGCATTCCATTTATTAGTAGATATTATTTATACAACCAGGACAGTCGTGAAGCTCTCTTTCAATTTTTGTTAAAAATACATTTATGAATAGTTGAAAAATAAAGCTTAATTTTTGTCTGTGATTAAAATGCTATAAGTAGGACTATATATATATATAAATATACATAAAATATATAAATTAAGATGTACAGTGTTACAGATGTGTAAAATTCTAAACTAAATGCACACATACACTCACACAAATACACATATAATTAAAAAAAAGAAGTACACGGAACTGATAGATATTTAATAAAAATTCCTAAAGTTTGTAATAATTATAATAATTATCTAATAAATGTGACCAGTCGAAAGTTTACTTTGTCATTTGAAAGCTACTTTATAATATTCTCAGTCGTTACTTCGCTACAATTTACATTATTTTTTCATTTTTATTTCTAAATAATGTTACAAATTGTTATTTAATTTTTAAGACAGCAGCATTTATATCTTTATATTTAAAGTAAGGCCTCATTCGCTTATTATTAATTTTAATCAAATAATGAGTTACTTTACGCAAAATTATGAACGATAATAAACATAGAACACTTATTATTCTTAACATCGAATTTACAATTTTTTACTAAAACTATTCCACCTATATGAATAACAATACTCATTTTTTTTAATAAACAGTGCTACAACTACTATGGTAGTTGTTATTAAAAATATTTTTTTATTAATTACTAAAAAACAGTGAAAAATTAATTTAAAGAAATATGTATAAAATTTATTTGTGTATCGAAATTATAATTTGCTTAACTGATTACATACATACTACACATTTTCACTGAAGATGCGATTATTTGGTAATATTAAAAAATAATAATGTTGAAGCCTTCAAAGCGGGAGGAACCGGCTCGAAGGACCAAAAATGTTGCAACCTAAATTCAAAATTCAAGTACGCCGCGCCGTATAGACACTACAGATTATTCTATTTAATAAGTGACCGTATGACTATAGGATAATACATACCACCGATGATATTATATCATTTCTAGATGTTTTTGTATGTACTTTTCAAATTCACAAAAATAAACTAATAAAATTCAATGGATTAGTGTTATATCATTGTAAGATCCTCCTTCCTATAAAGGCTTCAATAAATAATATGTATAATTTTTAATAGGAATCAAAGTCACTTCTTTGCTCAAATTACTGTACTATATTTACAATGCGTCATATTAAATTTAGCAATGCACGATATAAAAATTAAGAAAAGAGTTGTTTCTTAATAAAATGCAATCAAAATTTCGGTTTACCAAGTGACAATATTTTTTGAATCCGAATGAAAGTACATACTTATTAAACAATAGGTACTAAATACCCATAACAAAAGCATTGTTATTAATAAGAGCTGGCAAATAGTTGGCTTTAGTAGTTCCTTATTACAAATAAATACACATAATAAATATACTTATCAATGTTTAGATAATTATATCTTTCGAAAGCAAAAACTCCTGCCATCTCAAAAATATTTATGTTACACTGCTGACAATCGCTTTTTATAATGACAGAAGAATAATTTTCAGTCCACCATAATTCTATATTTTTAAGATGGCGTCACGAGTGCGTCTTTCACTTTTTCTTAAGAAAACTTAAAACAATCTAAGTAAGAAAGTGATCTAAATGTTTTATAAAATTTATAACGCAACTATTGATTTAAGCAAAAACAAATCTTTGTATGACGTACTCGTAATGCATCCGTCTTATTTTTCATGTAAATGCTGCATAACTTATTGTTTCACTATTAGTCATCTATAATATAACTACTAATGTCTGCGGATGACAGTTATTAATGTTGCTTCGTGTAAAAAGATGTTAATAGTAATTTTGTAAATAACAGAAATAAGTAAAATAGGTTTCAATTGTTTATAAAATTACCATTTTTAGACATATCAGATTGTAAAGGTATGTTTGTTAAAGTCAATAAAATTTATTATTTCTCAATTAAATGTTTCTTAACCCCCACATTTATGTGTGAGTTGTGTACCAAAAATATCAAGAAATTCAGGAAAATATTTTATGTAATGTAAAAATAAATAGTAATATTGCATGTATCTGAACACCCTGTTTACCGTATCAGAGAAGAGGTACACTTTATTTCTTTTCCAAGCATAAAATGGAAGACTTCTTATTTCCATGATTTGTACATTTGACTTCTATGATTCAATTTAAAACCTCTCTAATCTGTGGGTTAAAACGGTTAAAACCAGGTTAAAACTTTAATCGGACGACAATATACGACAATTTACGATAATTTCCGAAATCGTATTTGAAAATTTGTGTCGGTGTAGACGGTTATGATTTGTAAACGGTTATTTAAATAACTTTTACGGTCTATATAATTTATAATAGGTAAGTTTTTGTTGACTAGCACATTAACTAATATCTTGGTTATTGTTTTTTCCTTCAACTATCTATTAAATTGTGTATGTCTTGTACAAAGTAACTGAAGTTAACCTGTTTGTTTAAAAAAATAATTATGTACCTAATTATTAGAGATATAATGTTGTATATGCATATTTTTATAGGTAAAATGTCGGTAGATAAGACAAGAATACCACTTCCTAGTAGTAGTAAACTAACTTCTTCAAAATTACAAACACCAACAACAGCAATACCAGTAGTACCAAGAAAAGTCTTGGGACTTCTTCCATCAAATGGAATTAAAGTTGGTCTTAAAAGACGGTCAAAATCTCATACAGATCTCACTGCAATTAGAAATTTTAAACCTTTGGATGAATTTCGAAAGAAGATAGCCCCAAAACCAACTGTTAATCCTATTTCTGGACCACCAGCAGCAAAAAAGTTGAGAAGATCCATGTCAGCATCACAGATATCAATAACAAAAGGTAAAAGTGTTGATTTGAAAAAAACCACTGTGAAAAAAACAGTTACAATGAAGCCAACTAATTTGACTAATAATATACATCAAACGAAGGCTTTAAAACGTGTTGCAGATACAAAAGTAACAGAAGAAACAAAAACAAAAACCTCAAAACCAGCTAGAATTCCACCATATGATTATAAAGCTCGCTTCAATGCTTTAACAGAAAGGTACACAAACCTTCAAACAGTCTACAAAGAAGCTAAAGATAATCTCACTGAAAATGAGGGTATAAAACAAAACTATCAAGAACTATTTAACAACTATAGTAATCTTAAAAGTGAAATGGAAAAGAAAATTTGTGAGTATGAACTTATAAACTCGGAAAAGAATAAACTACTGTCAAAAGTAGATATTTTAATTAATGAATTGCAACTGTTAGAAAAAAAATATAAGGATGTTTGTGATACTCATGAAATGTTGAACAGTGATTTTAAAAAATTGTCTGAAGATTACAAAAACACTATAAATGTAAATTTGGATTTGGAATCTAAACTTAGCGATGCAATGTCTCAAATTGTAGAATTGAAAAATGCTGTGGATATATATAAAGGAGATCTTTGGAAAAATGGTGAGACAATGAGAGCTATGCACAATACTATTCAAGATTTAAAGGGTAGAATTCGAGTTATCTGCAGAGTAAGACCAGCAACACAAATTGAGCAAGAAGGATCCCTCTGCAATATCAGTTTCATAGATGAATCCACTATAGAAATAAGAAAGAATAAAGAAAGTGTTTCAATAAGTGGAAAACCAACTGATGTAAAAATGGAATTTACTTTTGACAAAGTCTTTGGACCTGATAGCTCTCAAAAGGATGTATTTGAAGATTTAGCTCATCTTGTACAATCAGCACTTGATGGATATCATGTATGTGTCTTTGCTTATGGGCAAACAGGATCAGGGAAAACATACACTATGCAAGGAGGTGACACAGATGAATTAAAAGGAATGATTCCTCAAGCTGTTGAACGTATTTTCTATGCTGTAAAGGATCTTGAACGACAGGGATGGACTTACACGATTCAAGCGAGCTTCTTAGAAATCTATAACGAATCTATAAAAGATCTTCTGCATCCCAAGACCAAGGAATCCCTTGATATCCAGCACAACGATGGAAAATCTATCGGAGTAAAAAATCTAACAATACTTAATGTGAATTGTGCTGAAGATTTGATGGAATTGATGCAACTGGCAAACAAAAATCGAGCTGTTGCAGCCACAAACTTCAATGAGCATAGTTCTAGGTCACATGCAGTAACCAAAATATATATACAGGGCGTTCAGGAAGACAATAGTGTTGAGCTTTGTGGCTCATTGAACCTGGTGGACCTTGCTGGATCAGAAAGTGCAAAAACGAGCGAAAGACTGACGGAAACCAAAAATATTAATAAGAGTTTGTCCACGTTAGGACAAGTAATGCTTGCATTGCACAATAAAGATGCACATGTGCCATACAGGAATTCTAAATTGACTCATTTACTTCAAAATTGTCTCGGTGGCAATTCAAAAACACTGATGTTTGTTAATATATCTCCGATAGAGGAATGTTATGCAGAGTCTATTAACTCCCTAAGGTTTGCTTCAAAAGTTAAAGAAGTCAAAGTAAACGCAAAGAGAAACAAAACTTATACCAAAATGGATGCAAGCTCCAGCTCTTTAAAATTTTAAAATATGTAGTGTTTAGAAAAAGGATTGATAAGGATATCAGAATTTCATAAATTAGAATATAAGTACATTTTTACAAATTTTTAATGAGAAATACATATTTACTAAAAGGTAACAAGACTCATTTAAGATAAATAGACACTATCAAAATACTGAAATTTTAAAATTATCAGAACCCTAAAGTTATTGGAAACTGAAAAAAGAACCTTTTTTATCGAAGTTTCATTTTTTGTAAAGAGAAAATTAATTTCTGACATGTGATTATATCTTAATTTGAAAAATTAAATAAATCAAGAGAAACATTTGTTGGTGAATCTAAAAGCATAATAAATAAGAGGAAGCAAAAACATTAAATTTTTTATCAAAATCGTTTTTTTCAGTAACCAATTAATTAACTTAAAGATCTGATAGTTTCCTTGTTTAATTATTTTGTTATATCTATTTGTCATAAAAATATGAGCGAGGGTTGATTTACTATGCTTTTGCTTGAATAAATTGAAATATCAGTATTTTCAGAATTGCTTTAATTTTTTGGCTTTGGGAAATTTATTATAAAAATGAGTTGCTTGTCGAACGTAGTATTATTAAAAACCAAAAATTTTAATACTTTTAATTCTTTGTTGTGTTAAGAAGATGCAAAATTAATAAAAAATTAAAAAATGTATGGGGACCATTTGGATGATAAAAGACTATACTTTTTCTAAACAATTATTTTTTTTTTTGACTACTATCCTTGCATATGATATATGAATATAATACCATTATTTGTACTAATTAGTTTAATTATTTAGAAAAGTGAGTTAGGTAGGAAGGAAAACACCATTGTAACCAAATGAATAATATTTTTTATAATATATAATATATTTTAAGCTATTCTTAAGTAATTTTATACTATGTGCTCATTACATTGGATGGATTAAGTATTTGTTTTTGAATAGATAAGTCCAGTAATTAATTAAATTATGTATAGTTGCAATATTTTCCTATTGAAAACAAATACAAACAGTAGTAATTGTTTAATAAATTCGGTATATGTTTTTTAATGATTTTTGTTGTACAAAAATTGGTAATAAATTTTTAGTTAATAAAAAAATTTAAAACTTGCTGAAAAAAGTTTATGTATAACAATTTTTATACTTTCTTTGCTACAAACTATTTTATTGCAAAAGTTTATTATTTTTATCTTTTTTTTGTTACAATTATAAATGTATTTTTTAAAAGTAGCTATGTATGTTGTTTTAAAATACAAATTCGTCATTTTAAGAAAAAACAAATTTCAGATTATAAATTTAAGGTATTAAAATGAATTTATATTAATCGAAATACTTTACTAATAGAAATAGATTAAAACAAATTTTAAATAAATGGTGTGTGATGCGTAATTTAAACAACGAGGTGACTTAATTTATTAAACTAATAAATATCTCTTGAATATAATTTATACAAATATACTCTTTAGAAAAGTAATGAAAAGTTGGAAAACCAACTAAATTTTTTAGTACGTTTGTCGTATTTTCGGCATAATTAAAAGTAATGTCATTACTGTAAACAAACCCTTTGACAAAGATATGATTTCGTCAGTAACTAAGAATCGTAAATCATATTGATAAATATTCCACTATTTTTTAAAATTATATTGTATGAAAGTATAAAATGTATACTGAATACCCGCTAAATTTTCAATGCCCTTCTCAAGGTTGGCTATAGATAGATAACTTGATTTCTTTCGCATTGGTCAAAACAGATTTGTTATTAGTACAGTAAAAAATAAATTAGTGTAGTACAAGTGACGTAATTCCGTCATTCGGGTAGATTTTAACGAAGCCGGTCGTGTTTCTCTTTAATGGTGATCTTTGTTAATTATTTCGGACGATTATATGAAATGAACATTTAAATGCTTGTGGTGATATCGGGTAATAAGAACTAATGAGATTATTGTGCTAAAAGTGATAATAAATATAACTTTTGCCGAAAATGAGAAGGTGGTGGTGTAAGTTGTCTTGCCAAAGACGAAGTTTGACGAAACTAGAAGTAAGCCATGTTTGCCTAAAGGTATGTACATTTGTTTTTTACTATAATCGATAAATATATTATCGATCAATGACGGTTTTACTGCCAAAAAGTTCATGTATGCGTGTTTTTGTAGTTTTCCTTGATAATTTTGAATCACTTCAATTTCTTATAAAGTGTTTGCTTGTCTAAATTTTTATGACTATATATGCATATCTACGCAAAGAAAAGAAATTATTGGATTAATAATCTACCTTGCACATGACTGAATTAAAAATTGCATTTACTACGCTGTTAACCCCAAGCATAACTTTTTGCGCCTTTTCATATGTTTATATGTTTATTAGTTAAATCGGTAAGTATAGGGTTTATCATTACAAACTTTATAGTTATAATTAAATAACGCATGGTTATACAGTAATTAGGTGTTTTCAAAAACATTGAGTTAAAAAAGTTACTAGTGTTTTACAAAGTCTCTTTCGTAAAGTTATACTTTAAAAATTCGAGTGTAAAATTAATTGGTTAATTTAGTTGGTTTATTTAATAATTTATATTTATAGAGGGGCAACTAATTGATTTTTATTTATAGGTGTATTATAAGTAAAACTTAATGGGCATTATTTATAGCAGTAATTTTGTTTAAGTCTGGCTCTGGGTATAACGTAAAATAATGTTACAGTTTTTACTAAAACATTTGCAACATTCTTGTTTACCTATACACAAAGTGTTTTGCTATAATAGTAAATATTGGGCACACTAAAAATTTTAATAAAATTATAATTGTAGACATTGAAATTTAGCTTATCTCTTGGTGAAACATTTTAAATAATTAAAAAGAGAAAAAAACACTTGATACTTGAAAATCTTTGAAAATAGCAGATTATAGTTTTATTTAGAATAAGTGTAATATGCTAGTTCTGACGACATTTTTTATATAAATCAAGTATACAAATTGTTATTTTACTTTTGAATTATAATATGTGTTGCGCTATCTCGTGGTGAGAAGCCCGACTTGATCTATCTGTAGAAGGAAATCTGCCGTGTGTTTACTGTACAGTATCTACTACATATTTGTGATTTTGAAGTTTTGGGGACAGTCTCTAGATGGTAGTATTATACATTTCAAAAATTTCCTTATAGAAAGGATTTTTGCAATATTTCATAAAAAAGACATTTTTCGTAAATAGCATACATTACCGAATTTTAATAACCAGTATTTATTAATTTTAAGAGAATAAGTAGACTTATTGTATGATTTTTGAAGGTATTATTGGTGTATTCAATCTACAATTTAAATTTTCTGACAAAACAATATTTAAATGTGAAAATGGTTTTGCGTATCTACGCGATTTTGATTTTTCTTCATTTACCGCGAATCCATAAATTAAATACTGATTCAATTAATTTTTTAATTATATGAAGTATATTGATTGGATAATTTAACACTGTTGTTGGGGACCATTACATTATATTTAATTTATTGAACTACTTATAAATTTATTACAAAGATTCACAATGAATCGTTGCTTTAATTTTGAGTTCCAAAATCAAGTTTACTGTTTAAGGAATGTTATTTCTATAACAACAAAATTTATTATTATTGACGTAAATCTAAATTTGTGTGTTAGTTTATTTTTGTGTATTTTAAATTTGTGTTACAAATATTCCAATTTTTAAAAATTGTGTGTGTATTAACAAGTGCACAAAATGGCGCCAAATAGTAGCAGAAGGCAGTCATTGTTGGCTCACCTAAAAAATTTAGTAAACGAAATCGACGATAAGGGTTGCTGCTTGCCAGGTGGACCATGCTGCCCACCAGGACCTTGTTGCCCCCCGTGCGTAACAGGCCCCGTTATAGAAATCTACGATCCTTTACCAAAACCTTGTTTGCCTATTTGCAGCCCATGCGGTGCTCCTTGCTGCCCGCCTGGATGTCCTCCTGCTTGTTCTCCTTGTTGTCCACCGTGTGGTCCGCCATGCTGCCCCCCTCCAGGATGTCCTATGCCTTGTCCACCACCTCCCCCACCACCTTGTGGTGTGCCAATATGTAGCCCAAATTGTTGTCCTCCGACGGTAGCAATACCGCCGGTTTTACCAATTTGCCAACCGACTCCGACCCCTTGTGTCCCGGTGGCGGATCCATGCAAGCCAAAACAGCCCTGCGTCCCATGTAATCCACCGCAATTGATGGTTTGTTATCGACGACCGAAATGCTGTGGATTGCCAAGGTGTAAGTCTCGAGAATTAAGAGCTAGCATTTTGCACGTGGGCTGCGACTGTTGCAAACGTAATGGACTTCAAGATGATTGTCTTAGAAGCGAATGTTTCGGCGCCCCTAAATGTTTAACTAAACCCGATCCAACATGTTGTCCAAGTCAGTATTGTGGGGGGAAGCATTTGGGAAAGAAGAAGTGCGGAGGTGGAAATGGTCTCGAAGAATACCAATGTTACCCTGCTTATGTCAGGATGCCCGGTACCGTGCCATGTCCTCCACCGGTTTGTCCATGTGGGCCTTGCGGACCTTGTGGTCCATGTGGGCCTTGCGGACCTTGTGGTCCATGTGGGCCTTGTGGACCTTGCGGACCATGTGGAGCATGTAATCCCTGTCCTTCACCGTGTGGCCCCTGTGGCCCGTGTGGCCCGACACCCCCTTGTTGTCCACCTGCTACTGTACCTTTATTGGCTGCTCCCCCATGCCCTCCCCCTATTTGTCCTGGACCACCCCCTTTGAAACCGTTGGGTGCTATTTGCCCTGTTGCTCCATTACAACCATTGAGTTGCCCTCCGTGTTGTGCAATGCCTCCTATTGTACCATGCCCTTGTTAAAGACACCGAGTACTATATTTGTATCGAAAATATGTGTTGTGTATGTCTTTGTGGTGTCAATAATAAAGATCATTTTATGACCGATGATATTTACTTTTCAAATTTGATTTAAATGACAATTTTTAAAAACCGTAAAGAACTTGGAACAGTAAAAAATTAAAAATACACAAATAAAACGGACTTCAACACTTTACACCAATTCTTACCAACATTTAATCAAAATAAAAATTAGAAAAACGAAATATAATGAATACCTAGTTATAATAAAAAATTTTCAGCAAGTTCCAGTGTCTTGTATTTGTTGGTAAAGCTTCTGAAAAATGTATTTTTTTACGTCAAATCGACGTAAGTATATAAAACTAATGAATCACCCGGTACACAGCATTCAGAAAAACAAAAAGGAACGTTGGCTCTAAAGTTATTTCACTGACCATTCGTGGGTTTCTCGATTACGATAGTACAGTAGGTACAACGTGTGTATCGTTTGGTGGTAGTGGTGGTGTTTCAAATTCCTAGACCTGTCACCACATATCACTGTTGTAAGGCGAGTCAGATAAAGAAGAAATGTGCGTGTACTATTGAATTTACCATCTTTGGAAAACGTTATGCTGCAACGGTTAAACGGTAAAGCAAAATGCCAGAATTTTTTCCTTTTACCACCTGTGTAACAGACACGATTTCCACAGTTTGCTTCGTCGCCATTGCAATGCTAACAACTATCGCAGCGTTACGAAATTCCAATTGATTATCGTGAATGCCTTTTCAAAATATTGAAAATATTTTAAATAACGATCTAATAAATAACAAACAGATTGGAATATTTCACCACTCTTTTTAATATAACTCGATAATCATTTCTGTTTGATATTCAAAAAAGAAGGAATTAAAATCCTTATTCGTCTAAATTTTAAGATCAAAGAGCTCACATTTTGAACGCGTCCTACCAAGTAGGCACAACGAACCGAAAGCCATATCCCATCGTCTAAGAATCCATCGGAACCAACAGTCTAATTCAATGTCGGTAGGGGTATTAGCCCTCGGAGTAGTTGTTTCTGTTGATTCCATATTTATATTTATATTTATTTCTGTTTGATACTATTCTTATTTTAATTTTAACGAATCTAGGTGTTTAATTAGGTGATGAAATGAATTATTTCACCGGTGCACAGATCTGCCACTTCTTTTGATTCCTATGGGGGAATCGGTGCAATAAACGGACTTCGTGTTTTATTTGTTTATTACACCCAACTATTTACAAACTATATACACTAATTTTACATGAACGCCGTGCCTGTTACTAATTTACGAAAATTAAATGATTATGATGGATTGATTGAACTATATGTTATTGCTACTTTACGTTTATAGAGATCTTGCTGTAATTGTTGCTATATGTTATATGTACTAAAGATGATCTCTCCTAAACGTCTAATTTTTGAATGAATGAATTGATTGAACTGTTCTTGAATGAATGAATTGATTGAACTAATCTTACTGTAACAACTGTGTTAAGTTAACTATTTCTATATTAAAATACTTATATTATCATGAATTTAAGAACCGCCCCTAGAGGAGGGGTGGTTCCGATGCACCGACACTTGAAACAACAAAACAACCAAAAAGGAGGGAAAACGTAAACACAAAAAATGCAACATTGTAATCTATGTGTCGATGCATCATCTATGTCCTCGAAATGGACCGATGGGTCAACAAATTACCCCCAATAAATCTATAAACTAACTTAAACTCTAGATGCACATTTGAACACAAAGAAAAAATAATACAATAGGAAACGGTAATACTAAAAACGGGAAAAAATATGATGCATACTATTATAAAACCATAAATCGCAGAAGAAAGAAACGGACAGCAAATGCACATGACAATACAACAAAAATTTGAGAAGTAAAAAATGTGTGACTGACAAGGTCAATAACTTACAAACAAAAAATGAAAAGATAAATCCGAACACTAGGCGATGGAGCTGTTCCAAGACCAGGATGAGCTCAAAATCAAAATAATTTGTCCTAAAGCTGAACTAAAACATTCTTTCAATAATTTCAAGTCGTGAAAAAATCTCACAAACATAAATTTGATAGCATTTTTTGGTTATTCATTACAATTTTTTGTTTAATCCTTAATAACCGTTCTTTAAACAGACGCAAAATATTAAAATGGTAGCATATTCACTTTATATTTTTAAAAAATGCAAAGATAGAAACAAATCATCAATAAATGCCGTCTGACCTATTTTTGCGAGATAAATTTAATACTTTACGTGTACACGAAAAGTATTACGAATCTTGGGTATGAAACTACATTTTTTGAAGTAAAAAGTAGGCAGTTATTTTTATTTTTTTGAAGTCAGAATGGCCCGAAAACGGCTCTTGTTGGCTTTGATCCTTTCTATAACAAAAGATGTACGACAAAGTTATTATTATTCTTATCTTATTACATTTGAATGCTTATCAAAATACTTTCAGTTGGGAAATGGGTTTGTATTATTTTTAGGGGATGATATGCTAACGCGAATCATCTTTATATATTATTTAAATTACTTATGTATATTGTTCTATAGACGCCTCCTTGATGTCCATTCAGGATAAAAGCGTCTACGGCAGCCTTTGTATCTTTGTATTAAATGGATCATTAGCTATATGGTTCCAAAAGATGTTTTTGACTAATGTTTGGGTTTCTTTTTTTTATCCACCAAGGTGTATATAGCCCATGAAGGCCTTTCATTATTAGTCTTTAACAGACTGAACAAATTGACAACTTTGTTTCAAACATTAGATCGTAAAACGATCGTATTGACATTTTATATTCTTTGCGGAATAGGGATAGAATTAAAACTAATTTAAACGTAAAAAACATAGTGAAATGTTTCACATTTATTTATTTTCGATTATTATTGTCGAGTTGACAATTGTTTCGATCGAACTGCGATCATTTTCAAGAGTAATTCCACTGAAATTTAAAACTAATGTCAATATATTTATATGCATCTACAATTTACATAGGAGGAGTGAGGAGCTAGTAGAGCCTAACTCTATTTGACTATTGACTAAATTTAAATTATTAAAGAAGACTTTTTTTATTTCAAGATTTTCAAGCATTGATAAATTTCTATAATTGTTTAAGTTGCAGTGTAAAATTTTAGAATTATTTAAGTTGAAGGAATAGTTAACAGTAGTACAGTGTTCTGCAAACCCTATTGTTTTAAGTTTTTTACCGATACTATAATTATATTCTTTTAAGTGTGCTTCAATCGCTCTCCCACTTTTTCCAATATAAATTTCCTCACAATCATTACAACAGGTTTGATAAACTCCGCTTTTTGATTCCGGTGGTTGTGTTGGTTTATTTTTTACTAGTAGGGTTTTTAGATTACAATTGTTAGTTTCTATAGCTGTAAGGTTAAACTTTTTTAACTTATTTCTAAACTTGTAACTAATGTTATTGATAAATTTAATGGAACAAAATTGTTGACCCGAATTATTAGATTCCGTCGGGCTAGCGTTGTAGATTAATTTTGAAACTTTCGTATTAATTTTTTTGTTGATTAGGTTGTGTATGACATTGGGTTTGTAATAATTGTTCTTTGCTATTAGTTTTATTGGATTAATTTCTTTGTGGTAGTGTTCGTTGGAAAGAGGTAGGTTTAAAGGTCTATTTATCATGGAATGAAACGTTGCTAGCTTATGATCTATTCTTTGTACGTTCATTTGATGGAAACTCATTTCAAATATATTCAAAAAAGAAGGAATTAAAATCCTTTTTCGTCTAAATTTTAAGATCAAAGATCTCACATTTTGAACGCGTCCTACCAAGTAGGCACAACGAACCGAAAGCCACACCCACGACCGGTTTCGACCTATCGGGTCTCATCAGGTGGGCGCTGGCAGAAAGGCCTTTAAGGCTATGTTATAAATATAAATATAAATATGGAATCAACAGAAACAACTACTCCGAGGGCTAATACCCCTACCGGCATTGAATTACACTGTTGATTCCGATGGACTTCTAGACGAAAATATAACATATTCAAAAAAGAAAGAATTAAAATCCTTATTCGTCTAAATTAGGACGCGTTCAAAATGTGAGATCTTTGATCTTAAAATTTAGACGAATAAGGATTTTAATTCCTTCTTTTTTGAATATGTTATATTTTCATCTAGAAGTCCATCGGAATCAACAATGTAATTCAATGCCGATAGGGGTATTAGCCCTAGGAGTAGTTGTTTCTGTTGATTCCATATTTATATTCATTTCAAATAATAGGTGAAATAAATAAAAACACAAAGTTTCCATAAAATTGTTATATTCACACTTTAGAATTGTTAAGCCTAATGTAGGCTTCTTCAGAAATAATAATACAATAAACTTATCTTAACATTTGTCTTATATACTAGTGGATTAGGGCGGGGGGTGAGTAAAAAGATTTAGTAACGGTGAATTGTTGAGGTCAATTTGGTCGCTTAACAGTGTATTTTTATTTTTGTATTTATTAATCTTTAATGTTTCTAATAATTATAATTTTAGGCTTTTATTTACAACATGAAGAATTTCAAAGTTATCGTCAAAAGTATGCTTTTCTTCGATTAGATGTTTAGATTAGTTTATTATTTTCATAAGATTTTTTATGTTCTTCTAATAGTTCTTGAAAACAAATTCACTATTAAAACTTCTTTGCATTTAATAAACAAAATCAGAAACTTAAATCTGCCTAAAAATTGTAAACTAGTATCATTTGATGTAACGAATCTTCTTCATTCCATACCACCTTTAGAAGTTTTAGAAATAATTAAAAATATGTTAATTGATAAATGCATTAATCCTGTAGTTCGTAACGAAATTTTAAATTTATTAAGTGTTTGTTTGGATCAAAATTATTTCCAATTTTATTATATACAAATGTAATGAAGGCTTAATAATGGGAAACCCACTAAGTTCGATACTAGCGGAGGTGTTTATGTATTATTTAGAAAATACGTTTATTAAGAAATTCCAGTTATTTAGCATATGTTTATATGGGTACAAGTATGTTGACGATGTTTTGGCGTGCTTCACAGGTACAAATAGACAACCACAAAATTTCTTAAACCAGCTCAATAATATACATAAAGACATTAAATTTACAATTGAACTAGAAAAAGATAAACAAATTAACTTTTTGGATTTAGCCATTAGCCGTAACAACAATAAACACAAATTTGCCATTTACCACAAAGAAACACACACAGACATCGTCATCAATAACCTATCATGCCACCCCAATCAACATAAAATGTCTGCTTTTTACTCGATGTTATATAGATTGATCAACATACCATTAGATACGATAGATTTCAAAAAAGAATTAAACATTTAAACCGTTTCTGTACGAACCCTTTGAGAATGACATCGCAGTCGAAACAATTGTAAGAGGCCATCTTATAATAAATTTGTAATTCGAAAATACCAGTGTGTTTTCTTTTTGTTTATTAGAATTAAACATAATTAAGCAAATTTCATTAAGTAATAATTATAAAGTAGATATAATTGATAAGTTACTGTTTAAATGACAATTTAAGAAAGCAATTAGAAAGATATACCCCCGATGCAATTATAACCAAAATGTTAATTATAAAACCATCACTTACTTAAATAATCCTTCAGAAATATTAGGAAAATTCTTAACTAAAAATAATCTCAAAGTGGCAAATAAAACACAAAATACTTTAGGAAAACATATTAAAAATAACAAGGACAAAATTAGTAAGGAAAACATGTCAGGAGTGTATAAACTAAATTGTTATTCTTGTAACTGCATCTATATAGGTCAGACAGGGCGTACTTTTAAAGAACGATTAGAGGAACATAAAAAATCTTATGAAAATAATAAACTAAATTCGAACTATGCTAAACATCTAATCGAAGGGAACCATACTTTTGACGATAACTTTGAAATTCTTCATGTTGTAAATAAAAGCCAAAGATTATCATTTTAGAAACATTAGAGGTTAATAAATACAAAAATAAAAATACACTGTTAAACGACCAAATTAACCTCAAAAATTCACCGTTACTAAATCTTTTTACTCACCCCCTGCCCAAATCCACTAGTATATAAGACAAATGTTAAGATAAGTTTATTGCATTATTACTTCTGAAGAAGCCTACGTTAGGCGTAACAATTGTAAAGTGTGAATATAATACCAATTTTGTGGAAACTTTGTGTTGTTATTTATTTCAGCTACTCGCTTAGTTTGTACCGGGTGTGCAGAATAGGGATAGAATTTCTAAAACAGGATTCTTATTTATTTTGGATGTCAATAACCAATCGCATTGTTACTTTACTCGTCGTTTACTGGTCTAATCCTAACCCCTAATCACGTGGCAACTAAAATTTATTAAGCTGCAGTAATACTTCATTGTTTTCTTTATGCTTATGTCAAATGGGTACACATATTCCGCGTTTTTTTGCTGGTAGCGTATAAACTTTTCTTTTTATATGACCAACCATAAACTGCGAGCTCACGTTGAGATTTAGTTGTTGCTGAGTTAGAGTCGTAAAGTTAAAGTGATTTATACAATGGACCGTGTCGTCGCTGTCGGTCTGATATGGCCACGATGTATGAGACCACTTTCTTCTTAGTTACCCCATACAAATTGAAAATCTCTTCCAGTTTGTTAAAGTGGGAAATGACCAATGCATGTAACTTATATATATATATATATATATATATATATATATATATATATATATATATATGTATAATGTTAGATGTGTAGGTATTATAGAGTGAATTCTACGACGACAGTTACGTCTAGAATAAGAAACCTTGGGGTTTATCTGATACATTTGGAAACAGTCGCGGTTTTCACGTCACTTTTACACGATTAAAAATCGCACTGTGGACATGTACTTAAAATAAAATAAGAACGTTCCTTAGCTTGTGCTGTAAGTCTTGCCGTTGGTTTAAATTTAAAAATTTGGGGTTAACGGAAAGTACAGTGCCCTGTAAGATTGGATTACTAGGTTAATTGAATTGAATTATGAATTTTAAAGGTAGTATATGGTTCTATTGTTTTGAGAGTCACAAGGTATACGTAGATATAAATATAAATATAAATATGGAATCAACAGAAACAACTACTCCGAGGGCTAATGCCCCTACCGGCATTGAATTACACTGTTGATTCCAAACGATTCTTAGACGAAGATAACAATCCAAAAAAGAAGGTATTAAAATCCTTTTTCGTCCAATTATAAAGGATCACAGATCCCATCTTTGGAACACGTCCTACACTGTAGGCACAGCGCACCGAAAGCCATACCCACGACCGATTTCGATCTATCGGGTCTCATCAGGACGCGTTCCAAACATGGGATCTGTGATCCTTTATAATTGGACGAAAAAGGATTTTAATACTGTAACGAAATGCGTTATTTATATCACTCGGTATATCGTAGTTCCGTATTTATATTACCATTCGGAAGCTAATTGTAAACTACTCAACTATAAACTGTAAACTGCTCCTGACCGTCGACAACATAGTATCTATAGAGATATATCGAAAGTTCTGGAGTAATCAGGAACGATCTTCTGGTATTTTCTCGAACTCCTATTATGTTGTTGTTTATTTATTGCTATCAAGGTGCTGACCGACGACCGTATTCGAGGAACCCGTCTTATCCTGCTTCCGGAACTCGCCGCCGCTCTTGTACACATACAGGCTCATTACAATACCTTCTTTTTTGGATTGCTATACGTAGATCTTAATATTAATTATTAATTTTAATTATTCTAACTACCCCTATCGTATGCTAAAACTATATATATATATATGTATATTAGATGGCAAATAATTATTTAAAAAAACATGTCGTGAACATAAGAAGTTGTTCTCGATGTGAATCGTAAACTGTCAATAAAGGATAATCCATTGAATTTTGCAATGTTATTTTTTAATAATTTAAATTTATAAATGTTAATACTTACGCAGACTTCACCGTCTCCTATAGATTATTTATTGTTAATGTCGATTGTACGGACCGACCAGTGTGGGTCAAGATGCTAAGTCAAGAGATATCATTTTCCATGTAGTTTGCAATCTGGCTTGAGAATTGCCGTATTTCAAAAGTATATTTCATAGATGAATTAGAATATGCCTAGCATATTCTGATTTTGATATATCTCAATTTAAAAAATCGAATGATGCTAATTAGGATTAGGATTTCTCGAAACTTGAAGGCGCTAAAGCATTTCATTAATAATTTTTACTCTTGAGTAAAAACAGTATTAGGTCGAGACAATATTGTAGAGTTTGTAATAAAGTCCAATTTGAACCAATTATGAGGCCAATGACTGTCCTATTGTCGTTTTCCTTTTCAATCCTTAATTTCGTCGACTTCTAGAAAATTCGTTGACTATCACCTCTTACCAGAGACGTGATTATAATATGCACAGGGCGTAAGAAATGTTCTCTGTACTGAAAAATGACGACATTTGGGTATGCAACCAACAAAGCACATTCAGGGACACGTATTTAAGTTTCCCATGCGCTAAACGAAAATTTACGGACTTTAAAGATTGAAAATCATTTACAATAACATTTAACATACAAATCAAATATATTGAAAACATAATTAAACTTCTTTAAAGAAGAATAATACTGTTGTTTACAATAATATATGTGCTATAAGTGAAAATAAAGTTAATTAGTAACGTAAGTAGATTTCACGTTGTGTGGATGATTGGTGTATGAAGTTGATAAGAAAGATGTGATGACTGTGATTAAAATGATGTATATTAACGATACTATATTTACATGTATTTTACAAAGTCTAATTTTTTGGTTTAAATAATAGTTGGTAATATTGAATTTGATAAATAAAAATATAAATATGGAAACAACAAAAACAACTACTCCGAGGGCTAATACCCCTACCGGCATTTTTAGACGAAGATATAACATATGCTATAACATATATATGTTATCTTTAGGGAACCTTCGAAGAAATTACAAATGTATCAGTGTGCCTTATGTTTAAACTGTACTTACACATGAAATGAAAAGGAAGAACGTTTAGAACTACTTTCACGGCAACCGTATGCACTACAATATATGACTATATTGTTCTAATATTAAACTACTTTTATATTACTTTAACAAAAAATAGTTCATAAAAGTGTTCACAAAACCCTATGTACAAGAAAAATAGTGTCGCACAACATTTATTTGAAATAACTACACTCAACACTTCAACTACCTACAACATTCTGAGTGAAGTTACGAGTCCCTTAATTCGCAAAATGGGTTGCCTACCCAAATGGTATCACTTTATAAACGCAAGGCGCAGTCTAGTTATAATCACGTCTTCTCTGCTTCTTACTTTTTAACTAGGAACTAATATTTTTCAATAAATATAAAGTGTGTTCCTCTCTAAAAAATTGCAAAAGATCCTGCAGAGAGTGATTAGGCTCGATATATATTTTATTATTAAATACAACAAATTCAATTATACATCTGAAAACAAGTATGTCCGTTTTTAAAATGTAATTAAACGTTAACCAAAACCGGCGTCAATTCCAGTTAAATAAATTGACATGATACGTTATAAACCTTCATTTTCGCCGTGAAAGAACTACAGAAGGAACATAAAAAATGTTAACCACATTTACTTAAATTATACGGTATTGTGTGGTGTGTTTCGTGTACAAAACGTGGCCGGTGATCAAATTAACGTAACAAGTTGTTCTCGATGTGAAATGGCAGAATTTTAGTGTGTTGACGTGCGTATGAACGACACGACGAATGGCCGAAGAGTATTATATTAAAAAAAAAAAAAAGAACACTGGCAGGTGTTTCTTTACGAAATAACACCGCGAGTAAGTACATGGCAGGTGAGCTAAGTTGACCATTCTGTTATAAGACTATGTACGTTATAAAAATTAATTAAAAAGGCAGATGATGGCATTTTATGGATATATCCACACCCCCGCGATTACGGATGCATACGAAACATTTGCACATGTTTTTATTATTATTAACAATAAAAGTATGATAAAACAGTAAAGTGCTGTCATAAAAAGTTCACGAAGACTTCTTAAATTATAGAAAAAAGACACAGCACAATGCGATGATTCAGAAAGTTTTTAGTGTTGAGAGTTGTTAATGTATTCATGTTCCTTTAATAAAAAATATGAAATTTTTATTTATTAAATTAAAAATATATAAATATAAATATGGAAAAACAGACAGAAACAACTACTCCGAGAGCTAATACCCCTACCGGCACTGAATTACACTGTTGCTTCCGATGGATTCTTAGACGAAGATATAACATATCCAAAAAAAAAGAAGGCATTAAAATCCTCTTTTGTCTAACTTTCAAGGATATACTATATATATGTTAATCTTCATCTAAGAATCCATCGGAATTAACAGTGTAATGCAAAGCCGGTAGGGGTATTAGCCCTCGGAGTAGTTGTTTCTGTTTATTCCATATTTATATTTATAAAAAACAATTATTATGTTTTTGGTCAGAAACTTATCGAGACCACCAGACACGGATAGCGATTTTGCTCTTATTAGAAGCTCATCAGCGTGCCATAGGCAGTCTCTATAAATATCTCAGAGAGACCTTTTTCAGTTTAATATCTTGTGTAGCAGCTAAAATCCAATAGATGTCAACAATTGCCTCTATGTTATTATTTATATTTATATTTATCATATAGTCTGTAAAGGCCTTTCTACCAGCGCCCACCTGATGAGACCCATAGGTCGAAACCGGTCGTGGGATATGGCTTTCCGTACGCTGTGCCTACTGTGTAGGACGCGTTCGAAATGTGGGATCTGTGATCCTTGAAAGTTAGACGAAAAAGGATTTTAATGCCTTCTTGTTTTTTGGATATATAAAAAAAATAGAGTTACATAAAGTTGAAATATCTTTAGCTTGTTCTATTTTATCATAACCCTTGCTAAAACTTAAGCTAATTTTGGTGAAATTTTTGGAAACTGCATGTTTACGAATTCAAAATTGGAATAATAAACTCTATATTATTATTTGATTTAGCTAACAACCATACAACCTACAGCCCCCTCTTTTCCGTTTTATAATCTGTAACAGTTTAAACAGTGAGCCCTCAATTTTAAATTTTAGTCATCTAAATGGTCAAAATAGGCCGAAACAAATTTGTCGAGTTAGACCAAAATATACAGCCTTTGACTGAAGCAATTGTTGAACACTTTTTGATAATAAACAGTGAAATTTACCCACGTATTTTTTATTTTGTTTTATTATAGTACTAATACTAAAAATGTTTTACAATCAGTGAACTGGCCATTCAAAGTTCTAAACTAATCATTGAAAATTGTTTACTACAGTGCTTACTAATTATACGTAACTATAGAAATCTCTGATGATTACTGTTTAGTTAGTTGCTGTTTTATTGCTTCGGTTTTATTGACTTCGACAGCTACTTGTACCCTGTTTATGTTATGTAGATTAACTACATAAGTGATCGTATATAGTTAGCTTACTTGTTCTAAAAGAAGCACAAGAATCAGACTTATTTTAATCACATCAATAATCTGAAGTCACGATTGTCAGTAATCATGAAACGTATATTAATTATATCCATTACACATAAACTGGGTCCTCCTTTATAATAAGATCTAGTTTTATCAGAATTTAGACCATCACAATTAGATGTCAAATTTAGGAAGTATTGATCAATTGTAGGTGTTGATGCGCAATTTATCGAAATTATCAGATGTGGATTTCGATTTCAATCTTATTAGTTAGTATTTATCAGCACACCATAGGTAGCTTCGCTAAAGTTTATGTATCATATTACAAGCAATGCATCGCCATCTACATAATACAGTTTATAGTAAATATCAGTAGATGATAATGCCTGTAATATGATATTTTAGTAAGTATTGATAAGTGAATCGATATATCTCAGGCACTTGGTGAAAAGAGAATAAAAAAATATTTGAAAAAAATCACAACCAAATACAATATGTGTTTTGTATATGAAAGGAAATACAAAAACAACTCTCAGACTATTCAGATTACATTAATCCGTTTTGTAGCAGTATTTCCTTTTTACACTGGAATTATAAAAAAACAGAACAAACATAGATTTCGCCGTTTTATAAGATCGATAATAAACTACAATTCACAACCTATAGAAGTTAATTACAGCGAAAACCATAGCAGAATTCAGATTCGGTGTAAAGGGCGGTGGTCCAAATGAACGGATACTTCCATACATTTTCGGTGGACCCAGCGGCGTGGTTTAGTGCTCTAGATCATTGCTTAGCATTCGGGAGGTCACCGATTCGAACCCGGGTCCGGCTGCTCTGGTCCAAGTTTTCTGTGGTTTCCTTGGAACTTTTAGGTAAATGCTGGGGCAGTAATATTCCACAGATAATCTATCACTTCTCTTCTGTCTTCATTTCGTCCGTCTCATCTTTCTCTCCCTAACCACACCACCCACCCATCCCCATGATTCCTTCAAAGAGGCTGAAGAGGATCTTACGCTCTACCCTCCGGCTTTGCACTACAGTGTAGGTCGGAAAGACTGCCCTCCCACCAGCACGAGTAGCTGGTGGGAATGAAACACAAAAAAGTTTTTTATCTTCAGTGGTACTGGGGGAACAACGTGGGCGAAGTTTACATCTGGAAGTCTTGGCAGCAACTGAGTGAATGAGGCCACGTTGTTCCCCCGGTACCACTGAAGATGTCAACCGCAGTTGCCGACGAAACGCTTGTTCAGTTGCGTTATAACCGGATTTTACTGTGCCTATATAAACTCAGTCTAAAGTAAAGGTATTGACTTTTAAAGCTTTTAATGTTTGTTTCCTCTTTTCCGACATAATTAATAACAGTAGGGTCTAGTTAATAAGCTATAATAAGAATCTACTCATGTATAAAATGCAAAAGAGAATCAATCAAATCGTTAAACGGAACGACAGACAGTTTGCACTGTCAACGCGTTTGCTCGTACCTACAGAAACGATTGTATCTGTGCCAGTTGAGTTGATTGTTAATTTTTGTTTCACGTATCGCGTCGACATGTATGAAATTGATTACTCAATTAGTTTTTAAAGAATTATACCCAACTATTTCTTATTTCTTTATTGATTGCAAACATGCAAGGAACGGTGGGATACTTCTTACGGTTCCTCATCTTAATGAAGCTGGCAACTGATTGCTAGTTAAAATTTAGAAGAGATACTGGGTGCTCGGTGTTTTGTAGGTTTATTTTATTGTGAAATTTAAGTCAAGTGTTCCAATTATAACATTGTGTAAGGATGTACATTTTGTACATACAATGCTCTTCAATTGTAGAATTTTTCGAAACTTATTCAACCCAAAGAAAGTTTCTCCTTCTACCAAGTACATCTTTTTGCTCATTAAAAAAATTTGCTTATTTCCAAGTGTGTATTGGTATGAGAATGATTGGTATTACATACAAGATAATTATTTCAAATTGTACTTTTTTAATTGTTTAACAAATCAAAACCCACATGTGAACAAAAGACAATTTAATAACACAAACAACATATACGTTTTGTTCTTCAATGTGGAGTGATATTTTATTCTAAAGAAGTTTCATACAGCAATGGCGAAACGTAGGTCTTGGTTGGTTAATGAAGAAGTAGAAATTAAAAAAATATAAATTGTAGAATTCGCTCTACTAATACTATAACACTTTATGCAGACACGTGTTTCACCCACTTCTTATGTGGACATTATACTTATTATATTTTAATAGAACGAATCCCTTTTAAATTTCCAAAAAAAGGAGGTATTAAAATCATTTTTCGTCTAATTATAAAGGATCAATGACCCCACATTTGGAAGGCGTCCTATACAGTAGGCACAGCGCACCGAAAGCCATATCCCACGACCGATTTCGACCTAACGGGTCTCATAGATAACAATCCAAAGAAAGAAGGTATTAAAATCCTTTTTCGCCTAATTATAAAGTCGAAGCCGGTCATGGGATATGGCTTTCGGTGCGCTGTTCCTACTGTGTAGGACGCGTTTCGAATGTGGGGTTTAAATTAAATGGCTAAAAATGTATTGTTCATAATTCGACATCTGAATCTACTTCATCGTCGATTTTTAATAGTTTATAAAACAGTTTGGATGACTTCATTTATTGAATTGACGAACCTTTTAAATATTGTAAATCCATTTTAATGTAGAAAACAACAAACACAAACACAAGTTACGAAGATGTTTATTGTACCACAATGTACATTTCGCCACACGGTGTTGATAAGGTCTAATGAGTTTTTATTACTTCTTCCACCTGAAGAAGCCACTGTGTGGCGAAATGTACATTGTGATACAATAAACATCTTAGTAACTTATGTTTGTGTTTCTTGTTGACTTCATTTATGTAAGATTTCCAAATTTCTATAAAGAACGTTTTCTTGTTTTATTAAATGAGTAACGCCTTTCTTTGTCTAATGCCAGCTTTTTTCGATTACGTTTCTTGAGTATGTACTTATGTTCTAGCAATATGCCACTTCATCAGTTAACATTTAAAATAATGAAGGTGAAAATGGCGTTACCGATTAGGTTTTCCGGTTCGTTTGATTTCGTCACGCACCAGACCAAATTAACGAGGTCCGTTTGCCAATTTCGGCAACCAATCGAGTTCAATCATCATAGGCATGTCTACGCACGACCACGTTTGTACTGATCGATTATCGACTCGCTAGCTAATAATAAGTCATGCCTTTATCGAATATGAATATCAGATCTGTAAAAGATGTTTAGGTGTGTTTAAGCTTGTTACAGGATTTTTTATTAGTGTAATAAGGATTTCAACATGCTACTAAAAGTAATGTAAAATTATTGAAAGATTGTGTTTATGTCATTGACATAATAGTCTGTGCGAACCAATCCAAAAGGCAATGACAACAGAACATTGAACTCACTTGTAATATAGAAAATACAATATAAGGTTCAGAAGTAAAACAAAAGAAAACTTTCACAGGAATTTATAATATCAACACAGTGGCTTCTTCAGGATAATTGTGGTACAGGTGAATAGTAAAGTTCTATATATACAAAACAGAAGTAGAGCAGTGGGGGAAGAATAACAGTAACAAAATTACATATATAATACATACATGAACATAAATCTAAAAACTAAAATATTATACATTTCAAGTTTAAATTAATTAAAAGTGAAAAATTAACATCAACTTGATCAAAAAAAGAAGGAATTAAAATCCTTACACGTCTAAATATTAAGATCAAAGATCTCACATTAGGAACGCGTCCTACTAAGTAGGCACAGCGAACCGAAAGCCATATCCCACGACCGGTTTCGACCTATCGGGTCTCATCAGGTGGGTGCTGGCAGAAAGGCCTTTACAGGCTAAATGAAAAATAAAAATATAATGTGAGATCTTTGATGTTAATATTTAGACGAATATGGATTTTCGTGTAAGAGTCCATCGGAATCAACAGTGTAATTCAATACCGGTAGAGGTATTAGCCCTCGGAGTAGTTGTTTCTGTTTATTCCATGTTTATATTTATATTTTTCAATTTGATCCTTTAATAATAAAAGAAATAATTTATTTTTATTGATTTCGAGTGATTCTAAAAGGTTTAGTTTACGTCCTTTTACATGTAGAACTTCAAAATTTAAATTCGGAGAATGATTAGTTTCTATCAGATGAGTTGCGTAGTTAGAGTTGTGTTTTATGTTGTATGATTTATTATGTTCAGAAATCCTCCTTTTACTTCTGATTATGAATACCTTTCACCAAGTAAAAGTTAATTCAATTTCATCAATATAAGGTTGCTGCGATAATCGAGTATTTTTAGTGGCGCTTACTTAAAATCGCATAATTAATACTTTTTAACCTCTAAGTAATAGTAAATATTTAATCAATGTTTTTTAGGGTGCTTAATTAAAATCTGTTTAAGGGCACCGTATGTAGTAGGGCTTGTGAATGATAGACCAAATGAATTAATTATCTGTGTGTCTCTGGTCGAGTGTTTTGCGGTACTACAATTTAAAAACTTGTTAGGCGGTTTTTGAATTATCAGTAAAAAACTGTTTTAGATTTTATTGTCCTATTTACCCTTAGATTACAAACTTCAGTTACACTAAAAAAACTAGATGATCTATCGGGTTCCATTTTTGGTACGACAAACCGTTTAAATTGTATGTTTTTTTTAAATAAATATTGAAATAAGGGGCACCTTACATTGCATTGCATTATTAAATGACCATATTTCATTAGAAGCTGGTGTATTTGCATAATTAAAGGTTTTACGGGTAGGACGGGGATGTTTTTATACCGTTGGTTGGCTGTTACTTTTTTAAATTAAAAATTTACGACTGCTAATGGGTAATGATTTTTTTAAAATTTTACATTTGTAAGAGGTGCTTCCTGACTTTATTTTTATTACGACTTCATTGCCTGATCCAGAGCAACTAATCACTGTGGTTACTGTTCACTGCCGCCGTTTGAAATTAGCATAAAGTCAGAAGAGCGTGCGGTCGCGGTTGTATTGCTTACAAATTATTGCACTATTTGAATTATTAGCTTATAATTTTCTTGGGGTATAAGTTAACAATTTATTAACGGGCATTGTAATTCGTTTACAAGTGTAGCGGGAGATTATTTGTGGCAGATACCAAAAATAAAGCTTTAATAACTATGTTATATAGCATCGAGAGAGAGTTCTGCAAAGCTACCCAACTACCACAATAAAAAATCGATATTTATGTATTTTTCCAACCTAATTTGAAAGTGGGTGCCGCGCGAGCTCACAATCGACCAAAAACAACAACGGATCGATGATTCTAAGCAGTGTTTGGAGCTGGGAGCTGTTCAATCCGAATTTTTGGGTCGATATGTGACGATGGATGAAACATGGTTCCATAATTTCACATCGGAGTCCAATCGATAGTCAACCGAGTGAACTGTACGTGATGAACCGACTCCAAAGCGTGGAAAGACGCAAAAGTCGGCTGACAAGGTTATGGCATCAATATTCTGGAATGCTCATGGTATAATATTCATTGATTATCGACTGTCTTAAAAAGGGGAAATCCATTAACAGCGACTACTACGTAGCGTTATTGGAGCGTTTAAAAGACGAAACCGCGGAAAAGCGGCCTCATTTGAAGAAAAAGAAAGTGCTGTTTCATCAAGACAATTCACCGTGTCACAAATCAATGTAATCGATGGCAAAATTCCATTAATTAGGCTTCGAATTGCTTCCGCATCCACCGTACTCTCCGGATCTGGCCCCCAGCGACTTATTTCTGTTCTCAGACCTCAAGAGGATGCTCGCTGGTCTGAAATTTCGCGCCGATGAAGAGGTAATCGCCGAAACTGAAGCTTATTTTGAGGCTAAAGACAAATCGTATAATAAAAATGGTATCAAAAAATTAAGATTAATTAAATAATAAAATTAAATTCTATCAAAAAAGAAATTTTTTTCTATGCTATCCCACAAACTTTTTAGCCCGCTTGTTAAGTCGCAAATCTATTTGAACCACTGAGCTGCATTCGACCCAGCTAATTGGTGTGTTGCTATTTCTTGTAAATTAATTTTATAGTTAAATAAAACACTAAAACTTGAAATTCCACACTTGGATTTGATTTTCTTGCAATTTTGTAGAGTTTCTCACAAATAAATTCTGGTTCTAGAGAAACTTGCTTTTGTTGAGGCTGATTGTAATGTTTTATTGATTCATATTCATTATTTTATAAACTGAAAATGTAAATCTCGGATAAATATTTCTCAGCTAAACTGAATTTATTATTCCAGTAAATTACAGTATCTTTTTCGAAGTCGTTAATGAGATTTTAGTATTTATTTCTTCGAGCTATTCAGTTGGTTCCCATTATTGGTTCCCTGAAGCTATAAACCTTATTAGTTTATTGTTATTTCTAGAAACCTTCACGAGCTGTTAATGAACTGACAGATAGGCTGTATACTGATCTTATTTATTCTAAAAGGTAGCAACACGTTGTATACATTTACTGGCGTGATTCTACGAATTTTTTGGGCAAGAAATAACGAATCTCTTCGTGGAAACCGTTAAAGAACTGGGAATTTTAAAACAACCTTCTTTAGAACAATTTTACACGACGTGTGCATTAATTTTATACAGTTAGTTCTTAACTAGGTGGTCGACGCATGATAGTAGCATTTAAAAATAAATTATCTTGTTAGTACAAAAAAAGTAAGAGTAATTATGTCAAGCACACTTGCAAATTATATCAGGCACACCTGCAAGAAATGCTTTTCCAAATAGTGTAATATGATATCTAGTATAAGCAGATTGTTAGATGCAACTTTACCTGTTTTTGTGACAACGTTTTGTAGTTAGTTACTATTAGAACCTTGTCTAGGTAGCTCATAATCATAAACATTAATTCTTGTAATCGCTTTTAATAAAATAAGTAAACTTTTTTAAAAGTCTATTCTTTAACGAATAAACATTATTGAGTAACTTCAAGTAAACATTTTTTTTTTAATAAAAGAAGGAAATAAATAAATAAACTGCTTTTTTAATTTAATAAAATTTCAAGTGTGAAACAAAAAAGCAGTTTATTTATTTATTTCCTTCTTTTATTAAAAAAAAAAAATGTTTACTTGAAGTTACTATTCAAGCTATTAAATTTTCTTATACATAACAGAAACTGAAAAACGCAGTTATTTTTATAAAACGGACATTTCCGTATGCTAATTAGTTTTTGTCCTTTTGTTAATTACCTACCTTCATTTAATTCGGCTCCGAAGTGTAGATACAGAAAAGTGAGTTACGTAATAGTCTTTTAATTTTCATTTTTGATTTTATTTACTGCTTGCGAATATGCTATACGTACATATCGATCTCTTGAAGGAAAAAGAGTTATAAACAAATTCGTGTTCTTGCAATATTTGGATAAGGAAAAAGCGAGTCCATTAAAAAACTGTTTTTATTGTGGCGATAACGATTTAAAATACGATCGTTGGTGCCGTGTGGTTGCCGCATGAAAGGGTTGTTTGCAAGGCGGTATGATCAGGTGTACTGATTAGGTAGACGGGGTGAAAAGCATCGCTTGATTTTAGACGCTGATCTGTGTAAATATAAAATGCGAAAACATGAAATGGCGAGGTCGACTTTTTGCCATGTTTTAATAAATGTTCTTTCGCTTAAATGCGGACTAAAGTTCCTGTTGCAATAAAGAATACCGTTTTAATCCTTTATTTCCTACTGTAACAGTTATCGTACTCGTTATAAACCCCTTATCTTTTCTAGTATGAAATAAGAAACCCTTTCTTCGTTCTAAGCCGTGATAAAGTTGGATACTTATATACCTGGTCTAGTTTCGATTTGCCAACTATTATATAATATAAAAGGCGTACATATGAATAATTATGTTATATAATTTATCTAACGCATTAAATATTAATTAGTAGTCAAATTTAAATGAACGTTCGAACTTTTAAAAGGATACCTCAAAGCAGTGTTTCTCCAACATTCAACCCCTCCGCACCGAAGAATGAGTGTGAGAAAAACATTTTGGAGAGGGAGGGGTTCATTTAAGTTCAAAGGTAGTTAATACCGTTTTGTTTAATTGTCTCTGGGAACACTCATAATCATAACTAATAACAGATTGATTTTCAGTATTAATAAAAATTTATAATTTATGTTTGATGCATGATTGAATAAAATATTATATGTATATTATAATTGGAAAAGAAACACTTGGTTTTAATTTGTTTCACTTGTGTTTATTATTACTCTGACAAATGTTTCGGCTATAATGCCATTATCGATGAGTTGCTTAAAAAACTAACTTACAATTTACTTTGTGTTATTTAAATAGGCAAACTACCTACCGACATGATTACGTGTGATCGATCGTAATAGAGGGGAAACCCCAAAATCAATTTGGTCATTTAAAATAATTTTATGGTTATTGTTGGCTCTCGTTATCTCTAAAATTTCCAATCTTCTACTTTTATTTTGAATGTGAATCACTTTAAAGTTATTTGTATCTAAGGTATGGTTGTTATTCACAAGTTGTTGTACCAAATTTGTAATGTTTGATTTAAGAATTATTGATTTTTCATGTTCAATGAGACGTTTTTTAACCGACCGTCCAGTCTGCCTTAAATATATTGCTTCGCAATAATTACATTTAATTTAGTAAAGCCCGCTTTTTTCATTTTTATTTTGTCGTTCCTTATTATTTACTAACAGAGAACCCAAATTATTTTTATTGACAACTATTGGTGATATATTTTTGTAATCGTCTTTTAATTTTGGTAAATAATTAACGAAACAAAATATACTGTCTGTTTTATTTACCGTTTCGGGATATAGTTTATTATTTATATTAGCCTTTTTTATTTTTTACTGATTATTTTGTCGATGTTAGTTTCTTTTTCAAAATTCTTTTGTGATAGTGGTACAGACAGATAGGAGTCTATGGATAAATGAGTGGAAAGAACTTAATTTTATATTGGGAGATTGTTTTGACCTAGCGTGAGGGATAATATCAGTATAAGTAAATATCAAATGTGTGGCACGTTTCATTTTTTGTTATAGTAAGGTCTAAAAAGTTTAGTGCTTTATTGGTTTGTTTTTCAACTGTAAATTCTATACTTGGATAAAATGAATTGATGAATTTTAAAAAGGAGTCAATATATGTATATGTTTCGATATTAACCTAATTAAACAATTGATTTTACTAAACGTATTTAAATATAAATTTAATGTGGTGGTTGAGCGTGATTATTTTGCTAAAAAAATTAAATCATTAAACTCAGATTTAATTTTCGGTCAGTAATGCTATATTCAACTTGTATTAAAATATTTATACATATTGTTTTTATTATTTATATGTGCAATTTTAAGAAGTAATAATTATTTTATAAGTTTATTTTTTATTTATAACATTTCTAAAGATGAATCTATAGTAAATTTAATGAATATTTGAAAAATATCCCCCTCTCCACTTTCAAAATTACTGCATTAAACTATAAAGAAAATGTATAATTACCTTTTAAATTTAGGTAAATGTTTAAGTTACAACATAATTTACTTGAAACTGTTTTTGTGTTTTATTTTTAAATATCATGGATATGTTTTAACATGTATAGGTTACTACCTAAAAAGTTTACCAATAGATTGCTCAAAGAACGACTAGTACATTCCACTATTATGATTCCTAGATGGTTTTTGAATTTAACACTTATAATAATATAATAAATAAATGTTAGCTAAAAGGTTTAAAACTTTGTTAAGGTTATCATTAAGTAATAATTTAGTAACCTGTTCATGAATTATGTTTCACGAGAAGTTTAAATATTAAGCCTCAGGATAAAGCTCTTTCGGAAGAAATAACAATAAACAATTTCAATGTTGTAATATAATTGTACTTATTAATTTTTGAAAAGAGAACATATGTTTATTAGTTATTTAAATTCACTGGAAAGGGAAAAGGTGAGAAATTGTATACCATAAAATGTGTAAAAAATTATATGGTTGTAAGTAATGAAGACACCATAAAGGATGTAATAACTCCGATAAACAAATGATAAATTTCATCCTGCAATAATTAAACTAGCCTTTAGCTCCTCGTTGAACAGATGTTTGTAATTAAATCGACACGTGTATCGCTAATTGTGGTTACTTTTCAAATTAAATGCGAAATGTAGGTTAATTAAAAATGAGCACAACTTCTCTTTAATTACTTAAATGTCACGTTCTTAAAATAATCGTCAGAGAGGCTCATTTTAAAGCCCCTTACATTTCCATTTTTGTTATTGTGAATGTCAGAATGAACATACAAAGAAACAATCTACGTAGTAAAATTTGTTCTCGTCTCTACAGGGCAATTGTGACTGGAATATAGATAAGTAATTACAAAAGCAATAAAAATTCCAATAAAATTTCCGCGTGTAAATTTTTATTTAACTGACATATTACTTGGTTTTTATATCTTTTAATTTTATTCTTCTATTACGTGGTAGTATTGATTATGATAATATGAATAATATACACGTATATCGTGTAATACAATATGTATTTAGGTACCCACTAATATAAAAACGCACACGGGCTTTCGCAGATTTTGTACACCCCTTGAACGATACAGTTTTCTACGCGTGTGCTATCTCGTCGAGTTAGCAGCAATGGCGCTGGTTGCTGCTGGCCCCTAGTTGTTGTAATCGTAACTATACTTTTAAAACGCAAACGACGCGGGATTCTTATTTCAAATTAAGTATGTACCTACAACGATTGTAATATATAATCTTTATGGTTATATTTTCACTAAACAATCAAAGAAAATGGAATATACTTCTAATAATTATAGCAAAAAAAAACAATCGTAAAGTTAAATTAGAAGTCTCTAATTATTTAAAATGTTTGCTTAACATGTGATATTTTATTGATACATGAGCAACAATCAAATACTACGCTTTTGTGATATTTATACATATTTTTGTTGGTTATTATCTTTAAAATAGTATTTTTCAATTTTATAATCTTACCACGATCTATTCATAATTAAATAAGTACAGTTATGAAATTAAATAAAATATTTATTAACTGTATACTTTAATACACCTGTACTAGCGACCGATTAATTAAAAAATTCGGGAGATTATTAAAAGCGTCGGCCCAACGAAAAAGAAAACGTTTGAGATGTGGTGTTATAAGAGGATGATGAAACTAACATGGATAGAAAGGTCGTGGATGAAAGATCAAGTAGGAGAACAAAGGGCGTATCTATAATATAGAAATCAAAAAGGAAAAGTAGACATGGGATGGTAGGACATCTTCTAAAACATGAAGTGTTAGAGACCGTTGGTAATAGAGTAAACCACCTTTTGACTCCAATTCAGCTTGTGTTTTTCGTATTCGTATTACAAGGGGTAGAAATAGAAAATATGGTTTTATATCTTGTGATTGTACACACTGCAAAATTATCAGAATAACTGTCCCTTTAAATTATAGTATAAAAATATTTACTCTTTGTGAAGGTGTCTGTTAGTACTACAAATAAACTATCAATTATTAAACTCTTTAATACGAACACTCCTTATAACGTACAGATTCTCTGAGCTGGTTGGTTTGCATTTTATAAAAGGTATACTGATGAATTCTTAGTTACGAAACCGATAATCCCTGTAGGGGAAAAATACACCACATTTGAAAAGTGAAACAAAACTCTGGTGATGAATTTTCAATTATAGAATTGTAATTTTTACAGAAAATTTCACATGGTGTCGTTATCAATAATTACAATGTTTAAAATATGAACGATTCAATTTTTAATAAATGTAATAAATAAAACATAAGTTACAGAAGTAATTCGCCATGGACTCTTGGTGAAACATTATTTAAACAAAATATGAGAAATTAAACACTTGGAGGAGTTTCACTTTATTTTATTGATTACTCTATGTACATTTCGCCTTGCTAGGGCATCATCAGGAGTATTTACAGTACTGAAGAGACTTACAATAATTTTGGTTTAAATATACCTACACATTATGATCTATTAACTTAGGGTCTAAGAGGGGGTTAATACCGAATTGTACTTGGTCGTTGGATAATATTTTGTTAGACAAAACAGCTTTATTAATTTCTAAAATTTCAAATCGATCTAAAAATTTTCCGCCCTGTAAATGATGTAATAATTTAATGTTGTGTTTATTGTTTATTAAATGCGAGGAAAGTCAAGAGGCATGTTTATTGTATTTAGCGTTTCTAATGTGTTCGTCAAAACGAATTGATATAGCTCTTTTGGACTTTCCTATGTAAACAGTAGGGCAATCAGAACAGGTAATTTCGTAAACGCCACTTTTATCAGGGTTGTTGCCCTTGTTATTTAATTTGTTGTTTACCAGAAATTTGCTTAAGGTGAAATTATTGAAAAAGGCAGGGTTAACATTAAATTCTTTTAATTTGTGACTTAGGTTATTACTTATATTACCACAAAATGGGATTTTTCGCCAATTTGGTAATATAAGTATTAACCTGTTTTATTTATTACATTTATTAAAATATGTTTCATCAAATGGTCACTATCGATAGTTTGATTCAATTTTTCATCTTATATTTTTATAATATATAGAGGTACATCGTCTACTTAAAATATGCGTTTGAAAATAATACAACTTGACTACGTAATTTAATCATTAAACCTTTTCGTTTTGTTGTTAAAGTTCCATAAAATTCTTAGAGTGTATAAATATTACATTTCCTTGTGGCTTACAATTTTATTTTTTTTCCATTCCACCTAGCTACGTAAAGGAATTCGCGAATAATATTAAATTCGCCTTGTTTTTAAAATTCAATCTCGCAAGAGACGAGAAGGGCTTTGCCGTAAATAAAAGCAATAATAATGCGATACCATGGGGCTGCGATTCGCGTCGTGACGCAATCGTCTCCGTAGACGTCGTCGTCTTCAGGTCCGTTGACTATACGGGTATCTTGATTTGACGGCTCAAACTACTTCTGTCAGACGCGTATCTTACGTAGATTGATTTTAATAAGAAAACTCCCGGTCGGACTTAGCGAGACTTAGGGGTTGTTTGACATAGAATTGCGATGCGACGCGACGCGTCGCTCCAAGTTGTGCGCTACACGAAACTTGTCAGTCAAAACGAAATCCGGAAGTTATGAATATGGCCGCGCTTCCTCCATTATTCTGTTTCGTTAGATCGGAAACGGGATCGGATTGACTTTTACGTGCATGCGGTGTTTATGTATGCGGAGGGGATGTGATTTGAGCGGAGGGTTCTTTTCGATAAACACGAAATATTTGTTTGAGGGTCGATTGCCATGTCATTATTTGCTTGTAACGCGTTCCATTAACTTTTTAATACCTAAATTGGTACGTAATAAGTTTTAATTTGTAATTATTGTGGATCTTTACATTTGAACGAAATATTATTTTTACCACGTTATTCCATTCTACAATGAGGATGATGTTTATATTACGTATTTATAGAAATATTTAATGTTTTCTAGCGGTCTTTATATATAATTAAAGAATTTAAAATACACTTGGTTTCCAAATATTATATTTGTAGACATTACAATTGATTCAGCAAACATTGCCTTCATCAGGTGTGACGATTTAAACAAACTACGAATCGTTACAGCTATTTATTCTAACAACTAAGGGATGGGGTGTAATTTAATTGAATATATTTAGCAATGCTAAGTTTTTACGAAAATATCTGTTAATTTCTAATGCTTCTAACAGCTTTAATTTCAAACTTTTATTTTGCACGTGTAAAATTTTGTAGTCTTGATTAAAATTATATATTTTCTTTTAATAAATGTTCCGCTTACGTAGAATCAGATTTTTTATTTGTAAAACTAACCCAATGTTCTTTGATACGAACTTTAAAAGATCTACCTGTCTGTCCTAAATATACTTTGTCACAGTCTAAACAATTTGATTTATAAACTCCTGATTTTAAGTTTTTTGGAGTTTTACATTTATTATTTAGTATATGTTTTCCTAATGAGTTATTTGTTCTAAAGGCTATTATTAATTTGACTGACCTGTTTACTGATTAAAGAAGAAATATTACCTATGTATGTGAATGTATTATATTTCTTTGTTTCAGTTTTTATTAGAGGATAGATTTTGTTTAAAGTTTGGTTTTTGATTTATTTGGCTAAAATATCGTCTATTATAGTTTGCGAGTAATGGTTATTTCTAGCTAAGGTATAGATTCGATTTAATTCTAATTTGAACTGTTCTGTATTTAAAGGTACGTTAATATGTCGATGGATAAAAGCATGAAAAGCAGCAAGTTTGTGAGGCATTGGTGAAACAAATTTGCGTGTATTAACGTATCCGTATGAGTAGAATTATGAAAGATATTAAATGTATGTTTAGTAACAATGCGGGAAATGGTAAGATCTAGAAAGTTAATCGAGTTGTTTTCTTCTTTTTCTGCTGTGAATTTAATATTAGGATTTTTTTTTGTTGTATTTTTAGTTTATAGAAGTAATCCGCATTATTAATATGTAGTTTACTACGTGTTCAAGAATGAATCATTAAATCAATCTAGTAATTATTAATTTTCACAAAAAATACATAATTGAAAACAAACGTACAGATTATCATCCATAGTTAATGACTAATGTAAGTTTCACAGTTCTAAGTTAAAAATACTAATATAACCGGTACAAATTTTCATAACTTAATTATTCCAATTGCAAGTTTTTGGTCACAGCTAGTGTCACATACTAATTGTCAAACACACTCAACATGTGAGAATGTTGGTGATATTCAAACATCTTCGATATAGAAAGTTAGTTACTTCCATCACTTCATAATTTTGTATCATGAAAGGAGATAGATCCACAAAATCACCTACAAACCTACGTCTACTTACCATATATACGTAAAACATTATTATATATATATAGGAATTATCGATCATTATTAATAATAACTAAATAAATAAATTGAAAAGAATTCATCACACTAACTGGTTGTTGCTAATAATTTCCTTTACGTGTTGTCAAATATAATCAATGTAATTGTTAATATACATTTTTGCCACATAAGTGGGGATTCTGGGGTCGATCTATCTCAATTTATAAATGTTGGGAGCTGACAACATTGTGTTTTTGAACATCCAAAAAAAATAATCTAAAGTAACCTAACCTAACCTAACCTAACTCAACCTATCCTAACCTAACATAACCTAACCTAACTAAACCTAACCTACTATAATACTTTTTAGATTAAGTTAGTTTAGAATTAGGTCAGATTAGTTTCTTTATGAATTTTTCGAAGATAAAAACTACATATCTGAAGAAATAATGGCGATTAATTAAATTAATTGGGTTAAGTTTCAGTTTACCTCTTTTATGGTAAATATTAAAAAAAAGGTAACGCAATTTTCGATGTTCGGGTCTATTAATATGCAAATAATGTACGATTTTTTTTTCTATAATAGTGTGGGAGTTTACATTTACGTAAAACATTTTTGCAGCAAATTTTCTTTATTGACGTGTATGAATAAGAAGCTCGCAGGTTTAATACGTGGTTTCGTATAATAGCTCCTAATGGAATATACGTGTTCTGGTTTATTAGTAATGATTAATATCGTGTCGTGTCTCGTCGACAAACAGAATTGTACTTACTTTTAATTTAAAGATGAAATGTAGCATTTGAGTTGGTAACTAATAAGAGCTGACGATCTATTCTATACAATGGTGTTGCTTCTTTTGCCGCTGTTGCCCGTCGTTTACATTTCCTGCTTTTGTTACACAATTTAAAAAAGCCCAATAATAAATCTCACCGCTACCATTTATGACACAGTACCTACTGCAAAGATGTTGCACAGTGGAACGAAAAATAAATTTTATTTCGTTTAAACTACGTATCTGTATGTAATACAAAATTGACTGACTAATTCCGAAGTTTAATGAAATGAAATTTGAATGCATGTAAATATATTACTGGAGGAACCATGCAAGTTTTTGGATTTTTCGAAACTGCCAAACGTGGATCGCTTAGAAGCAGTCTATAATATGTAGGTTTGGCATCTACTGATATCTTCTGCTAATTTAAGTATTTTATATATTACTTTGTTTAAATAAAACAACAGAATGTTGAGGATTTTCACAAATTATATTTATTTCCACGATAATTGTTTCGGTAAACAGTACCTTTTTCAAGTGGACTGTTACACTGACAAATATACAAAATTACGTCTTATAGTATACGTACATTCAATTACGGTGGGGGTTGCTTTAAAATATATTTAAAAGTGGTGAAGAATTAAGTTCTAAATCGAGCGGCGTGGTCTAGTGGCCTAGATTATTGCTTATCATTCGGGAGGTCACAGGTTCGAACCCGGGTCCGGCTGCTCTGGTCCAAGTTTTCTGTGGTTTCCTTGGATCATTTAGGCAAATGCTGAGGCAGTAATATTCCACAGATAATCTTTCACTTCTCTTCTGTCTTCATTTAGTCCGTCTCATCTTTCTCTCCCTAACCACACCACCCACCCATTCCCACGATTCCAGCAAGGAGGCTGAAGAGGAGCTTATGCCCTACCTTCCGGCTTTACACTACAGTATAGGTCGGAGGGACTGCCCGCCCACCAGCACGAATAGCTGGTGCGAATGAAACACAAAAAAAAAGTTGAGTTCTAATTGATCATTTAATAATAATTTTGAATTTTTATTTTTTATTCTACTTATTTCTAACGACTTTAAAATGTTAAGTTTTTTCCCTTTATTTAAACTATGTAAAATTTTGTAATCTTTACTGAAAATGCGATTTTACAAAAGTATATGATTTGCATAATTAGAATTTTGTTTATGATATTCATAACTTTTAAAATGTTCTGTAATTTTTATCTTAAATGATCTACCTGTTCAATGCGTGATTTTGGAAATATTAGTTAATTAATATAAATATATATTCTATATAAACATATTGAAGAAACTTTTTAAAATATTTTTGAGGTTAATTATTACACTAAATATATAGGGTGTCCCATAACGGTTTGGCTTTTAAGATAAAAATATTAATAATAACTTCAAATGAAAACATATTAAATCAATTAGCATAGACCTTCTTGACGTCAACTTATTTAGAAAATCTATGTGTTTGATTTGTACTTTGTGACATTCTATTTTAATGTAAGAAAATAAAACAATGGTAAAATTTACACTGTCATTACTTTATTTAAACGTCATTAAATTAAATGTTAAATTACGATCTATTTAAAGGTACCTACTTACAGCTAAAGAGGAGGGGATGATAGTTATCATTTTAGAATTATACATCTTAATAATGGTGTGTATTTGATGTCAATTTGATTATTTGATTGGTTAACATTTTTTAATTTTTTATATTTAAATATTTCTAAGGACTCAAATATAACTTATTGTTTAGTTTTATTGACGTAATGTGTTGGTGTTAATGTCAATTTGTGATTACAATTAACAATATCTTGAGCAAATGTTGAGAAATCGTTTTTTAACCTAACTGCTCTTGGGCCAAACTGGAAGAAAATTTAGAATTAGATTAAATGATCATAATAACGTCGAAATTGTTATTAGTAATTCGGATGGTTTTGAGGCAAATTTGTAGTTGAAAATTAATAAATTAATAGTTATTTGAACTCACCAGATAACCTTCTATCCGACCACCTTCAAACACTAGCGCAACAGAGAGATTTCAATGAAATTATGTAAATTTAAAAAAAAGAGAAATCGATTTGATATTTTATTAATAATAATCGGCAAATGTAATAATTCCCTTGCTATTCATATATATTGACCATTTGATGGGGTCTTTATTAATACGTACCGTTAGTTAATAATACCGCATTTATTACACTGACTGTAACACGAACGTTTCTTTAATTTTGTAAAATCACTGCTGCAGTATACCCGTATACCTACCACTTGGTAATTTTTTTATAAATATCCAACGATATACCTCACAATTCTAACAATATTTTTACGTAAACCGACGATGTTATGACTTGGGCAGTATATTATTATTCATTTACCTATGAAACAAAACTACAGTTTAGGTATTTATTAAAGTCTAGTAGCAATTCTGACGTTCATTATCCAGATCACGCAACAAACTACAGTGAACTAAATTACGTGTCTTATTTGCAAAAATTCTATTTTTTGTTTCATTTCACTGTGCTCCGTTGTCACCAGTAAATGAGTATATGTATATTCAGTAGCTGAAGCAGCTGTAGTTTCCCATTAGAGTCGTCTTGAATTACCTGAGAATTTCTCGCAGAATTTTAATTAATGCAATGCCTTCTAAACGAACAACCTCACACACACACACACATAAGTGTACACAGGCATGAATGCGAGTAGGTAAATGTGAGTGAGGTCGTGGTCTCCGATATTGAATGAAAAAGCGGAGCCTGTAAATAAATTCAGCATATATTTATTGTAGGATAGTAGAAGGGTTGAGAGGGCCTCTCTCCCTTGTTTCACTCCTCTTTGCCTCCTGATTTATGGTAGTAGGTACGGGTCGTGGTTGTTATTCAAATGTGCGCGCTATAAGGAAGTATTTCATGTCGCGACCACCTGCGACGTCGAGCTGCCGTCTCACGGACTCCACCGCGTCTCCTCCTGGGGCACAAAAGGGACGCAAGGGTTCCAGAAATTCATTTGCAATTTTTTTTTTTGAAAGACGCCCTGCTCTGAAGAAAGGGTTTTTTATGGTGGTTGTAATCTTGAATTTTAAAATTAATCAGGTAGCTACACTAATTTCCATGTAGACGTGTTACTCAACATGTACAAAAAAAACAAACAGTAGAATATAAAAACTAGGAGTTTATAGGTACCATAAATATACCTACCATATATTAGACATTATGATGTTTTTCTTTGACCAGGGTTCTTTTTTAATTGTTCTATTCATTTTCGTCACAATAGGGATTGTTGTTCTTTAGTTTTAAAATTTACTTTCACTACAATTCTTGATTCATAGTGTTATCAAACATCGGCTTTTTGAAAAGCCGAAGTTCATAAATATACATATAACATTCGGTGGTCAATTCGGCGCTACAAGTGAACAACATACTTTACGATAAAGAAAGTAACTATTGTTGTTACAGTAGTGAGATGTAGTGGTGTATTTTGTATTTCGATATGGATGAATTGAATATTTGATGGTTTCTTCTTACCAAATTCGCTTGGTCTATTAAGTAGTTTGTTGGGTTGTCCATTTGGCGAAACCTACATAGCCAAGGTCCTGTAGAAGAAACCCTCACAATATTACATCACCCTCCAAAAAGCAGAAAACTAAAAATCTTGGAAAATATGGAGATATACAAAAGTAAAATAAAAAACACCATCATCAACGTACAAATAAATAACACCTCAGACGCCATATTCACTCCCCTCAAACTCATCGCTCAGAACAGTATAAATTCACACCACCAAACATCGGATCAATCAGCTTGATAATGCCGTAAGGCGAAACGATCGTCTCTGCAAGAGAAATAAACAAAACTCGCCAAATGGACAACCCAACAAACCACTTAATAGACCAAGCGAATTTGGTAATGAGATTTTACTGCCCATTAGATGACATATTAGAAGCGGAAGAAGGAGTAAAGAGACGCAGAGGTACAGGGTTATTCTAAATTGACTGAAATACAGTTATTTTAATAATTTAAATACATATATGTTACGTTACATGCAGAGTCATTATAAGAGAATTTTAGTATGGTCACAAAAATACCCTCTAACGTTTAGTTCAGTTTAATTTACACAAACGCTGCGAAATTGAGCATTTATTTGTTCAGCTTTTGTGAGTTCCTGGTTTTTTGAAATTTTTTATTTCAAAAGTATGGATATGATTGTTAGGCAGACGATTTTTTATCACTTTATATAAGGTGTAGGTTCAAAAGTATGTGTGTATAAAATCGATTGCGACGCTTGTTATTTAGGACAGAGAGGCAGGAAATTATCCCGCAGACTTAAAGAGCATGTAAAAGATATCAATGAATGTAAAAAAGTTACAGGCTTTGACATACATTGCATAAATAATAAACACTACATAAATTTAGATAGTATTAAATTATTACATTCAGAAAACAAAGAAAAAACGTAATGACAATATTACAAACTTATATTCAGATTTTAAGAACAACCTAATAGATACATATTTAGGATTTTCAAGTAACAATATATAATAGATCTTATTACATTTATGTTTATATGTTTATAACCCTGTATAAGTCAGTAGTTAGTGTTTAAGACATCTGTACACCGTTGAATTTTAGTATTTATATAGTACTCTTGATAAAGGCATCATATGTCGAAGCAATTGTAGAGTTTTGAATAAATTTCTTTTGAAACACAAAAAAGCATTTATCAATCATCTTAATTTATTTATCAAAATTATATCTAGCAGAACATTAAAATAACCGCGCAGGCAGAAAAGCCAGCGAATTTCCTAAGGAAAGAGTGTTGCAAATTGCAGGGAATTGTAGTGTAATTCAATGTAGAGGTGTGCCAGCTTTTTGCGTGTAGTAACCATTTCGTTTATAAGATTTGCCTAATAAGGAAGGTTATCTGTGAGTATGTGCGAAACTACTTTTCTTGAGATATTATTTACAACTAGCGTAACCCGTTTAAATTTTTACGGTACTGATGTCGGTTGTGCATATCAAGTCAATCAGGAAGACCATAACATACTCTAAGCCATTGGTAGATGATCTTTCCAAATCAAGAAGACATTTCCCTACCATATCCTTCAACCAATAATTTAAAACATACAATGACATACATAACAAGTAAATACAAAATTAGCTATTACTTATAAGTTAAAGATTTGTTTATTTTAGAAAATATGTATTGTAGGTTATTTCCAAGGTAAAACATGGGCTGAAAAGTCCCGGGCCTAACACATAGATGGCGCTAGTTTTATTATATTCACCTCTTTTTCAGTTAGTACTAACTTTCAAAAGACCGTTGTTAAAATTTCATTGTATTTATTCATTAGTTTGTGAGTTATTGTACTAAGAGTGACTTTATATAGCTACTTCTGTTATTTTCAAAACAATGGATCAAGAACAATTTTGTGTTTTAATTGTACACTGTTTCTTGATGGGAAAAATACCGTTCAAGCGAAGCAATGAGCAATGGCTTGAAAAATAGAAAACTGTTATGGAGACTCCGCTCCATCGGAAACGACGTCCAAATGAGGAACACCAGAACACCAGAAAACATCAAAATAATCCACAAGATCGTGAATGATCGAAAAGTAAAATTGCATGAGTTAACTGACATCGTAAAGATATCAAAAGAACGTGTTGGCTTTATGTTATATTGCATGAGCATTTGAATATGAGAAAGCTAAAGTTCTGTTCAAAGTGGATGCCGCGTTTGTATGGGTGTTCGATATTTTGGCGGTATCCCGCCGAAGGTTCTTTTGGTTAAATATGATAAAATGGACTGCTTTTCCTAATATACACTTTATTATTCACTATTTACACTTATTTGATTTTGTTGTTTTGATTGATTTGGATATAATTATGAGGTTGATTTGAATTGAATAGAATGTAATGTAGTTTGATTGAATCTACAAGTTGAATTCTCGAATTGAATAGAATGTAATGTAGTTTGATTGAATCTACAAGTGGAATTCTCGAATTGAATAGAATGTAATGTAGTTTGATTGAATCTACAAGTGGAATTCTCGAATTGAATAGAATGTAATGTAGTTTGATTGAAACTACAAGTGGAATTCTCTGTGATTTTGTGAAAAAATAGACAACGCCCCAAAGTGAAAAAATATCCCCCTCTTGAAGCTAAACACCCCCAAGCGTAATTCACAAAACCGTTGGTGGTGTTCTCAAGGCTGATGACCGATGCGTAAAGTATTTACAAGGGGTATCATAAACGGGCCAGAGTCTATTTTTGGAAGTTTTTAACGTATTTACAATTGATGGGCACAAAAGATGCCTATATACAAAGAGAATAATAAATACCTAGAAACTAAACTTAACAGATGTATATACATAAAAGCAGACAAAATATTTTTAATATTTACAGTCACTTAACAGCGTTTGCTCACGGTTGACCAAAAACAAGAACGTGTTGATGATTCTGAGCAGTGTTTGGCTATGTTTAAACGTAACAAACCATAATTTTTGTGTCGATAACATATGTGACAATGGATGAAACATGGATCCATTACTTCATTGCGGAAACTAATCGGATCGTAAACGATTGTCATCTGACTGGAAAGGTTATGGCCTCGGTATTTTGGGATGTGACGTTATCCATCGACTATCTTAAGAAGGGAAATACCATCAACAGTGAATTGTAGTAATTATATAGCGTTATTGGAGCGTTTGAATGCCGAAATTGCAAAGAAACAACCGCATATGACAAAAAAAATTGTTTCATCAAGACAACGCACCGTATTACAAGTCAATCAAAAGAATGACAAAACTACATGAATTTAACTTCGAAGTGCTCCCACATCCACCGTTCTCCATTCTCCAGATTTGGCTCCCAGCGACTACTGGCTGTTCGCTGCTCACCGGCAAGAAATTTCGCTCCAATGAAGAGGTATCGCTGAAGCTGAGGACTATTTTGAGGCAAAAGATAAATTGTTCTACAAAAGTGGTATTGAAATGTTAGAGCGGCGCTGGAATGATTATTTTCCTCTTGATGGAGATCACGTTGATGGATAAAGTCAATTTTGAACAAAAAAAAATGTGTTTTCTTTGTTAGGTCTGGGACTTTTCAGCCCATGTGAAGTAATATTTTCCGGACTGGTTGGCCGTAGAAAATCTTTCAATGTATCTACTGAAGATGTCTCCCGCAGTTAAAGACGAAACGCCTAGAATCTTCCAAACTGTACATAATCCTCAGTAGCAAAAGATATAATTTTTCAATATAATTGTCGGACTAAATTAGGGATAAAGTTGATGACCGGTTGATGAGCTCAATATATTACATTTTTTTGTATACAGTGTAAACGCTCTACAAAGAAATCCACCTTAACACAGAAACTCTCTATAACGTAGACATTACTTGACCTTGGATGGTATACACTATAACCAAAATCTAACTAGCTTTCTTTAACAAAACGGTCATTCTGAACCCACCATGATAACTTTGTTTCAATATTAAGCATTAAAAATTTAATTTGTTAACCTTTCTTGCCTTTATACACTATGTATAAGGCAAACTCTCACCAACGAAAGAAAACTTTCGTTTTATAGAGTACTTTCTTAACTGGCTGCCCTAATCTCACATTTTAAACCAAAGTGGTCGGTATTTAACGGTAGGTTTATTTGAACACAGATTAATGCGACGAGAAGTTTTCCAAATCCGCAAAGTTTCTAACAGAAAGGGCATTATTGGTTATTGATCGTGAAAAGCGTGTCAATATTCGCGTTAAAGCTAAAAGATCAATTTAAATGGAACGTTTTTGTTAGACGATTGCATGTCTAGGTGAAGCAGCAGGTAGATGGGTGGGGATCAAACGAAGAGACGTAATTGCCGTCCCGGCTTCCAGGCAATTGATTGCCACCCAAGGCTACTCGTTATGGTAATTTGCTTTCTAGAAAGATTGTTATTATCTTCTAACTATCCTTGTACACTACTACTACCGAGATAGTCTAATATAGTTGGCGGTCGAGGTCCGTTCGCCTTTAAAAAGATATAACGAACAAATAAATAAATATACCGATTCCGATAAGATCTCTTGGGGAGAGGTAATAACGCGTTTTTATCGAAAGAGCTGGCGGACACACATAGCCTCCCCAGGAAGCACTGTGGGGTCAGTGCTCGCTCTCCTTGTATCTCTACACTTACGCAAATACCACATTAGATTAGCTTCGTAGGTATAAAACGACGGTCAGCGATAGACGGTGTCCGAAGAGCAGGAAGCCGTTGAATCAGCATGTGTCTTTTCGATTTTTGCAGATAAAATGCTACTAGATGTACTAACTAGTCGTTTATTGGCTGTTAGTGGCGAAGAGACTTGAATGACGTTTGATAAGGAGCAGTTGTAGAAAATTACCAAAAAAAAAACAAATATAAATGTTTACGCAAGGGATCGCAGGATGTTGTTTATGACCGTCTGAGACGTAACTTGCGAAGAATTCTGTAATAAGTGGATAGATGGTCTTTGATCGACATTATCTTTACCACTGTCAGATGTTATTTCTGATATAAAAATTTTAACACGTTTGCCGTCACGCAACGTTGTCAATACATGTTGAGAGAACAACGACAAATGTACCTGCTTCTTTGAAATAGCGTTCAACGAATATCTACAAGCGGCGTGGTTAACGCCATCTGTAGACACAAAATCGTAAGAGCCGGTACGTTTGAATCAGCATGTGTCTTTTCGATTTTTGCAGATAAAATGCTACTAGATGTACCAACTAGTCGTTTATTGGCTGCTAGTGGCGAAGAGACTTGAATGACGTTTGATAAGGAGCAGTTGTAGAAAGTTACCAAGAAAAAACAAATATAGATGTTTACGCAAGGGATTGCAGGATGTTGTTTATGACCGTCTGAGACGTAACTTACAAAGAATTCCGTAAAACGTGGGTCGATGGTCTTTGATCGACATTATCCTTACTACTGTCAGATGTTATTTTTGATATAAAATTTTGAACACATTTGCCGTCACGCAACGTTGTCAATACATGTTGAGAGAACAACAACAAATGTACCTGCTTCCTTGAAATAGCGTTCAACGAATATCTACAGGCGGCGTGGGGAACGCCACCTGTAGACACAAAATCGTATTTCTTAAATATATCAGTTAAGTCGGGTAAAAATTATTTGCTTTTGTTTGGATGCTCATTTCTGTGCTGACAATGTCTTGGAATGAAATTTATTCACAATTTTGAGAAAGCAATTCCATTTCCGGCTGTGTGATATTTTTAATAGAATCGTGAATTAATTAGTATCAAGAAAGCGTTGTAGTAGTACGCCAGTAAATTCTTATTTTAATCAGTTTTGGATGCGTTGTTTTGGAAATTCCGTCACGTCCCATAAGGATTACGGTAGGAAAGGTTCCGTAAAAACGTAAAACGGAGTGAACGTCAAGTCCGGGAACAGAAACGGGAACGGGAACGGGAAAAGTAGTAGGAGTAGTAGCGGGCAGAAAACGAACGAAATACATTTAAAAACAGCGCTATTGGTGACGTATACGACACACGAGAGGCGTCTCCTCATCCAATCTCGACGCCCCCTCACGTCGCACACTCGTAATACTTCTTGATTTCCACCCGGACTTGGAAATCAATCAGCCGAATCCGAGGCCGTAGATTAAAGGAGCCGAGACCTGACATTGCCAGAAAAGAAATAAAACTTCGAGATCAGATAATCCACTCCGCTTTCGAGCTTTGATTAGATTTTAGATGTGGTGGATTTTAAGCTTGTCAATTGAAAGATAAAAATGCCTTTGAGATGTGCGCAGCGAAATTTCGCAAGCTTCGGAAAATTCGCTTTTCGATTTTTGTGTGCCCGTATCTTCCGACTGCGACTTCCGCCCACGTCTCCACCTCTATGGAAAACTTTGTTCATTGTCATTTTCCACATGCGATGAAATCAATCAAACAAGATCTCACGACAATTAAATTAATAAAATTGGAGGAATAATGTACTTTAAAAATCCCGAGTCTTTTATATAAGTTCTTCGGTTCATTGGTGACATAGATGCCATTTATTGAAACCATTACGAATTACGAACCAAAGTTTAAAGAATTTATAGAATTATGAATCTTCGGATAATTCTTCTTCTTAATATTCTCACATCGGATTTTGAATTTCGCAATGCATAGAGAAGCCGGTTTTTTTTTATGTTTTTTTTTATTTATGGAATAGATATGCTCATTAATTCTAGTGTTTAAGGCTCGCCCACTTTTTCCTATATAGGTTGCATCACATTGGTCACAAGAAATTTGGTATATTCCGCTTTTTAAAAAAGGATTTGTTTTAGTTTTAAAGTTGTTGAACATATTTTTAAGATTGCGATTGTTGACTTAAGTGGCATGTATTTTGAATTTCTTTAACCTATTTTTATACTTTAATCTAACATTATTTATGAAAGGCATTGAACAATATGTTTTATCGGTGTTTGTTGACAAGTATCATTGTATAAGAGTTTCCTAGTTTAAAAGATTTTTTGCGTAAAATTGTTTTAATGGTTTCTTGGGTTATAGCCGTTGTTTATTGCTATTCTTTTTATAGTATTTAGTTCTGACGTAATTTAGTTTTGAAAGAGGTACAGTTGGCAATCTGTTGATAAAAGCATGGAAGGAAGAGAATTTTCTGAAAATAGGGTGGAAATTGGCCGGTATAACAGTATCTATAGTTGTAGGTTTTCTGTATATTTCGAAGCAAATATTGTTAGTTACGTGTGAAATTGTTAGGTCTAAATATTTTAAGCTTTTATTAAGTTCTACTTCAGATGTAAAATTGATATTGGGGGCAATAGTATTTAAAAACTTTTGGAATAACTCTAATTGTCGAAGAGTACATTTCCAGATACATAAAACGTCATCAACGCATCTAAATCAGGAAAGTACGTTCTTAATGAGTTTATTGTTGCTTGTAAACAAGATATCTTCAAAATAAGATATATAAATTTCTGCTAAAATTGGCGACAATGGGGACCCCATGGGGACGCCTTCTCTCTGTTTATAAAATTTGTTGTCAAATTCAAAGTAGCTTTGTCCTAGGCATAAATTTAATAGATAAAATAAATTTTTACTTTGATGTTCACTGAGATCTGTTGCTGAAATTTTCTGTTTTAAAATAATCAATAATTTATCTATCGGTATGGAAGAATAAACGCTTGACACATCAAAGGAAACAAAAATGATATTGTCTGGTAAAATTACTTCTTTAATTTTGTGAATAAAATCTAATGAATTTTTGATGCTATATTTTGAATGACATGTAAAAGAATCGAGTAGAACGCTGTTTAGAAAACGGCACAATTTATAACAAGGGGCTTGTAAGTATGATACTACTAGCCTAATGGGAATGTTGTCTTTGTGAATTTTTGGTAAACCATACAGTAATAAAAAACATAAAAAACCGTCTTCTCTGAGCATTGCATTAACAATGATCACAATCTTGATACAACAAAAACCAAAATTTTACAGAATAATATTAAAATAAGAAAAAAGCTTTCATTATTTGAGAATTTAGAAATTAAAAATCTTTATTCAAAAACCAGACCCTAGTCAATAACCAGATTGAAATGTACTACGACTCAACCCCACTTCTCCTATGTAGGCTGCAGTTATAAATATTCTGTTGTTATTTATATATTTAGTGCACAATATACTCTTGATAATGGTCCCTGTGGACCGAAACAATATTGTCGAGTTAGCCAATAAATTAGTGAAACTATCCAACTTGTGTTTTCTTCTAAGTGAATTTACATCATGTTTCACAATCATTGCACAAATGAGTCTTAATAGCAAAAAAAAAAACGAAAATTTCCGTTATTTTTATCTAACCTCTTATAAAGAAGAAATTTAGAAAAAAACTATTATTAACGTATGTAAAAGTTATTTAGTATTAAAATTGCTAGAAAAATAAAGTAGGTAGCTACCCTCGTCATAGTGTCATTAATAAATTAATTAATGAGATTAAGTTCAGTTTAGGGTGGGTACATTAACTTTATAAATACGTCCACGTGATCAACTAAAGGTATGGATCTATTACTCGGTTCTACCTGGACAATTAATGAAGGAGAAAAGCGGTACAAGTTTTAGGAGCGTAAACAGGCACTCAGATACCTGCTTATCCCGAGGATGCAAATATCATTATCTCCTCGAATACTCATTCAATTGTCGAAAATGAATACTGCAGGATAAAGGGGCTTAAATGGCCACAAGCTCAGGTTGCCTGGGCGACGACGGCTACACGAATAGACAGAACAAACGAGCGAGAAGGCGACAGTGCGAAGAAGAAGAAGATGGAGAGAGAGCACGAAGCGTCTCTCCTTTGCCGGGAAAGGGTGTGCACCCCGATCAATCTCAAGCCTTTGTGTTTTGTAAAACATAAGTGTTCTTCACAGCGCACCGTAGACAAAGGATCCTCTGTGTACCACCTCGAAAAAATCTTTCTTCTCTCTTTCGCTTCATCATACGACACAATACGAACAGGACGAATTAACTAACAACTGTACCTATACAGGGTGACATAAATAATTATAATACTACATGAATTAACTAAGTAGTTGGTATTATTTCTCCAAATTGTAATACTAGTTGTGTAGGTCCTAGAGATATATATGTCTAATAAGAATCTAAAAAGAAATATAATAATAGTACCTCTAGGAACCACAGACTTTCAAATAGTCAGATAATATTTAGCAGCATTTTGACAGACCAAATTCAAGAAGAAGTTTATTTTTACTTGATTACTCAGAAAGGAGCATTCTTGACATTAAGTCTAATTACACAAGAAGCTCGTTATCAAGTTTTTAGTTAATTTTGCACGTTGTACGGTTGTATTGGGCTTTTAATTGTCTAATTTATTAGTTAGTTGTCCCTAGGCAATCAAAATCTCCAGGTCTCTTCCTAATGTATTTACAAATAAAGCTTTTTTTGTAGTCACATTGTTTCTGGACATATATTATTTTAATTAGTTAAATGTCAAATATATTATACCTACGTTTGATTGACATTGTTATTACAATTTTAAATAAATATTGTTAAGAGTGAATATTGCTTTACGTTCGAAAAAATGTTTAAGACTCACAGATAACAAAGAATACGTTAAGTTTAAATTTCTATCTAAATTAGGCTTTTAATTATGAATTGAATCTACTTTTACTTGATGGATATTCATAGTATAGTTCAAGCAAAAAACACTTGTAATTTGTACAATTTTATTATTACATTACAATTTCTTTCTATAAACACAGTGGAATTGTATGAAGAACTTTAATTAATAATACGGTGAATGGGAATATTTTTATGAACTACTATATATACAAACAATGACTGCGACGGCTATCTGTTATGAACTGTTTTAACTACTATAAAACTACTCTATTTTAGACTTAACAGAATACTAAGACAGAATTGTAGAAACTACAATAAATCATAAATACTCAATATATCAAAACATTTACTTATCGTTGCTACTAAAAATAGCAAAAACGTTAGGTGCTTTACCGACGACCCCTAGACTAAGGACTAATTAAAATATTAGCAAGACTAAAAAGATTAGGTATCAAAGCGATTGTTTCAAATAAAAAAACTTTAAAATACTTCTTAACCAATGTTAAACCTAAAATTGACCCATTACTAAGTAGTGGGACTTATAAAGTACTTTGTAATAATTGTGATGCTTTTTACATCGGACAATCAGGTAAAGCCATAAAAACTCGTTTAAAAGAACATTTACATAATATTGTTTAATTAATAGTCACAAAATTAAAGAAGATATAAAATGATTACATAGAAGTAACAAAGGCTATAAATTGAATCTACTTGAAAACTTAGAAATAAGTAAAGTAGTATCTTCAAAACAAAATATAGTTAATAATGGAACTGAAATGTTCACAAAACATTCGCCTTTATTATTACACAAATTAGGGATTTGCGACAACAATAGTTAATATTCATGTTTCGGCGCTGTGACGATCCTAATATCTGGTCAACATCTTCTCGTTGGTTAGTTATACGTTTTCAGGTACATTAAGGTTTGCAATGTATATATATATTTTTAGTAAGTTCGTTTACTCTTGAAGATGACAGACTCTATCGAAACAATTGTCGAGTTCGATCAATTAGTCAAACAGATATTATAAATACATTCAACTTTATTTCATCCTTTCACACAAAAATTAGCTTATTTTCATTCGATGCTCTTCAGACTTTTAAACATCCCCCTTTCAAAAATAAACTTTAATATTGAACTTAATAGAATCTATTGTGTAGCCAAAAATAACGGATATCGTAAAAACTTAATTCAAAACTTATTAAAAATTAAAATTCAAAAAAAGTTATTAAATTCCATTTATCCTACAATTAATCTAAACAAGATTTTAACTTTAACTTACAATAATGTAAGTTATATATTAGATATTTCCATAAAACTAGGTAAAGAACTTAACAAAATTAATAAAAGTCAAATATCTTTCAAAACTAACAACTTCCTAGGAAGTTTCATAAAAAATAACAAAGATAAATTGGATGAAGGATGAAAATCAGCGGTCTATATGTTAAAATGTGGAGATTGCAATAAAGTATATATTGGGCAGACTGGAAGAACATTCAAACAACGAATAAACGAGCATATAAACAGTTGCGAATCCGAAAAAACATACTCCAGTTATGCAGAACGTCTGATAGATTACAAACATGAAATTAATCCAGAGTACGACGTATTGCATGTTATTAACAAAAGCAAAAAACTAAATTTGCTAGAATTATCAGAAATAAATAAACATAATAAATTAAAAATTCTATTAATTGATCAAATAGAAGTAAACCATTCACCTTTACTAAACTTTTTATGGTATTAGCTAGTACTTGATGAAACTTATCCATACTTTTACGAAAATAAAACAAGAAAAAATTTTCACGAAAATTGTATTGCTTCACTACAATATTGTTTCACCACAGAGTGGCATCATCAGGTGATGAATATAATTTAACTTTACCTATTTATATACAATATGGGGTTGAGGTTAATTCTTACAATTTATTACAATTTAAATTAAGTAAAGGAGAATTATTGCCTTCTAACTGATCAATTAAAATTATTTCTTTTTTCTGAAATCTATTTATTTCCAGTTATTCTAGTAAATTTAATTTGAAAGATTTGTTTTGCCTATGTAAAATTTTATAATATATATTAAAGTTGTGGTTATTTCCTAGAAGATGTTGTGCGTAGGTGGAAATTACTTTTTTATTATTGAAGTTACTAAAATGTTCATTTATGCGGGTTTTAAATTTTACTAAACCTTACTTTCCCCACTACTTCCCTTTCTAACGCATAGTACTTAAGACGATATTGTAATTTAATTGTATCAATTGTATAAATATATATTTTGAAACTCAAAAACAGTGCGTAAGAAGTAAAACACTTGCTACACTTTTGTTTCACAATTTTTATTTAGAACACTCTAATAATTGTTTCGGCTGCTAGGCCATTATCAAAGAGAATAATTTTACAAAAGTAGCAACGATCTTATATACCTATGTAGGGGTTAGATGAACAAATGTAAGATTGGGGAGGTCCAAAATTCAGTTTGGTCGTTTAGTACGTTATCTTGAAGTTTGCAAGCTTTTTTAATTTCTAAAATTTCATACAGATCTAGCCGTTTGCCTTTATTTAAATTATGTAACAATTTAAAATTTTTTGTATCAATAAAATAATCGAATTATGGTTCGGGCTTGTAGGCACCCATTGAAGATGTCAGCCGCAGTTGCTAACGAAACGTCTGGACGAAACCGTTCACATCGATCACGGTCTACAAGCCCGAACCATAATTCTACTATGAATTCCGGCCGTGAAAGCTTATGTTCTTATAATAAAATAATCGTTTGTAATGCAGTGTTCGGTTAATCCAGTGCATTTTTCATTTTGGATGATAGATTTTTTAAGTTATTCTAAACGGGTTTTTAGAGAACGACCTGTTTGTCCATTATAGAATGCAGAGCAGACGAAACAATTGTTAGAGTGTTCTAAATAAAAACTGTGAAACAAAAAACCGTATAAATTCACATTTTCTATCATTATTGAAGCAGGAATAATTCATAATATATCCAGAAGGGCAGTTGGTTCACTCGTCACCTGGATGATAATTCCACCACTTTCTTCTCCTTCCCAGTCTTCCGTTTGTTCGCCCACCGACCGCGCAATGTACATTTTTTATAACGTCCTTTATCCTTTCGACAACGACGTCGCATCGGGTAAGGGAGAAAGGTGAAATCCACGTTCATGCTCTCCAGTCACCACTCGACGCGACACTTGAACGAAAAAAATGGGAAAAGCAGAAAGTAGGCATCTTTACATAATTCCCACCGCGCGATGGATGGATGTTGATGATGATGACGATAGAACGTGAGTGGCGACAAGAGACAGAGAGAAACGTCACACTCGTACACGGGCTGGTTCGCTGCTTCAGGTTAAAAGTTCTTGTTAGTTTTCACGTACCTTCGCGTCCTTTCAAAGGACCCTTTTCTTCTTTCTCGCTTTCTCACTGTCTCCTTCTCGCCCACACGCCTTTCTCTCTCTATATATATTCTCGTCATCTTTTCATTTTTTATTTTTTGCTGCTGTTGCTAGTGCAACTCAACGCCAGACAGCAATTACCGTGAAGTGATACGGGGGAAATGCAAACAAAAACGTCGGTGCGCGTAGCCAAATTTTAATCTGAAAAATGCACGCCACTTCAAAATGCGCCAGCTTCACACGAACAATGAATATGTAAAGGAACGCGCGAAGGAACGTGAATAAACGCCATATAAAAAAACCGTAAAAGCATGAGCTCTGTTAAATGCATATATGTATGTATGTATGCATCTAGCAAGGTAATGTGTAGGTATCTGTTTACTAATTAATGCATGTCTTTGTCCGTACGTAATTTCAAAAGGTATTTTTGTAAATACGTGATATCAAACAACAAGGACATAATGCCTGCTAATGGAGTGTCTTCTGTGGGATACGAGACGTATTGATGTTGTCTCACCAGAATTGTACGCTTTTTATCTGAACAACTCACCCATAAAGATGCATGGATTAACTAACTACGCAATTAGAAATGCTAATGGTACGATGAAAATTCAATGTACTCTCTTGCTAATGTTTTATATTGTAACATCAGCTATTATAACATACATACGTACGAGGCATGTTTTTTTAAGTAAATACCGTTTTGAAATTAATAAAAAACGTGCAAAGATATCTTAATAATTTTATTTTCACATGAAAGCCTCTACCTTAATCTACATTTCTACATAATTTTCTTCAATATTGAGGCACTTGTCATAACGTTTGACCAGTGACCAGTTTTTGAATACCCTTCTCATAGAACTTGACGCCTGACTTGTTAACCACTGCATCACAACTGTTTTGACTTCGTCATCGTCTTCAAGACGCTGACCGCCCATATGTTTCTTCAAGTGCAGGAACAAATGGCAGTCACTGGGCGCCAGATCAGGGCTGCACGGAGGATGCTCTAGAGTTTCCCAGTGGCTATATGAAATTTGTAAATAATTTCAGTTACGAAATTTAGTTTTTACTCTAAAGTTAAGTTTAGTTGTGATATATGTTAATTGAAAGCGGCTCAATAAAACCTGGATCAGCGCTTGTCAACCACAAACAATAAATCCCCGAACTGATAAATTTAATATTTACCATATTTTTTGTTACAATTGTGGTGCCACATGTATCTGACAATTCGGAAGGGTAATTTCAAAACCAATATCCGAACATTTCGCAGCTTTTAAAAACAAAAAAAAACTAATTCTAATGGTAACAATATGAATCATTTTTAAGACTTAAATTATGTTAAACATTTACACGGTAATATCCTAATATTAACAAAACATTAACGTCTGTTAAAATGTTAATATTACCTTAATACTAAAACTAATAACAAAAACTCCAATTTAAACAAATAACAATTTACGTACAACAATACAACGAAATATAAACAACTGAAATATATATAAATGGTGAGAAAAAGAAAAAGAAATAGGAGCACAAAGTGAAAAAAAGAAGCAAGAACAAAATAGTGAAATAACAACAGTAGACAATAAAATATAAAATAAAACAATGTAGATAATAAAGGCATAAACAACTTACGAGTACTGCAGTAGCTGGTAGACTGTGATATGTAATATACAAGAATGCAATTTTTATTTACATCATGTTTTTAAAAACTCTAGGTACTTACAAATTAGGAAATCCTGGCCAGAAAACATTATCAGTTACAGTTACATTAGGCATTCATATTCCTAACTATTAATCCTGATTATATTTAGACAAATTCTTCTAGTCGGGAAGGCTCAAAAAACCGTTACCAATTTAGTCAATGCCGCATTTTAAGATCCGGTCAAGCATTCTTATTTGACATTCTATGAGTTATAGATTGATATTTTACGAAGGGTTCTCCAAACTGCAATGCTCTATTTTAAACGAGTTACATTTTACGAACCTTTTACCGAATCTCTGCAAAATGAATAATGATAAAAAAAGTCAAATTTCTCGCATAAACTACCTATCTTTTATGTTTCGTTTTTTTTGGTTTTAACGACCCCAAATTATTCTACAACAACTTTTCAGCAAAATCATGGAGCAAAAATTATTTTTTAATTTTTTGCATTCTTCGACGATGTTTCATCGCATCAAAAAATTTATAAATAGCTTTTCGTCCCCGATTTTGCAGAAAAGTACTTTCTAGACTAAGTTGGTGTTATAGAATTAAAAAATAATTAGGTCCTTTATGCCGGAAGCAAGATATTTGACTTAAAAACTCTAATCGGAAATTTAATACATATAGATCCTAATTAAATAAATAAATAATAAATTATTTCTAATAATAAATAATTTCTCCTTTTTTAACAATAGAAAGTTTAAAATCGAGATCTAAATTTGCTTTTAGGGGCAAATTTCTGACAAAGAGTTTTAATTTGAATACGGTGTAAGGACAAAGTTCTGTGAATCTCAATAACTGTTTGTTTGAGTCATTTTCGACAAAGTTGGTACAAAGTATTATCTTGTAAATATGGTTTTAAGCGATATGGAATGTTTGGTCAGCATTTGGTGAAATATTTTCATTAAAAATAAAATAAAGGATCTATTAATAAATATGCCGCGTTTCAACTGTTAAACCATTATCAAATAATTTCAAATGCATCACATTTAGAGACTTTAACTAAGTTTTAATGTAATTTCATATTTTTGTTAATCTGTAGGCAATTGAATTCAAACTACTCAAATTTCTAAAAGTGTCCACAAGTTCTTTAATTAGTTGAAACGGGATCTTTCATTATTAATTTCTGTTAAGCCGATTTATCAAAATTATTCCTCTCTTAGTTTAATATCGTTTATAGTTAACGTTTGTCGTATCATAAACCAAGTTAATCGAAACTAACCGTCCTTAGGCGTTAACTTAGAAAAAATCTGCGTTGTACCATAAATTATTTGCATTTAAAACGGGAGCTATTATTTAAATTCATCCTTTCTTGTTGTTTGTTGTACCTTTATCTGCTTACTCCAGTATAAGTGGGTAGGATTTGAAGAAGTATCCTATCATATATACATATATATAAGACTCGTGACAGAATAATGTTTTAATAACGTAACTGATTAATAGTATGAAAATGAATGCTGTCATATGCAACAGGTATTTTTTATCTCCTTGAAATTCCCTATTAGTGTATGTTAAATATATACGTTGTACCGTGATTATGTTTGGCATTAATAATGTGACGTATTGACAATTAGACGACTTTGAGTTCAGAATTAAATAGTACGTGTAATAGATATTACGAACGTATTTCTAAGCCGTGTGTGTTATCCGGCACTGTCTACCGTTACCCGTATCGTTACGAAGGTACAGTCACATTCTACGGAAGTGAACACTGGTTAGGGACCATTAATTAGTTACATAGGCTAACGTGTATCAGGAAACTAAAATCAGCTATGTCGTTTCTAACGTCGCTTGATACGCTAAATCCGAATATGGGTACATAATTACTTTAGCACGCCAGTTTTATAGATATCCTACAGGCAAATTGCAATAACCTAACCTAACCTAGCCTAACCTAACCCAACCTGACCGAAAGAGCATTTATTTCCGATTAATTCCTGATCGCTAAACTAGAATCTGGCATTAGTGTTGCCCCAGTAATTTTTCTTGAGGTCTTCATGTAGTAGTAGTTTGGAAATTGAAAGATCCGTAGAAAAAGAGGGCTCTCCAATGGCGGACTAAAGAGAAAGAAACACACGGAGGTTAAACATTTTCGATATATTTATTTTAAGGCGAACGAATCTGTCTCCAGAATTATCGTAGCGCATTCAAATTTCAAGATATTTTTGAATAAATAATTGTCGTTCTGTTATTTTTATTTCCAATACCTGATTTTGTTAACCTGTGTTATCAGAGGCCACCAATGTGAGGGGTTAAAAATGAAAGAAACAATAAAGTTTTCATTTTCGACGTAACTGCCTCAGTACAACAGAACTTAAATTAGTATACAAAAAGTTTCAAAACCGAACCTTGAAAAAATAATTGATGTTTCTCGATATAAATCTTACCACCCCTTCTCACCACTACAGTATTCAAGGGATACTTTCTTAATATTTTAAATGTGTACGTTACACATTCATTAAATAATTAATGTCGATGCAACTAATTGTAATTTGTATTACGTAAAAATGATAACAAATGGATTTACCGAAATATTTACAAGATTTACAAATTGAACTCATCTGATCAACGTCTTAAACTACATTGCCTTACAAAACTAGCTTAAACTTAAAAACGACCCCCTAAGTGGTAGAGGGTGAAATGGTTTGTGTGCGACCGAACAACTTTATTTTCTTGACAAATGTACCTGAGGGGTAATAAATGTCTAAAAATGGATGCAAACTAGTATATGAATGTCTAAACTAAGAAATGCAAATAATGTTAAGTGAAATACGAAAATTTGTGAAATTATAACTAAGGAATAACATGAAGCTTAATAAATAAATAAAAAGGATTCTAATTGAAATAAATGTACACAATGATGATGTACCTACAACTGTACACTTTAAGTTCACCGGTTTAGGCTGTGCGTTGTCTGTCTGTCTGTCAGTCAGTCAACCAGTCACGGTACTGTTTTATAGATATAGAAGATTACTGTTTTCTCTATTTTCCTTTTGAACCCACAATAGTTTTCCCGAAAAAGAGAGAACTATCGCAGCGGGCTAAAAAAAAGGCTTATCATTTTGTAAGTATTATTTGGCGGCTAACTCGAATCTGGGTACAGAATTGTCCCAGTGCTTAGCTTGAGAAACTGTAATTTTGAAAGCAAACAAATAAAATTAGCACAAAATTTGAAAACCTTGATATCGTGGGGGTAATTCTGAGACCAAATTTAAATACGTACTAAAAAGTACATCAGAGATGATTTTCCTCTTTTCACCCTGTAGTAAGCTATTAAAAAAACAAAATTACTTTTTTGGTTATGAGTTTAAAATATCCCAAAATACTGAGATGATGTGGCAGCTTTAGGATCACAATTTGTACTCAGTATTAGAGGTGAGTATTGATGATGAATGAATCGTTCAAACGGTGTAACTCGTTCAAATGAATCGACATAGTGAATTGTGGAGTCGCGAAGAACAGAAGACTACCCCTATAGCACTCAAGCTCCTCGAACAATTGTCGTTGAACGAATCGTGAGAATTGATTTCATTTATAAAATTGAATTGTTTGAATTGGTTCACTCGATAAAATCGTATTGCCCACCTCTCTTTAGTATAGTAAATTACTTTGAAAATGACACGTATGGTTTTAGTTTATGTATTCATTCGCTTCTACTAGAAAATCTGAATACGTATTTTCACGACTCTAACGTTAGAGGTTTCGAATTTCCATGCACGGTTTTACAGCCTTTTCACTCCTTTAAAGAATAAATTTCCAAAAATCCTTTCTGCATGAGTAATTTAATCCTCGATACATCTTCTAGAGAGAAGTAAATTTATTAAAAACTTTTGAATACGTCATTAACTATTTATATTTTACAGTAATTGTAGGGTTTCTAGTTTCTCCGCATTATCCGCTTATTTATACTTATATAGGAATCACCTGCCTAACTAAGGCCGAAAATATTCCAATTAATGAATGATTACTATTTAATAATGTGTTAATACCTATATTGCTATAGTGGGCAGGTTTGTAAAGCAAATCGAAGTAGCCATTTCGTTATGTAAAAACAAGAAAATACACAAAATGTTTCAACGGTTTTATTAGTCAAAAGCTCGACAATTGTTCGACCAGTCGGTCTTTATTTTATCAAGAGTATTGTAGTTACTACCTGAGGAACAGTAATTCAAACCTTAAATAGATAACAAATAAGTGCAAAGCTACTGATGTATATAAGCCTAAATAGGGGGGAAAAACCATCATAAATTGGTTAACAGAAGTGGACTATTATTCGATAATATTTCAGTTTGGTTATTGACTATATTATCATTCTTTACAATTGCTAATTTAATTTCTAAAATTTCTAGAAGATTAAGTTTTCTACTTTTTTCAACGTTGTGAATTAATTGAATATTGTTGATATCTAAAATATGATTGTTTTCTATGCAGTGTTCTGTAAAACCTGTAGTAGCATTTTTATTTTTTATGGCTAATTAATGTTCATAAATTCTGTTTTTTATGGCCTGACCATACTGGCCAATATAAACAGCATCACATTTGTTGCAATTTAATTTATAAATGCCACTTTTTTTAAGTATACTTAATAACAAACAAAAATTAATGTTTCATCAAGAGTGCACCATTAATAGTCTTTTAAGTACTAAAACGTCTAGTTTAAGGAAGAAACTAACTACTTTCGCCATAAAGAATGTTGTCGTTTAATCGCAATTTTTAATTAGAAGTCGTGAGGTTTTGATACATACGGCATGTTTAAATCCCTATATTCGGTCATACCGATCAATAATAAACGGTGGGATCTCGTCATTAGTAAAATGTACCTAAATGCTATGCAGCATCGATGACACTACTTATCCATCCAAATTTGGACGGATTCAACTAGTATACAATATAGACATTCTATACTTAAATTATTTTAAACTCTAAACCACAACTTTTTTACCGTAACTTGATCTTTAAAGGGCGAAAAAAAAAGAAAAAACTCACTTAGAAATATAATAGCACGTGTGTCAATTTCATCATTTGTTAACGTTTTAAGAACGGATTTCATTTTCTATATCGTAGGGTGATATAGGCCTTGATACAAGCAATAAAGAGATTTATTTTATTTGTACGTAACGGTACATATCGTAGCATTACAGTCGGGTGTTTCTTGGTTTCAATCAGGTTCCGTTTTAAAACTGGCAAACGACAAGTTAAGATTAATTATGTATTAAAAACCGGCTTAATTGTAGAACATTCTGTTCATTTAATCGACTGGAACGACGCGATATCTGTAAACGAATAAATAAGCGTTATTTTAACGTCAAAATATTGTACAATTTATACACCATAACTGCTAGCGTTATGACTCTTATAATAACTCTAAATGAACAGCGATTATCGAGGTGATTGGCAAATGAGGAACTCGTACGTTTTATGAATACAAAATTTATCTAGAATGAACGATATCATCTACCTATCGTAGTTAAATGAGATAGGTGATTACAATAAGTTGTTGAAACACAGATATCGACTACCTTTCAAATAAACTACTGTTGTATTAAAGACATTACACCGTTTCTTTTGTAAAACGATTAAGGGGCTAATTCAATTTATTATGACCAATAATCCGTTCTTAAATGCAAAATAAAAATTTAAGCCAATAACGTCATTACGTTTATTTGAGTCATTAATTATTTAATCATAAATTGTTTTAACAACAAAATAATTTTTTGGGAGAAAAATAAAGAAGAGGGAGAGCTGTCTCTCCGACATACACTGTAGTGTAAATCCGGAGGATAGAGCGTAAGGCTCTCTTCAGTGTCCTTTCAGGAATCGCGGGAATGGATGGGTGATGTGGTTAGAGAGAGAAAGATGAGACGGACGAAATGAAGACAGAAAAGAAGTGAAAGATTATCTGTGGAATGTTAGTGCCACAGCATTTGCCTAAATGATCCAAGGAAACCACAGAAAAGTTGGATCAGAGCAGCCAGAACCGGAATCGAACCACTAAACCACTAGACCACGTCGCTCGATAGATGACACATATTAACTGCTCCTTGATCATATACTTGTATTTATCTTCAATTTGTACACTTTACGTGACGCAATACTTTTGAAACTATCTCTACTATTTTCTTTTATCTTCTATATACTATGTTTACTTAATTGTTATTGTATTCTACTATTTCTTATTGAAAAAAAAGAAACCAAATTAAATCAAAATTACTCGAGTAACACCGATAACCACAACCACAGCTAGCATTCCTTCAATTATTTGAACGATTTAACTCATACGTAAAGTGACTAAAATAATTTCTTGATAGCAATTTTACTTTCTATTTATTATATAGTTTTATGATGAAATGGGAAGGCAACGCATATAAAATTTCTATAATCGTCTAAACTGAGTTTTAGTGCAATATGTCCTATTATTAATTAACTCTTAAAGATCGAGTTATATATAGTATGAAATAAAGACTATTTAGCTATTATTTACACGAACAGTACAAATTCTTGATTAAAGCTACCAGACGTGGATCATGACTTCTATTTCGTTAGCTTTCATCGTTAACCATAGGTAGTCTCGATAAATAACTGACCAAATCACTGAGGTTTACGTGCCTACCACGTATATAAGCTTCGTCGTCGAATCAGTTGGTCAGAGCATCTCCGACATTCCACCCACCAGCGGCAAGGAAGAGGGAGATCTCTCAACCATCAAAACCTAACCACATCTCCGACATTCCACCGACCAACGGCAAGGAAGAGGGAGATCTCCCAACCTACCCATCCAAAGCCCAAACTTAATTAACAATACAAACGGATTAGGTTCACAAAACTACATATTAATACTTCTTAAAACACATCTAACAAAACAAAATAACTCCTTTCAACACGCCGTTGTTAGCGCGTCAACGGCAATCAGCATGTGTCTTGTTCGGGTTCGCACAAAACATTTTCAAAACTTCTACTTAAAACACAATAAACAAAAAAAAAAACTAAAACTCTCAACACACCCGTTGTTGGCGGTCAACGGTAATCGACGTGAACCTTGGTCAAGTTCACAAAAAAACAGATTAACACTTCTACTTAAACACAATCAACAAAACAAACTAATATACTTTCAACACACCCGTTGTTCCCGGTCAACGGCAATCAACGTGAACCCTGTCAAGCTCATAAGATCACATTTAAACACTTTACTAAAACACTCGACAAAACAAACAAATTCCTAAAACACGCCCGTTGTTCGGTCAACGGCAATCAACGTGATCCTAATCAAGTTTACACTCCCTAAAAACCCAGAAAACCATAAACAACCAAACCAACCTAACCTCAAACAACAGTGTAATCCAATGCCGGTAGGGGTATTTGCCCTCGGAGTAGTTGTTTCCGTTAGTTTATCCTTCAGCGTGAATTTAATCAATTTCACAACTTCCACCACAAAACAAACCAACCTACCTACCCAACTTCAAACGAACGGTGTAATCCAATGCCGGTAGGGGTATTTGCCCTCGGAGTAGTTGTTTCCGTTAGTTCATCCTTCAACGTGAATGCAGCCAATTTCACAATTTCCATCAACAAATCATCCCAACCTCAAACCAACGGTGTAATCCAATGCCGGTAGGGGTATTTGCCCTCGGAGTAGTTGTTTCCGTTGGCTTGTCCCACCAAAAAAACGAACCAACTAAACCTATAACCCCATACGGCTGAAGAGGAACGTAGGTTCCTATAACGGCCTGAGGTAGAGGGGTTTTAGTCGGTAGGTCCGAGGACACCTTCCTCGGGAATCCGACACTACCCAGTCGTACGGACGGCTGGGTGTCTTTCGAAGATTTCCCCTCTTCCACGAAAACATAAAAAAAAAAAAAAAATCAGTTGGTCAATTAGGTACCTTAGTAAGGTGGGTAAGGACCTCGTATGACCTGCGTAATACTTCAGTCATATATTGCCATTAATACTATTTAGTGGTAATTAATAACAAGGTAGTCTTTATTTCATTGTATTACATGTATTGATAAATCGAATAGTTTCCGATCTTTACTTGAGAAAAAATCATAATCCAGGAATAAAGCACCAAAAACCGTTGATTTTCACAAACGTTGTTTAACAAAAGTGACATATTTCGCCAAACATTGGCTTCCTCTGACATGAATACTAACTATTAGCCCCAAACTGTCATAAGCTTAACATAAGTATTATTAATAAATTATCAAATTATAAGAATTGGTTAAGTATTTGTGCTTCTTTTTTATAGTAATGAAATAGCGCACCAATTCTAATACATTTGTAGTAATCCTTTATATCTTTAACAAAGGATTGGAAATGTTAAATTTTATTCATTAGTAATCGTAATATACGAGGCATGTTTTTTAAGTACCGTTTTGAAATTCTGCCTCCGCAGCGCTGCGGTCAGCGTTCCGCGCATGTGCACTGAGTACCTACATCTCTCATCTACGCACTGACACCAATACAGTCTGATTCGCCCTTGTTTACGTTGTTTACTGAGTGTTTAAGATGCATCCGATATTCGTGAGTGCCGCCGACTGTGAAGTCCGGGCTGTTATACGATTCCATAGTGCTAAAGGACTAAAACCGATTGTATTCAATGTGAGATCTGAGATCTGTGCAGTTTACTGACAAAATATTATGAGTGATGGAATGGTAAGGAAGTGGGCGAGAGTATTTAGAGACAATGCCTGTTCGCATGTGGCTAATTGGACCAAAGATCTCATAACATCTTTTCTCTCTCTTCTCTCTTAACTCTAGATCATCTTCCGTACAGCCCTGATCTGGCGCCCAGTGACTACTATTTGTTCCTGCACTTGAAACATCTGGTCGGTCAGCGTCTTCAAGGCGATGGCGAAGTCGAAACAGTTGTGATGCAGTGGTTAACAAGTTAGGCGTCAAGTTCTATGAGAAGGGTGTTCAAAAACTGGTCACTGGTCAAACGTTATGACAAGTGCCTCAATATTGAAGAAAATTATGTAGAAAAGTAGATTAAGGTACAGGCTTTCATGTAAAAATAAAATTATTTAAAAAACATTATAAAACGTATATTAAAATAAATTTTTGGTAATCTACTGATGTCCTATTCAAAAATTGATTTTAAAAATGACAATGCGACGGTAAGAAACAAAAAAAAATAAACAGAATATGAGAAAAGTTACTGCACGGGGGCAAAGGAAAAGGCAAAAACTTGATCTTCTTATTACGTATCTCCGCTGATCCCCTACATCCCCGGAGCCATCGTCTTGTTTTTACCACTTGACGTCTATTGTTCGGAAGCGTGTAGCGAACTCCAACGGGTCTTACCCTCAGCTATAATATAATGACGGATTAAATCTTGAAGAACTTCATAAATTGGATGCGTAAGAACATAGGAATTCGGATCATATACGAAGAGTCGGGAGACCGAATGTGCCTTTCTCGGCTCGATTGCAGGTATTTGACGTCGACTTTTACCGAAGTACAAAAAATACACAACAACAAGTATCGATCCGTCTTCCTTCAAAATACTTCAGAATAAAATTTAATATAGATTAATACTCACTGGAAAATTTCAACAAACAATGAAAATTATGACCTAATACAAAGAGAAACATTCTTCATTCGTCATACTAAATCGTACTGAAAGTATTTACTCAAAAATGTAATGGACCTGTATAAAGAGATAAATAGAAAAAGTCAAAGCTGAGTGTTGCACTTGAATTTGTAATGATTAACATCAGCTTAAAAATCAAATGTGAAATTGCTATAAATCATAAGGTGAATTCTAAAATAATTTTAAATCGAATGAGTCTACAACTAGGAAAGTTCGTTACTTCATGAGCAAAAAGTAGATACACTGGAAGACACCACCTACAGCCTTAAAAATGTTGGTCGGTACTCGTACGTGCAGTAAAACCATAATATCATTATAAATAAAGTAAAACTGTTTAGACTCTCGTATCAGGTAATTGATAATTTTATAAATAAAACTAGACAACAATTTTTAATAACAAGACGACGGAAGGAAATTATTTTTACAGTTTGAAGATTCAGATCGGACCGTCTAATCAGAAGGAATAAAATAGAATGAAATCGAAATTCTGAAGTAGAAGAGTAGGGTGTCAATAGAAATGTACGAAAGCATAGAAAATTTTGAGACGAGAAATATCAAGAAATATGACTAAATAGAGCAATGAACCAAACCACCGAAAAAACCTATCGTAAAATTGTAATTAGGGAGGACAGCGAAGGACAGACGTCAAGTGGTTATTACGCGAAGTTGAAATGTTAACCGGAATTATAGAAAGGTACAGTAATAAAAGTTATTGGTACAGATGGACAGAATATAAAAGTTTTAACAGATAATGTTAAGAGATATTTACATAGATACACAAAGAAATATAATACAAAAGAATATTTATACAAAACAATTTGAACATAGAATGTTATATTATACAGGGTGTATGACCGCCACAACTGTGTTAGAAATTCCAAATAATAGAGCTGCTTTTATCTATTTATTTAGAAATTACAAAGAATTAAAAATTGAAGTGATTAAGTGTATCTTCTTTGAGAGTTACAAAACTACTGAAACTAAAAAGAATATTCGGCATATTCTTAAATGTATAATAAAACATTACCTGCTAGGAAACGTCGCTCAGGCAATACGACCCTTTTACACTATCTTGTACTTGAAGAGAAAAATACTAATCTGTAAATCTAAATACAACATTAAACTGTATAATTATTAAATAAACTTAACAAACTGGACACACAAAAATTCTTTACGATGTCGTTCCATAATTGGAAACAACGAAGCCTTTCCCTTCAAGGTAGACATTTTTATTGAACATGATTATGTCTGATGCTGGTGGACGGAATGCCCCATCGACCTAAACCCTTGTGAGATATGAATAAGAGGCGAGATGGGGACAGTTGAAGAATGAAAGACTATCTAGGGAATTTCGTTGTTTCAGAATTTGCCTACATGATACAACGGAACCACAGGAAAAACCAAAGCAGTCCGATCCAAAACTGAACCGGTGCGGTATCCTCTCGAATGTTAGACCCCACTTGCACTTTTTTTTTAGTTATTTCATTAGATGGGTAGTCTTTAAAAGAATCTCGTGAAATATAAGAATAAATGTAATGAGATATTTCCATTTTAACTCTTTAGTCTCATGATATTTTGCTTTCAAAGTCATATGAAAATTTCTACACCATCGATGCAAAATATTTATAAATCTTGAATGTAGCCATTAAGATGGTATACTTTCAACGAAAATAGTAAGGAACACAGTATCAATAATAGTTTATGATTTATTTAAGAATGCATAACTCTTTCTTATATGTGACGCCCTAACACCCTCAATCATATCTAAAAAGAAAAACCTTAGAAGTGGGTTTTGATATGTGCCTTCGCTCAATTAAAACTATTTTAAATAAGTACACTGTACTGATTTGTGACTAATAATTAAATTAAACTAGGAAATAAAGCTGTGTTGTTTTGAGTCACCATAGCATTCTTTTGAATGGCGTATTTTGGTTTGAGGTGGGTAGACGTTGCATGTATTATGTCGTCAGTTTCTGTAGATTTCCTGTGCAAGTGTATTGTGTTGTACGGATTAAATTATTTAAAAAAAATAACACACTCATGTAAATTTCAACATGTTTATTACACACTTAACAATCGTTTCGCCAAACTTTGGCTTCGTCACAAGTTTACATTGAACTTGAATTTTACATTAGTGTGTTATCTTTTTCATAATGAATTTCAAACAAGTAGTCTCCATATGATACACTAAATTATTTATTTGGTTATTTGTTTCTTCTTCCATTGTAAATTGCAGTAAACGTATATATAAATATAAAGGAAATGCAATTATGAAATGTTTTGTGGTTTTGTTAGTATGGCACGGACTGTTATGACCATAATCGCCCTTGTGGTTAATATTTCTGTAAATCGACTTCTTCGAAAATTTTTAAGGGTAGGTACTTGTTCAGAACTTTTCATTGGATTCTCGATTGAGTGTCGATTGTTGATAGTTCCATTGGGTGTCTGCTACTGCGGCGAGAAGTAGTGGTGAGTGGCAGTAATAGTAGTTGTAGCTGGCAGCCGAGCCTCTCTCGAAATCCCATTAACCTCCATCCGGCGGCAGAACGACCCAACAGCCGGTAACGCCGCCACAGTCACCACTGCGCCACCATCGTTGCCGTCCTCCTAGATTTCGAACTCGACACGAATCGGTCTTGTTTAAATGCACGCGACTAAATACGAGACATAAATCGAAAATAAAAACCCGGCAAAGACTTTTGAAGGAAATTGCATCGAAGCTTTCATCAAACTAACTTTACGCGCTTTCGATGAAAGAAAGAGAGAGAGAGAGTTATTGCCCACTCTCTCTTCGTATCCGCAACCTTCCCCTCCTCCTCCTTCTTCACCATCTAACTCTTTCTCCCACTACTACTACCACTCTATTTCACCTTTGTTCTTTTTTGTTCTCGTTGCTCTAGGCTTTTAGAATGTTCACTAGGTAGGAAAGTAAAGTTACTTCAAGTACCATTGGATCTTTTCAAATGCATTTTCCTTTTAACGTAATGTTAGCAGCGTAACCACGATTTCCAATTCGTTTCGTTTTTCAAATTTCACAAAGACCCTTATACTACATACATACATACATACATACATACATATATATATATATGAACATTATATGATACAAACAACAACTTTCAGCATGGATTCTAAATTATCATTTTCTTCATTATTAAAACGTTATTGTTTAATATTAGCTAATATTTTAATTATTTTATTATTCAAGAAGAATTTAATTTATTAATTATTTTGTTGGAAAAATAACACGATATTTTTTAGGACACTCGCACTCAAATGGAAATGTAAATCAAACATTTATTAACGTATAAATTAATTAATTCGTTATTCGTAGCAAAAATTGTAGCCACATAAGACCCGCATGTCTGCGTAACGACTAACAGTGAGATTTATTCATAGGGGCATAACTATATATTACGTCTTATCTAAACACCCTGTATCTCTATTTAGACGTTTTAGCTACTAGGTCGCTGTCATTATTATTGTTTTATCATCCCTGCGCTCAGATCGATTGCTTATTAATCAATGTTGGCAAAGAAAAACGTACACGTCGTAGAAAAATGAAGAATGCGAAATCATTGTTTATGCGAAATTGCCAATGGTATGTATTCATTCCAGAAATGCGAATGAAATGGCGTTGATAACGGCGATGCCAGCAACTCACGTCGAAACTCCGGAATATATCCTCAATTAAAATCGTTATAAACGTGCAGTGAGGCATCTATTTTAAAAAACTAAACAAAACCCTCGTTGTTGATTGCGTAGTTTCCAGTGACTATGGAGTTATTGAGAGATTATGTTATTGACATGCCCGACTAGAAATTTTTTTATTATATAGCTTGTTTCTGCTAGCGCCCACCTGATGAGACCTGATAGGTCGAAACCGGTCGTGGGTATGGCTTTCGGTGCGCTGTGGCTACTGTGTAGGACTCGTTCTGAATATGGGATCTGTGATCGTATATAATTAGACGAAAAAGGATTTTATTACCTTCTTCTTTGGATAGAAAAATTTGTATCAATAACCAAAACTTGGTCAAGCATGCCTCGCGTGCCCGATCGGGATGAAGTAAGCAGTTGAATACTTAGCAATTTCTCCAGGCTAAGTGAATACCCAAAACCGTATTTGGAAAACTGGCCAATGTTTCGTGTTGCGCTTTTTCGGAGTTATAAAGTGATATCTGGTGAAGATTCTTTACAAACCTCAAAGCTGTATCTTGGATATATAGCATTTTATGAATATTTCTCTGAACCTCCACAAAATGAATGACAATAAAGTCAAATATCTCGCTTCCGACATCAATGACATATGTTTCTTTTGTAATCTTTGTTTCTACAACATCACTTTGGCCTAGAAACAAGTTTTCAGAAAAATCATGTGGCGGAAATTATTTTGTAATTTTTTGATATTTTCACATTCTCGTTATATCTGTACCCTTGAAAATGGCCTTTGACCGAAACAATTGTTGGGTTTTATCAATAAGAAATTTGTGAAATCATATATAAATCTTTTTTATATATTTGTTTACATTTTTGATTCATATATTTGTTAAATTTTCTTGTAGATAAAGGCGAGAAGGCAAACCTCAATAAGGGTTTTAGTAGCCAGATGACTTGATACAAGTTTTTGCGGTACAAACTAAAAACTGAGTACATATTAGTAAAAAATTAAAGTACATGTAGGGTAGGGTGGCTCATGCTTCTTGACTAATATTGTTTTATACCGTTTGAAATATTGTTCGCTTTGGACATAAGTATATTAGGATGCCTGACCAATTATTAATAATATTAAGAATCTATTGAGTCACTCAAATATTTAAATTTTAAACCGCGAATATTTTATTTTAGTTTTAATCCAACATTAGACATTGATTTAGACAAATTTCGTTACCAGATCACCTTCGAAACGGCCATAATGTGTGACAGAAAACTTCGTTTCTAATTTTTCGAGCTGAGAAAAGGCCTAATTTTTAATTACTTACCGCTGTTGTACGGCCGAGCTACCCCTTTGCACGTACAAAAAAAAACTTGGGTGTTTCATTCCTACCAGGTACTAGTACTAGGCAGTCCGTCCTACCTACATTGTGGATCAATGTTGGGGGGTAAGGCGTGAGGCCCTCTTCAGCCTCCTTTCAGGAATTGTGGGAGTGAATGGGTGGTGGTTCGGAAGAGAAAGATGAGACGAATAAAATGAGGACAGAAGAGAGGTGAAAGATTATCTGTGGAATATTACTGCCCCAGAATTTGCCTAAGCGATCCAAGGGTACCACAGGAAACTTGGACCGGAGCAGTCGTACCGGATTCGAACCGGTGACTTCCTGAATGCATAAACTGAATAACACTATTGTGCGACTGACCAACCGCTTTGAATTTACGAGTCATATTCGTCATATTTGCAATGTCACCATTGTGGGGTCGAACAACTGCTTTAAAATTACTAGATCTACCCGCTTTCTTTACAGTAATGTGATTGTCAGACCGATCGTGCAGCTTTTTTTTCCGTACGACTATGTAGTGTCGAATTTAACTGGGATGAATACCTCCCTACGTACTAAAACCCCTCCACCACAGGTCGTTCTAGGACAGTTTTCTCGGGTCCTCTTTAGCCATTTGGATTTAGGTTTCTGTGTTTTTGTTACGTCTAGTTAGAGTGTGCATTGGTGGGTAGGTGTGTGTGTCTGTGTGTGTGTGTGTATTAGATGTTTGTTGTTTAAGGGAGCTAGGGAGGTTATTGAAGTAGTCTAGGAGATCGTCGGGAAAGTCGGGAGTGATTGCCAATAGTTTTAGGTTTCGTGTGTTTTCTGCGGGGTATGTGTGTCAGGTTTTTTATTGTGATGGGGGTCTTATTATCGATGGCTGTTATGGTAAATTTTGTTTGTAAGTTTTTATAAGAAATAGGTGTGGTTGTGATGTGTTGGATAGTAAAAATCTATCTAATCATCTGATGTTAAGTAAAATGCGTTTCTCGGTTGTAAGAATTGTGTGTGTGTATGTGTGTGTTTACGTGAAGTCCTGTTGCATTCGAATCATTCCGACAAAAGGACTACGTGTGGCCATTCTTACTATTCAGTCGAAAAGAGCAGATGTTGTTCGGCTTTTTCAAAATATTTTTACCCGGGGAAAACGCTGTATGAATTTCAATATACATAATTCGCCTTGAGAAGAGAATTGTAAAATTTTCTGTCGTATTTTGCACATGAGTTCTTCTGTTAGAGACAAGGTAAGATTGCTAGGTTTTATTGACAACATTCCTCTCGTTATGCTTTGCTCCGTATCTTTCTATTGCGAAAGTATCTTACGTTCTTATGTCACTGGAAATTTCATTTGTCAGACAATTTTATTTATCGAGATTCCTGTTGCCGCCACTCGTATTACTTTTTTTTATCTATTCACTCATCCATCGGTAACGATATGAAACTCGAGTCGCGATTTTAATATCGCTTCTTGATGTTAACGTTTTTGTATTTTTCTGGTTTTAATAAACGAAAATGTTAGTACTTGGAAATTTTTATGTGCCATCTGCTTCTATTATTTCTAGTGCTCGAGTTTCTATATTAGCTTTTATACCTGTCTTAAATTGGTACAATATATGCTCCATTTTTAAAAATTTGCTTGTTCGTACATACTTTGAATTAAATTAAACGGAATATCTATCTACATATGTCTTTTTATGAATTATTAATTCATATGAATTAAAAAAGTCAGTATCTCCCTACTTTACTTTTAAACTTTAAGTTAAAAAAAGATGATTGAATTTAATATTTCTCTCGCAATAATTCAATAAAATTTCAGTAGAAGGTTAATTTTTATATATTTACAACGAAACTCCTAATTAAAAGTGGCGTCTTGTTATTTTAACTACATTTCAAAAATGAGAATTAGAAAAGATATTTTAGTGACAGCCTAAAAAAATGGCAGCCTTTAAACTTCCAAAAAGAAATACACACAATACAATGTATCTCGGAGAACAATGGTTACAAAACGAGTCTAATAGGTAAATTAATTAAAAATAAAGAAAAGAAAATCATCCTAAATAAGATTTATACTCCAGTTAATTCAAAAGTAACACTAATTATAATTACATAAATTATTGTGGAAAAATAGCCCACAAAATTTGTAATAACTTAAACAGATTAAACATTAACACTATAGCTTTAAACAAATGTAATTTAGGTAAAATATTAGTTAACAACAAAGAAAAAACAGAATTATTAAACAAATCTGGAGTATATAAATTATCATGTAATACTTGTGATGCATATTACATTGGTCAGACTGGCAGAAACCTAAAAATCCGCGTAAACGAGCATAAAAAATCGTACCAGCACAGCTTCACACGGTATAAACCAAAATCATTTCATTAATTTAGATGGAATTAAGGTATTACACAATGAAAAGAAAAGTAAACTTTTGAATTTCTGAGTAAATAACCAATAGGACTTTCCGAATGATTTTATGTATATTATATGTTCAAATTAGCTATAAGTAACAGATGGGCTGAAAAGTTCATAGGCTGGCCCATAGATGGCCTTCAAAAGGCGCGTGTATAAATTTGACAGCTGTTGAACTATTAGTATCTGAGTTATATCATTTTTAGTGAAAGAACTTTTGTTACTTTGAAAAAATGAATAAAATGAAATTTCGTGTGTTAATAAAGCATTTCTTTTTGGCGATAAAATGAATTGGGCTTCGAATTGCTTCCGTATCCATCGTGCTCTCCAGATCTGACTCCCAGCGACTGTTTTCTGTTCTCAGGCTTCAAGAGAATGCTCGCTGACAGAAATTTCGCGCCGATGAAGAGGTAATCGCCGAAATTGAAGCCTATTTTGAAGCTAAAGACAAATCGTACTACAAATCTACAAATTGTATGACCGCTATAATCGTTGTATCGCCCTCGAAGGGAACTATATTGAATAATAAAATCAAATTCTATCAAAAAAAATATTTCTTTCTATGCTAGCCTACGAGCTTTTCAGCCCGCCTGTTAAATTAAGTAATTCTTAGTTAGTTAGTAAGAATTTGTTTACTCTTGAGAAAGGTATAATTATACCGAAATAATTGTAGGGTTGTAATAAATTATTCTGAAATATTTAAAAGTGGTTTCACTTACTTATTTTCCTTATTACTAAAAAAGTGTCCCAAGTTTTTGATACGCCAAAATGGCTTCTCGCTGTAGTCGTGCATATCTTTGTATCACATACGAATTCCCATGGTTACATATCAACTGTGAATACATATGTATGTGTTATATACACGCTGTCGAGGTTTTTTTCTCATGCGCATTCGCACTTCCCTTTGATTGAAAGGAAGTAGTGAATTTATAGAAAGAAACTCCTCCTACGCCACAAGACTGCGCTATCCAGGCGTCCACGCACCCCAATATAAGTGCTACTTTTAGGCAAAAAGATGCTAGAATTGGATGGATACGTCTACCCTTATGTATTGGCATTCACACGAATGAATACATGAATTACTAATAATAATTATGACCTTCCGGTTTGGTAGTTTTCAAATGATTTATTTTGCTTTCGCTACAATTGTTTCGTTACACAGTAACTTCATCAGGCGAGATGATAAACTAACTTATAAGATATTTTATGTTACTTAAATAGGTACTAAATCTAGAGTGGGGTATGTTTTTATTTACAATTAAGGTTAAGTAAGGGTGTGTTACTAACTTCTATTTGATCATTTAAGATAATGTTACTTTTATTATGTTTGTTAATTTCTAATATCTCAAACAAATTTAATTTTTGAATTTTATTAATAGGTCAATTAAACGAAGGTTTGCTTTTAAATGTTTCAAAGGAATTTATTGTAAAATATCTACAATTGTTTCGGTTTATAAGACCTTTTTCAAGAGTAATGCTAACAATACTAAAATTCAAAAGTAAAATTGCTCCTTATATATACTAGATTAATGTATGTTAGTGTGAGTAATAATTAGTGGTAAAAACAAGGTATTGGTCTATTGCAATTGTTTGTTTGAAGTCTATTTGATCATTGGTTATGTTTACTTAAATTGCTTTCTTAATTTCTACTTGCTCTAAATATGTCAACCTTTTTCCTTTATTATCTGCATGCAACAATTTTACGTTATCTGTGTCTAATTCATATTTTGTTTCAATACAATGGGTGCTTATATCTATACATTTTCGTTGATCTTTAACACTTTTTACATGTTCTTTTGTTCGTAATTCGTTTAATACATTAGTTTTTTTGTTTATTATTAGTTAGCAGTTTTCCTAAGTTACATCTATTTACGGTAATGGTTTTTATTCCTAATTTGTTAAGATGGTTACAAATTTTTTGACTGTTTTTGCCGCAAAAGTTAATGAAATTATAATTACAATTTAATTTGTTGATTCCTGCATATAATTGTTTAGTAATAAGATTTCTCTTCATTATATTTAATATCTTATCTATTATTGAAGGGTTGTAACCATTATTTTTTGCTATACATTTAATAGTTTCTAATTCTATGTTGAAATTGTTTTTACTAAGCGGGAAGTTTTAAGAAGAACTTCAAAATTTTTGTCGAAATGATGATATCAGGTGTTCTGCATAGGTGGAGTGTCTTATGTTGTTGGTAAGCTTTTAGGTGTTCGTTTATTCTTTCTTGAAAAGATCTACCCGTCTGTCCTATGTAGACCTTTTCACAATCTCCACGTCTTAACTTGTAAACTCCTAATTTTTAATATTTATCTGTTATACCTTTGTTATTTCTAATTTTGTTTCCTAAAGAATTATTTGTTTTATATGTAGAAAGCAAAATAAATCATTTGAAAATTACCAAACCGGAAAGTCATTATTATTAATATGGAATTTCAAAAATTAAGTGCCTCAACAACTATTACATGAATTATATTGTATACATAATTTATAATATTACTCACCAATTTGTACGTATCTGGTATCGTAAAGTTAGTGATTCTGACAGTAGGCAACGTTTGAAAATACATAGTAGATTCAGCATTTACATCGGTATGATTAACCATATCCAAATTTACTTGATGGAAACTCATAATTATAATAAAATAACACTCACTGTTTACTTCCACAATTTATTAATAATGTCTACACAATAAACAATCTAGAATATTCAATTTTTTACTGGTTATAGCCAAGTCATAAGGCTAACGTCATGCCAAAACTAAGCTTTATAATTTGTACAGGGCGTTCAGAAAAAAATCCAAAGTTTAAAAATTTCAAACACGAATAACTTCATTTTTTCAGATGGCACCTAGCATATTTTATTTTGTCATCATTCGGTTCCTTTTCTTATCCTATTTCGATACATTGGATGTTTTCCATTCTTTATTTAAAAGAAATTAAAACAGTAGGAAATATTCAGATAGATTTGAATGACCCTGTATTTGATAAGATACTGTATTTATTGAAAGTACAATAGCATAAATATAAAGTTTTGAAAGTGATCGTTGAGCTTGTGAAGTTTCGGATTGTAAAACGCAACCGTTCTGGAGTTTCGTTAATTTAGCGTGAAACCAGAGGAGCGCATAAACGCCCATTAAGCATGTATCATAAAAGCGAAAGAGGAACAACTTTCGAAGCGTACGTCCGCTATTATAGCGATTGTGAAACTGCAAAAGCTTCAGATTGCTTGCATTTGATATCATTCGCCGTTGTAATACGAAGTAGTAGCAGGAAAAGTGTATGCCGTTAGCAGTTCAAAAAGGAGTTTATAAGTATCACGGGACGCCTCGCGAAAGACGATTCTTCCATCTCCATTCCTGGAGCGTCTGCTGTAAGAAAACCGTAGGTACATGAACATATAAATGACCAACTTTAAGAAGCATCTAAATAGTGTCATAGGATACCCAATTAATTAATTATTCAGTAACTAGCAGTATATCGTCATCGATAGATATTTACTGCTATTGACTGTATCAGTTCATTCGTTTCTTATGTTCAAGCACCCTGTACAAATCTTTCGAAATTCCTATTTAATAAAATTATAGAATTTACGAATTTTAAATAAAAATTTTCTTTGCATAACTCTTTGGACCTCGTTAATAATATTTCTGGTTTATCGTTACCTAATAATTGTAAATTTGCTTCTTCCGATGTATGCAACTTGTTTTCCAGTATTCCGCCTAACAAAGTTATTGAAATAATAAGGTAAATCCCGTAATTATAGACGAATTCATTTCGTTATTAACAATTTGCCTAGAACAAAGTTACTTAATTTTTGATAACATCTATTATAAACAACTATCTGGACTAGCAATTGGTAACTCGCTAAGCCCACTCCTTGCAGAAATGTTTTTAAATAATTTAGAAAACAGAATAGCTCAAAATTATCTTTTCAAAAAATGTTTATATTATAATCGTTATGTCAACGACAAATTTGTATGTTTCACAGGCACCGAGAGACAACATACAACATTTTTTAACTTCTTGAATAATCTCCATTCTAAAATTAAATTTACTTTAGAATTAGAAGAAAACCAAAGTATTAATTTTCTAGACCTATCCATAAAGAATATAAACAATAAACATTCATTTTCTATATTTCATAAAAAATCACATATCGATACCATTGTTCATTCCAATTCTTGTCATCCTATATCACACAAGTTAGCTTTTTTCCAGGACGAGCCTTCATAGTTAGATTAATCACTGTACCAATGTTAATTGATAATTATAACACAGAATTAAATAGGATTTTAGTAATTGCAGCCTACAGTGGATATCATACCAATTTACTTAACAAAAAACTAAACAGAAAAACTTTAAATTTAATCTATCCTCGTGTTAAAGATAAACCTCTTTCGAACTGCAACACACTCACTTATTTAGGTTCTTTTTCTAAACGTTTAGGTCACTATATTTCTAAATTTTCTAGTTCGACTACATCCTTTAAAACTAATCACACGTTAGGCAGTATAATAACAAACAATAAAGATGTTGCAGCGAAAGAACTTAAATCAGGCGTTTACCAATTAAATTGTGGGAGTTGCAATTATCATATGTAGATCAGACGGGTAGATGTTTCAAGGATAGGATTCTTGAACATAAGAAATCATTCGAAAATGAAAAGACTAACTCTACATACGCTAACCATCTTTTAGAATATTCCCATAACTTTGATGACAATTTTGAATTATTACATGTAGAGAAGAATGGTCTAAAATTAAATTTGTTGGAATGTATGGAGATTAATAAATTAAATAAATTAGGCTTATTATTAAATGATCAAACTAATATAAATAATTCTCCTCTACTCAATCTCTAGTTCCCATAATTTGTTCACCTATCTCCACCCCTCCTGTTTCATTTGGTATTTAAGGATTTTGTATTTAGTTTTAAGTTATTATATTTCCACCTGTGAAAGCCACTTTGTGGTGAAATAATATTATTGTGGATAACAATAAAAAGTTTTATAACCAACTGTTTTGTGTTTAATTTCAATATAGAGTTACGAGAATTAACAGCTTCATCGATTCACTATGTATCAGTTCACACCTTTGTGTTCAGATTCTTTTGTATAATTTTGTCTTTCTGTAAGTATTTCAACTCTTGTATCTTATCCACTGTTTAAAAAACTGTATTACTTGTACTTTTCTGCAATGTTCATTCTTCCCTTCCCTTCGGTAGTTTGGCACTAAATTCAAATTCTCAGTATTTCTTATCTCGAAATTTTCCAAACCCTAGTACCTGTCTATTGGTACCCTACTATTATCTATCACTCTTTCTTTTCGTTCCTAGTTTTTAAACACACGAGAGTTCCTATATAGCATTTCGGCCTTTTTATATATTCGCATACTATTTTCAGTTTTGTAAAAATATTTTCATTTGTTGCTGTTATCGTTGGTTAGTGTTTTATATAGTAGTTACGTCCTCTATAAGTTCTCAAAACACTATTTGAAAATGATGTTCCGATCTATATGTCAATCTAAATCTGTGACGCAGCTTATATATGTGACAAATTCCTAAATTAATTTTACAATTATGTTAAATGTTCCAATTAACTTCTTGATCAGCAGTTTATCAAAACCACCAGATGTGGATCGCGATTCCGCACTTATTGGTTTTCACAACAAACCGCAGGATGTTTAGATAATCACTGATTAACTGAAGTTGTTCCATGCAAGCATATCATACGGCTGCAGTATAGCGGCATCTGTGGGTATTTTCTGCCAACTGTAGCACTGCATAATATTTCGCAAAGTCTTCTACGACATATTATCGAGATGAGCTTCTGGTAATTGAAGTAGAGAAATTTGCTATATTTTATTTTTCTTCCATAAGTAAGTGCAAATTGCTTATAAACATGTTTTTTGGAGTTTTTACGTATTACCCTCTATAAATCAATTATTGTTGATTCAACTGATATACGTGTGTGATATTAATAAATAATGGAACCCTAATTGACGACGAATGATGGAACGATAGTGTTGATTAAAGGCGGAATCTTTTAGGGTCACAAATAATAATTAACTCACTATATAGGTTATTAATGATTCAATAAAGTATGCCGTAAGTTAAATAATATAGTCAACAAATTAAATGGTCACTATAAATAATAAATGACCAAAGGGGAATTAATTACTGGTTAAGTTAGGTTAGGTTAGTCAATTAGACCTCTTGGAGTTAAACACTGACTATGTAATATTAAATACCAATCATATTTTTATTTCGATACTTACGACCAAATGATACTGACCATATGGATTTAACTACTGAACCATATTTTAATACTGGTTGAAAGGTATTACAATACTGACTAATAAAATCCAGGCTAAAACTATGTAATATGGAATAATATAAACTAATTAGACAGTTCTAATCCATCCTAAGTTGTTTATAAATTCAAATTACAATTTTCAGGCTCATCATCGAAATCATTATACTGAATTCTCATTTGATTTATATTATCTACAATTTTGGGCCTTTTGGAAACACTATTGCTCATATCAATAAACTGTGATGTTCAAATACATACTACTGTTTTTTTTTTCTTCACATTGTAATCAATTACTTACTGAATATATTGATTTTTTTTTTTTTCAGATTAATAGAAGCGATGTACTTTTTTGGTGAGTTTATTATTTACGATATCTACATTTTGTGTTTGTTTTGATTTTACTCCCGAGCCCCCACCTCCCCCATAGATCCGGTAGTAGTGCTAGTGGAAGTGGATTATGTATTAAGCGAGAGAGTTAGTCGTTTGACATTGCGTCGAGAATCTGCGGCGTTCCTTTTTTCCCAATTTTCCGTTCGTCCGTCACTTTTCTTCGATAGCGAGTCTGGAATAGCTTTTAATATTAGAGAAAAAAGAAACCCCCAATGTTCTTCTCTTCGTGTGCCACGACGAGTAGGTGTTCGAATGTGAAGTATTGACGTGTTATGGTGCGCCTGCGTTAAGCCCTGTTCACATAATAACACGCGACGGACGTGAAAGAGAAGATGCCTGGAAACAACACGTCCGTCGTTCCCTCTTTTCGTACGAACGAACGAACGAACGAACGAACGGGAAGCGAACGAACGTGTGTACACTTTTATACGTATATGTGCCTTTCTCTTCCCATCCTCCTCTCGTCGTTTTTTTTTTCTGTTCCTTTCTTTCTGTTCGAAGAGTGAGTGCTTGCTGGAGAGAGGTAAATCCAGGTCGATTCTATTTTTCATTCGGGTGGAGCTCGGGATCGGGGGAGTCGTACCAAGTGGATCCACGAAAAAGAAAGCGCTCCTCCTCTTTCTCCTCGTCTAACGATCGATCAACCACTTACACATACGTACGTGTAACATAATAGCTATACATGTGTACGTAATGTGAATTGAGCGTGAGGGGGTCGAGAGGAATCTTGTATAGTCCAATACAAGTTAGATTCAAAGCACCGAAGGTTTTGTACTAGGCAAAAAGATGCTAGAATTGGATGGATACGTCTACCATTATGTATTGGCATTCACACCAATGAATATATTAATTACTAATAATAATTATGACCTTCCGGTTTGGTAGTTTTCGAATGATTTATTTTGCTTTCGCTACAATTGTTTCGTTACACAGTAACTTCATCAGGCGAGATGATAAACTAACTTATAAGATATTTTATGTTACTTAAATAGGTACTAAATCTAGAGTGGGCTATGTTTTTATTTACAGTTAAGGTTAAGTAAGGGTGTGCTACTAACTTCTATTTGATCATTTAAGATAATGTTACTTTTGTTATGTTTGTTAATTTCTAATATCTCAAACAAATTTAATTTTTGACTTTTATTAATGGTGTGAAGAACTTCAAAGTTTTAGTCGAAATGATGATTTTCTGATATCAGGTGTTCTGCATAGGTGGAGTGTGTCTTATGTTGTTGGTAATCTTTTAGGTGTTCGTTTATTCTTTCTTCAAAAGATCTACCCGTCTCTCATATGTAGACCTTTCCACAATCTCCACATTTTTACTTGTATACTCCTATCAACCACTTACACATACGTACGTGTAACATAATAGCTATACATGTGTACGTAATGTGAAATGAGCGTGAGGGGGTTAGATTCAAAGCACCGAAGGTTTCGTACTATAGAGACCTCACCAATCTAGCGATGTCTTCTATTTGATTATCTTCGGCTTAGTAATAAAGTACTATGTTTAAAGCAACAAACCTTGATGATTTCCCAATTTACTATATTTTGATAAAGGAATTAAAATATATTATATTCGTATAAGTGTTGTCCTTCCAAAACAGTAGAAGAAACCTGAATCAGAAACGAATCTACCTCAACAACTTTCGAATACATCAGCTCATTGACTTATTTCTGATAGTTTCAGAAAACTTTCGTCCAATACGAGCCGAGTGATTAATTAAACAAACAATAAATCTACAAAGCTACCTCACCTGTATTAATGTAGGTACATTGGGGTGTAGAGTCTATCTGACTCATGGGGTTTTCTATTTTCCTATTTTTCTCCCTCTCGTCTGATATAGGTAACTGAGATGCTCTATATATTAGTGGTCTTGAACTTGTATGGCTTCGGTCTTCACTTTACGAAAGATTATCATAAATAGAAACACAGTACTTCAGAAGATTAACTTAAAAATTATTGGTTTGAAACATGTTCCACTAAACATTTGCTTCCATAGACAATGTAACACGTATTCAATGAACATGTGAATTATGTTAAATACAACAAACATGCTTCGGGGTTAGCCAATCATTTTATTGATAACAACCATAGTATAAACAAAAGCAATTTAAAACTGTTAGATAATTTAAAAGGTGGCCCCATTTTAGACTGATATGAAATTTTTGAAATTAAAAAAGCAATCAAATCAAAAAAAATTATTGCAAATGACCAAATAGACTTTGGAAATAACCCCTTGTTACACCCTGATGTTGTAACCCCTCCCTAAAACCATCCACTATAAACAGAAATGTACATTAGAATATTATTTAGTATAATTGATACTCCTGATGATGCCCTTTTATAAGGCGAAATACGTATAAAGTTTAGTTAATAAATTACAGTGAAAGTTTTCGAAGTTGTTTTATTTCAAATTTTGTAATATATATCACCAAGTGATAACGGCGAATATTTTAATTTTAATTGAAATATTTTAATTAAACAAGGGCGGTTTCAAGAAATAAGGTAAATCATGGGAACACCTCCCACCCATCCGTGAGATGATTCCGGAATACTACTTATTTAAAAATAAATAAAAAACACACTGGGAGTTTATAAATATTTAATGTTTGCACTATAATTATTTCAGCACACTGTGCCTTCTTCAGGTGGTGAAGATATATATATCTTGCTCTTTATATCTCACCGTCATAAGAAGGCACAGTGTGCTGAAATAATTATATTGGAAACACTAAATATTTGTAACCTCCAAGTGTGTTTTTTATTTATTTTTAAATATGGAGTTACATTACCTGAAAGCTTCATCAATTCTACTACTTATTTACATATTAATTAAATAATATTTAAAGACGTTGACTCACTGCCTTCCGGGTTATGGGGTTTACAAAGTTTACGTTATAAGGTTATGGCGTATAAAAAGTTTAGGTTATGGATTTAAGAAGGTATTTATGGTTTAATTTGGGCCGTTGAAAACGCTGAGATTATAGGGTTAAGTAGTTTAAATTGTTTGGATTTGGTATTTTGGGTTATTGTTTCTATTTAGATCTTTTTATACCCTCCTATCATCTCCTCCCCCACGCACTTCTGGATCTGCCTGTGTATAATAATAATAATCTTTTTATGAGCGCCCTCGGCAGTAGCTTCTTTCAGTTATTAATGATATTTATTTCAGTAAAGCACACAAGTACACATTAAGGGTAAAGAACATTTCTTACTCGTTTCTTTCATTCCAAATATACGAATAAAGTGATAAAATTATCGGTAGGTATATATGAACTTAAATCAAATTTTGATTTACGAGCTAAATCATTTCCTAAATATTAAGGCCTTGCCTGTAACAGACAGACAAAAAAATTGCTTCAAAAATGTTTTCAGCCTACTGAAAGAACTATTTAAGTATTTAATAAATCACGACGACTATAAAGCTGAAGATAAGAAAATACTTTGAAAAAATTAAAGATTAGTAAATAAAATGAAGAAATCACTGAAAGTATTGCGTGCAAAACATTGTATCTGGTGTCAATACCATTAGAGAACCGGTATCCGTTTCAAATTCGCATCATTACATCCCACAATAGCAGAAAATAATTATGTAAACGTTCGCAACCATAACATCTTACCACCCACAGTCTCAGTCTAACACGACTCTATGTCTTAAGGTAGCAGTGGCACTTGCTCTAATGAAATTACTCCGCTTTAATTTTGCGTGTGATAACTCCTTGTTCGTCTAGGATGACTCGTACTACGAATAACCATAAGTGTTTTCTATAGTGGTACAATTGTAGTTAGGGGAGATCGGGGTAAATTGCACCACTAAAAGTTTAAAGGGATACAACAATTTTTTATTAATAGCTTGAATAGCATACGCACGCAGTTGGTTTTTTGTGAAACATTTCATAAATAAAGCAAGGAAATAAATAAGACTGTTTTTTTTATGTGTGAAACAAAAAACAGTCTTATTTATTACTTTTGTTTAATTTTTTATTATGTGTTTTAGTATGTGAGTTTTTGGTACATCGCTGCATGTTGACGAGGTCACACATTCAAGGATGAAAAAATCTACCGTGTATAGCTGGTCCCTGATAGCAAACATTTAAAACAGATAAAATTACATTGAATATAGTTACGTAAAATCTTTCGTCTTCGTAATGACAATTGATGTTAGAAATACCTTTAACGGTGCAATCTTGGTGAAACATTCCATTCATATCAAGGATTTAACTTTAGTGAGAATTAATCTCTTGGCATCCTATAAAAACTCGCTTTTATTTTATGTATTTTTAACGCTGAATTAGGCATCTACAATGATGTGATATTTCAGAATTTTCAAATATTGTAACCTAAATGTGTTGATGTCTATCTTGTTAATTATTAGTGAACCCACAAGTGGTGGCAAATATGTGTTTACTTATTAAATGGTGTTAGTCAGCAACAACGGAAGTTGTTCGGTATTATGCTAGTATTGCATATAGCATTCTGATTCATATTATTTGTTCAGATTTCCTAACTAAAAAATATTCAAAATTATTAATAGGCTGTTGTCTGTTACTTTTCGAAAAGTATACCTACGTTTAAAAATGTTTGGGATTATACCTGCCAACTTTCAACTGTTTTTATCTTTATAACGGTTACACTTACTCAATTTGAATAAGTTTTAAAAATTAATAAGGAAATCTGCACATAAGGGGTTGGTGTGGTCCTATTTGCGGTCAGTCTATCGAGCGGTCAGTGGATTTTTCAAATATAAAAAAGCGTTTCACGTGTATAATGTATACACCTTTATTTTTGAAGACAAATTGGTTAGGTTAGGTTAGGTTAGGTTAGGTTAGGTTAGGTTAGGTTAGGTCTGGTTAGGTTAGGTTAGGTTAGCAATTTCTTATAAAAATGTATTTATATATGTATATTTTTATAAATAAATATTGACAAAATAAGCTCCATGATGTTAGTTGTGTTTTATTGATATTCGAACTTATGACCGCATATTCCACGGTCTTATGTTACCTTGACCGCAAAATCGACATATTTAAATGAGATGGAAAAAGTGACCGCTCAATCTACAATTTTTACGTTTTACCGCAAATTACACGACCGCTCGGTCCATACAACCAACGGGTTATGTGTAGGTTAAGGCCATATTAAGGTTCTTGTACATAGTGTTATGTTTTGTAAAAATAAAACGTTAAACAAAGCAAGAGTACTCATTTTTGGTTCTACAAAGTCCATTGGTTCATCCTGAGTATATACGAGATGATATGTAGCGAATATTAGTTCGTTAATATCGCACATTATTTATATTCGGTTAAAAAGTTCTGAACAGTTAATCCAATATAGCGGGCGAACTTTTAAAAATTCATGTTATAAAACTAATTATCTGCTACGTAAAATTGCATACGGTACACTTTAGAGCATAAAAACAATTCAAAAATTGAAAATAAAAAACAGGAAGTTTCACTAATAATTTAATCGGTACCCGACAAATTTGTTTCGGCTGATTCGGCCATTAACGAGAGTATACAGTGATTACTAAAGTCTAAACTAGTCGTATTGCATTATATACATTACCATTTGTAAAAGAGTAGGGGTGAATTGTAAGTAAATAGTTCTGTTTGATTGTTAACCAAATTCGCTTTATTTTCCAAGGCTTTTTTTAATATCTAAGTTCTTCAAAAGTGACAATTTTCTAGATTATGGAACATTTGTATGTAGAATTTTAAAATTATTTACATAGTTTGAATTAATCATGCAGTTTCACAAAAATTGCACCAAAAATAGCTTAAGTTTTATCATAAAAACATAGTTGCATCATCTGATCCTAAAGCAGCGTGCTTGAGATATGTTGTGTATCTGAATATACTTTCTCGCTCTAACACAACCTGTACCGTATCTCTCTCTATAAGAAAGGAGATCCAAATATATTTCCCATCTCTGGCATGCTGCTATAGTATTTACGCATTAAGGGATACAAACAGATACTTCTGCGAAGAAATAGAATAAGAACAAAACAAGCACAGAAATAAAACCTTTCGTGGAAAATACTATTGAACATATTAAAAAATATGAAAAAATGATCTAAAAAGGTTATTTATCCATCCTTTAGACTAGCATCTTTCAAGAGCACTTTGGATTCCATGTCAAGAAATACTTCCTTAGTTTTTCAAGCAATATATAAGTTATCTTTAAAAAATACATTCTTTCGAACCGCCACTGCTATCTTCGTTCATAAACGGTATTAGCGTTTGGGCGCGTGTTACACAGTGCAACTGTTGGTAATATTCGTGACGATGACGGTTCCTTTTACGGATATCTTGATTAGATCTAATGTGTAATGTGTTTATCCCATTTTAATATTTATCATGTTGGTTGTAACAGCAGCAGGTAATTGGTACAAAATACGCAATCTGCCCACAATGATTGCAAAAACCATTTTACCAATATAGAAGTGTAATGTCGTTTATGCTGAACATGATGGTTAATAATAGAACTACTTATAAAGTAGGTATATCACTTATACAGTTGATTGTGATTTTGTTAAAATCAGAGCTTATGGCTTCTATGTCTTAATCACCAAACTCAAATGAGGCTTCGATACCCCGTTTGAATTGTGTTATGTCGAAAACCAAAATTGTTAGTAGGTTACATTAAATTATGACATACTAGGTTATATTAGTTTAGGTTAGGTTAAGTTAGGTAAGGTTAGATTGGGTAAATTAACAGGTGGGCTAAGAAGTTCGTAGACTGACCCATAGATGGCGCTACTTGTATCAAATCCATATGATTTTTAGTTAACTTAGTTAGCCCTAACCTTCAAAAAACGCGTGTATAAATTTGACAGCTGTTGCACTATTATTATCTGAGTTATAGTATTTTTAGTGAAAGAATTTTTGTTACTTTAAAAAAATGGATAAAAAGGAATTTCGTGTGCTAATAAAGCATTGCTTTTTGGCGAAAAAAAAAACTGTTGATAAACATTATTCGGACTTTGCACCAGGAAAATCAACCGTAGAAAAGTGGTTTGCTAAATTTAAACGAGGCGAAATGAGCACCGAGGACGATGCACGCAGTGGCTGTTACCGACGAAAATATCAAAAAAATCCACAAAATAATTTTTGATAACCGTAAAGTGAAGTTGTTTGAGATAGCTCAGACCCTAATGATATCAAAGGAACGTGTTGGTCATATCGTGAATGAATATTTGGATATGCGAAAGCTCTGTTCAAAGTGGGTGTTGCGAGAGCTAACAATCGACAATCGACCAAAAACAACAACGGATCGATGATTCTAAGCAGTGTTTGGAGCTGTTCAATCGTAATAAATCCGAATTTTTGCGTTTGCGTCGATATTTGATGATGGATGAAATATGATTACATAATTTCACACCGGAGTCCAATCGACAGTCAGCTGAGTGGACTGCACGTAATGAACCGACTCCAAAATGTGGACAGACGCAAAAGTCGGCTGTCAAGGTTATGGCATCAGTATTCTGGGATCTGGGATGCTCATGGTATAATATTAATTGACTATCGACTATCTTAAAAAGGGGAAAACTATAAACAGCGACTATTACGTAGCGTTATTGGAGGGTTTAAAAGACGAAATCGCGGAAAAACGGCCTCATTTGAAGAAAAAGAAGAAAGTGCTGTTTCAATAAAATCGATCGCAAAATTCCATGAATTGGGCTTCAAATTGTTTCCGCATACACCGTACTCTCCAGATATATCCTCCAGCGACTTTTTTCTGTTCTCAGACCTCAATAGGATGCTCGCTGGACAGAAATTTCCCGCCAAAGAAGAGATAATCGCTGAAACTGAAGCCTATTTTGAGACTAAAGACAAAACGTATTATAAAAATGGTAACGAAAAATTGTATGACCGCTGTAATAGTTAATCGTTAGATCGCCCTCGAACGGAACTATATTGAATAATAAAATCAAATCCTATTAAAAAAATATATTTTTTTTTATGCTAGCCTATGAACTTTTCAGCCCGCCTGTTATTTGTGTATCAGTGTTGATTTAATTAATTATTTAGCATCCGTTTATTATTTTCTTGTCATTCTAATTACCTGTAGTGTGTAAGATTCTTCTTCTGTTGAATCTTGTATAAAGTATGTCCACCTCTTCGTCCTAATGATTCATTTGAAGAACAAGAAGAATAAGAAAACGGGGAAATGAAAGGAATGAAATCGTACAAAGACAATCCCTTTAATAAATGCAAATGAGTTGGATGACGAGCGTCGGAACGACGGGATATACTTTGTACGCGATCGGGGTGGAAGATGATGAGGGGTAGGGGGTCGAGGGAGGAGGGTACGCTTTGGCCGTTTGCTTTCTTGACCTATCTCAAGTCTTCCTCCTTGAATTTCACTCTTAAAAATACTTTCCCTCGACTCGACTCGACTACTACTTCCATTCAAGTTCATTATTCCCCTCGTGACCCAGTCGGTGCGCTTCCTTAATAAGCGCCCGACCGACGTCCGGGACGCAAGCGCCCGCGCTTCAATTAGCTGCGCCGCGGCGCTTAATTACCGCCGGGAGTGAAGGTCGTCGACAACGGTGACGCAGGCGACTGCGAACGGCGGCAGCGAAAACGTTGTCGTGGATCCAGGGGTTCAAGGTCGAGGTCACTGGCCCACTTTTCAACTCAATTAAGAAACTCTAATGTCAGAACGCTCCGCTGCCTTCCGATTATAACCTCCGACGCCGGGCGTCGTCGAGGACGACGACATTGCCTTCGTTAATGGGCGAAATTTTACTACGAAAGTACGTCGGCGACGTCTCATTATCGTGGAATTCGAGACGGTCGTTTGACCGTGGAATTAAGTCCCTAAAAGTACACAAATCAATAATTTAATTTCCTTTTCGCTTATTCTACCTTAATAACCATGTATCGGATAAACACAACGTATTATTTCAGAATTGTTTTAAGTACCAGTTAATAATTCGATTCTGAATGGTAGCAATTAATATAAGTTAATGTAATTTCGATTTTAAATAGATCGACAACTTAAGAAAAGAAGCTTTTGTTCGTGCGAATATTTTTTACCAACAAATAAAATTATTAAAAGACTTGAAACTTCTATTCATTAGAAGAGACCTCAAAGGTATAGTTTGCACATTTACATCAAAACTTGAAGTTGAAATTCAGTTTATTGAATTGTTAAAAATGCAAACTCTTTTATAAAATCTTATTGCATTAGATTTGATATTAAAAAAAAAACTGTAAAAGTCGAAATTATAAACCTCATAGTAAAGTGCCTGGGTAAATAGGTGTTTAAAGTTAAATTATTTTTCCGTCGTTGTAAAATGCGACGTTTTGGTGGATTAAAAGTTGGGGCTGCTACGCTACGGAGCGAGCTTTCGTAGTCGTCGTGTGCAGCGATAGGTTCAGCCTCCGACGGCTAAGCGACGCCCGGGCAAAGAAAACGTAATTTATCCCGATGTGGCAGTAATGAAATATTCACCGGCACCTGTCTGAATTTCATTCTGCCTTCCCAAACACAATTTCCTTCGCATCTACCACCGCGACGCACAGTGCTACGAAATACCTTACTGTCGATCCTAAGATCCACAATGATTATAATTTTAGCGTTTTGATAAATTTATATGAAATAATTAAGAGAAATAAAACACTAATGAAACTCAAAAGTTTATGTACACGTAACAAGAAAACCACGAATAGAAAAAATATATATAAACACAAGAAGAAGAATACACAAAAGTTGAAAACACGTAATTGAATCAAAAACACAAAATAACAAAGTAACTTACAGAAGCGTTATCACAGAAAGGTCGTTAGCCGTAGAATGCAGTAGACTAGCTTTTATAGAATAATTTTGAGAATTTATACTCAGGGTTGTTAGTAGAAAGAGAGGCTGTTCTATAGAGGGAGAAATAGTGATAGTAAGAGTGATACGAGTCTACAGACGGTAAACACCTGGAAATAAGCAATGGAAAAGTTTGGTTGAAGTAATTGAAGGTAAAACCAGCTATTAGTACAGGGTGCATGCAGGTAAAGGTGAAGATAGATTTCTACGAAGAGGCTACGTGACTGAACAATAGTATTTGGTTTGAAAGGAAACAAAGGCATGCACAAGATAAGAAGTGAAAGTATTTACATTGAAATAGAAATGAAATTTAGAATATTTAAAATTTACAAAAATAATATTTACACATTTGACAAAATTATAAGAAAATAATGTACTGTTCCGCTACATAATTAAGCTTTATGTTGCTTACACTGTTTTCATGGAAGCAGCAAACAATACTAAAAAACACAAAATTAGAGTGGCTTAAAAGAAGGTAATTAATTCCAAATATGCAGATGCAACTTGATGAGAATTGTTTCAAAACATCATTCTAATCTTCGATTACACGTACTAAAGTTTCCATTTTGCCACATGCGCACATTTCATTAGGAACATACATTGTTGTCCTGTTTGTTTTCCGTTTAATTTACACCAAATGCTTTTAGTTTAGTCGAGTCGGTACAGACACCGACGTGATCGCCTTAGGAAAAGGTGCTGCAGTTGGGCAGTTAAACTGATAGCCTGGTCGTTTAATAAATCTTAAATAAGTTTTTGCCCCGATGAACGAATGCGACAATTATTAATAATAAAATTAAGTATAATAGTGCTAATGATGTCAGACTATTTTTTAAAGTGTGCTAAATCTTTGTGTGGTTTGGTCAATTTTATTTAAAATTATTCAAACACATTAATAACTAAATGCGTAGCCAACTGAAGATTTGTTTCGTATCCTGAGCCAATTTTCGCATTTCTCTAAAACCATAACTGATATTTCTTGTAAATAAAACACTTTTTTGAAACTTTCACTTGATTTTTATTGAACTTGTTAACAAGTTTGGATCTACAAGGCCATCCGAGGAAGGATGAATCCTTCTTCTGAGATGACATATCTCAAGCTTTCCTCCTTAAATTTCACTCTTAAAAATTTCTTCCCTCGGGAGGATTAGTGCTTCTTCTGAAAATCGCCTTGTAGGTCGAAACTTGCTAAGAAGTTTAATAAAAATTAAATGAAAGTTTCAAACAAGTACATATAAATATAAATATGGAATCAACAGAAACAACTACTCCAAGGGCTAATACCCCACCTGATGAGACCCGATAGATCGAAACCGGTCGACGGATGTGGCTTTCGGTTCGTTGTGCCTACTTGGTAGGACGCGTTCAAAATGTGAGATCTTTGATCTTAAAATTTAGACGAATAAGGATTTTAATTCCTTCTTTTAGAATATTTCAAAAAAGTGTTTTATTTACAAAAAAATATCAATATGATTAACTTTCATATAGTAGATTTTTTTTAAACCATAACATTTTATATCCCTAACTATTTACAAACAGTAATCTAATTTGCTATGTTTCCCATCACTTTATGCTTCTAATATCTTTCTAACCAACGCTTCATGTGTCATAAGATGTCCTCCCAACCTATCTCTCACTTGCCTTGTTGACTTATTATTTTTTTTACAAGAAGCTTGAGTTTTCCTTTTCCGGCACACCCACCGTCCAAACATTCATCTTTTATAATCGTTTTCGAGTTTCTGTATTAACCTATCGAGAACACAAAACTACCTAAATACCTTTTACGAGAATTTTATGTACTTGGTCAACAATCGATCGCGATTTCGAAATTATCAGCTCTCATCAGTACTAAACTTAAGTCGTTCCAGTATGTTGATTGATATGAAGTACCTAACTAGATAAGCACCTTCCTAAGGCTTTTACAGACACTGCAATATACCGCTATAAATAAATCGCGATATACTGGCAGTTGTTTAATATTAATTAATTAATTAATTAATTAACATTTCGAGAGGTTCTTTGTTTTATTAATACGTTCTGGCCATTTTTGATTTCACATTAATCTACCTGCTGCGCTTCTTACGAAAGGGACTTATTCTATCGAATGGTCCAATTGAAGAATGTTATACCACTGTGTGGTAACGACGCTAAACGCTCGAAAGGCGTAAGATGCTGGAGGTGGCAAATGAATTGTTCGGGGGCACCCGGATTTCCGGGCATGGGCATAGACGACACGTATTCCTGTATACATATATATGTATATATATTGTATGTATACATATATAGAAATGTACCCGTTTAAGGGAAGGCCGCATTCTCGCCATTTTTATATCGATTTCGCCTGAATAGATATCGAGACGACTGCCGCCGCCTTTTGCAGATATTCCGTATATGTAGAAGAAGGCGCCGGCGGGCAGGGGGCGGCGTCGGGCCCACCTCCGTCGGATTCGCGCACCGTATCGTATGTGAGTATGTGATAAAGACGACGGGGGCGGATGACGAATCTCTTATAAAAACGGAAAGAAAAGGGAAATAGAAGAAGGCGGAAGAGCCCGAGCACATGTCTATCTACTCCTTCGTGTATTTTAGGCTGGTGTGAAAGGACATAAAGGAAATTGTTAGTTTGGCACGAATGTGATATCCATGGCGCCAAAATTTGAATTTGAAGGTGCTTTTAGGGGTAATTTTGGACGCTGAATACGAGAAAAATAGTAAAAAATTCCTACCCTCTTACTTTTTTAAGATATAAGGTATATATAACATCGAAAATCGTTAAAATTTGAAATTCAGAAACACGAGTGTTCGGTAGATAGTTTATTTTGCCGCCTTTGATTATAAAATCGTGAGAAATAGACAAATCATAAACATTATAATCTTCCAAACTATTTTCTGTTTGTCACGTACCATTTATTGCTAGTTACTAACCAAAATTTTCATCGGCTGCATCCCTTGTGGGTACAATGACCGTATACCTGAGGGTTGCGACGTGGCTAACTAACTATCATAGTGACTACTAAGTTTTGTATATATGTAATTCTAAGTAAAATTTAGACAGTTCTCGTATAGATTCGCTGGAATCTACACGTATTCCATAAGACTCATTATAAAGCAATTTTTATGTATATTTTACAAATCATTAATTATCTTTTTACATTAAAATTAGTTACAGTTATAAGTTTGCATATAATTCAGTTATTATTAAATATAGTTATCGGAGTTATAAATTACAATGAATTTACGTGGTTTCATTTCATGTGGTACATGGTACACCCCGTTGGTAAAAATTTAAATAAAACATTATCAACCACAAAGCAAGGACTATAGAATTTGAAATTTGTTTACGTTCTTCTTTCGTTGTGGATTACTTTGTTTGCCTTCGGTACAGGTTGAGTAATTGTATCATAAACATGTGCAGTGTCCATCCAAATTCACACAAAGATCTTGCCAATGTTTCTATCTTCCATTCGTTCGAAAAATTATTAAAATCAAACGAGGTCGCGGTAAAATTTTTGGAAGAAGTAGAATTATTTCCATCAAGAACATCGAAAGCTCCTCTGTGTTGTGGCCTGCAGATGAAAGTTGAATAATCTAATCACAAGTTGGGATGGATTTGGCGATGCAGCACCAAATCGACAAAAAAGGCAGCAAAGTTTCTCGGAAGTCGAAAAATCCTGCTTCTGGTACTTTTTTCGAAGAAAAAAAATAATTGTAGCTTTCGTCATGGGAATGAAAGTAAATGATTTATTCTCGATAATTTGTTCATTTTTTTTAAACATATATATGTATGTAACGCAAGTTTTGGTTCAGTGTAAAATTATTACAGGACATCACACAGTACATTATTTAAAAAAAAATTAAAGATGCAGACCGCCCCCCCCCCCCTACAACACCTACAACCCATCTCAATACAATTATGCAAAATTATGCATATTATAATACTTACAAAAACAGTAGATAACTAAAGTAATTATATTTAGCATTTGCTGCCTTGGCGACAACATAAACAAGGATATGAACTGAGCAAATCCACTGTTGACGATTATTACAGTTATTGTCGAGAAATAGCTGAAGTTATCATTTTTTTATTCATTTCTTTATTTATTTTAAATTTTTATTTATTTCAAAGTTATTTATATCTGAATTTATAGCCATTTGTATATTTATATTTGTTTATTTACATAAACACATTATTGCAACTTTTAATTATTACTGACTCAAACGGTACTTATGGTAAACAAAGTAATCCTCATAACAAATATTAAACTTTATACTGTGTTTTTGAAATTCTAACTTTAATGACTTTTTATCTTCGATATCTCAAAAATATTAAGGTTGCGATTTTTTTACTGTTTTTTCCGTATTCAACGTCCAAAATTACCCCTAAAAGCACATTCAAATTTTGATGCCATTGATATCATACTCTAATGTTGTACTTTTGATGTAGTTAAATGCTTTAGGTACATGAGCCTTACACAAGGTTCCTACAAAATTAGTACTTTCTCACTTATGATGAAATTAGGGGTGGATATTAAATTTGTCTTACCGAAGGAATAACTCTTTGTTTGATAGGAAAAAAGGTATAGAATTCGCAAGTGCGAGTAAAATTCAACTAATTATAATAATTAACAATTTATTATAGATAGAAAGTAATGGCCAGTATATCACAATCTATAGATATATTCTGTATTTCTTTGTATTCGATAAGGTATCTACTTCCTTTATTGCATCTACGACAATTTACAGCAATTTGTTAATATATAAACCCTCTATGAAAAGAAACTATGTTTTTCAAAACGATAAATGAATAAACACTACTTTGTTTATTATCACTTTTTTATTTACAAATAGCTAAGTCAAGTCAAAAGAATTTGTAAATAAAAAAGTAATAATAAACAAAGTAGTTTTTATTCATTTATCGTTAAGATGAATTATCACAACGTAACGGCTGAATCAATCCAATTTTTAAGTTTCTCAAGCAATAATGACAAACAGAAGTAGAAATTAATCATTTTCGGAGTTTTTACCTTTGTGTCAAATTTAAAAATTCCAGATTGTTAATGGTAATAGTCGTATTGGTCATTAGGTCAACTGTAACGACAAACATATTACATCTGTTCATTGCATTAAGTTGAAAGCTGCAATTTCTATGGGAGTATGGGGCCATAAATTTTAGTGTGTAACACTTACCTACCAGACACCTCGTGAAGCTGAAATTTGATCAAATTGCTTTCTAATCACGTAGTGTACATTCTACGTTTATATGAAACAATTAACTTCAACATTTGTGTTTCACACATTAAAACATTCACTAACATAAAATAATAGATAAAAGCTCACAAAAATGTTGCAATCGCAACAATTCGTATTCGGATATGTCCGAATTTGCCCTAGGCAGGGTTCGGACATCAGCAATCCGGGATCGGTTCACGGCCTATGCAATACCTTTTTGTACTATTTTTACCGGCCTTAATAATAACATACACAAATAATTTTTATTTTGTGCATATTTATGTCATAGTATATGTTTTGTTCCCGTACTTTCATAATAAATACCGGAAAAGTGTACCACAAGTGCTAAATGCTAAATCACAGATAAAAGAGCTAAAATCACGTTGTGTATAGCGGTAAATATATTTTAATAAATGTGGCGGAAGAAAATTTCGCAAAGATCTGGAACATCTTTGAGCGCATTAAAAAGTTATCGTGTATGTACGGTATGTTCGTCTAGTTCTTTTTGCGCTTAAACGTTGGCCAATTTCATTAAAACTTTTATGTGGTTCTGGGCGCAAACTGAGGCTTTAATGAAATTTTGTATATTGTTGGAACATGTGCAGCTTAACGTAAATATATTTGAATATATACCTAACGACCGAATTACATCGTTGTAGGAAATAATTTTACACAACTGAAATTATTAAACTCTTTGAAAGATGTAAAACTTTTATAAATAATAAATCGAAGGTATTGAGTGGATATTAATTTTATTTGTTGGATCAAGACTGTAGATTGCAAGTCGGACTATATATTAATCAGTTGTAAGTTAATTGACCTACAATGTTGTAATTGTAATGTAATTCATAAATTAGTTAATAGGTTTACCTTTCTCATTTAAAAATCATAATCTTTTCAAAAATACAACAGTAATTTGGTTTGTTTCGAATAGCCTACAATTACAATTTTAACTCTCTTCAAACTTAAGGATAAAATTCCTTTTGTTTAGTTTTTACTTCTCTTCAGTCCCTGAAGAAGATAAATTTTTTACCAGAAAGTGCTTCAGGTGTTTAGTGTCGTGTTTTGGCATTGGAGTTTGAGCTATTTACTACGATCTGCAGCACAGCCAAAATTTCCAGTGTTTTTCATTTAAAAAACAATCAATATCTTATAAGTTTGTTATTTTAGACAAAAAGGAATCGAATCCAACTTTATTTTTTGAATAAAAATATTTTCTTATTGGTTTTAGTCAAGTCATATTTATTGAAAACATTATAATTATCTCTATGTACGAGGTATGTTTTTTTAAGTAAGTACCGTTTTGAATTTAATAAAAAACGTGAAAAGATATCCTAGTAATTTTATGTTTATAACAATGCCTGCACCTTAGTCTACTTTTCTACATAATTTCCTTCAAAATTGAGGCACTTGTCATAACGTTTGACCAGTGACCAGTTTTTGAATACCCTTCTCATAGAACTCTGACGGCTGACTTGCATCACCACCACTGCATCACAATTGTTTTGACTTCATCACCGTCTTAAAGACGTTGACCACCCAGATGTTTCCTCAAGTGCAGGAACAAATGGTAGTAACCGGGCTGGGCGCCAGATCAGGACTGTACGGAGGATGATCTAGAGTTTCTCAGTGAAAAAATGTGATGAGATCTTTCGTCCGATTAACCACATTTATGCGGCCATCATTAAATGCTCTCACTCACTTCCTTACCATTCCATCGCTCATAATGTTTTGTCCGCAAATTGCACAGATCTCACGATGAATATCAATCGGTTTTAGTCCTTTAGCACTAAAGAATCGTATAACAGCCCGGACTCCGGACTTCACTGTCGGCGGGACTCACGATTATCAAAGATAATGATTGACGTTGAAGCAGAATGATTATGATTATCAATTCGAATCGTCTCCCAACATAACCTTTTCTGTTTCATTTATCCTACACGTATTAAAGCAACTTCTTTCTATCAGGTACTAAACTTGTTCACTGTTAAGCTATGGCATATTGTTTCGCTACAGAAAATGACCTTTTTTTTACAAAAAGTAATAGAAATTAACAAGTTATAGTAATTAATATAAACCTTATGAAGAGTATTGTTGTAGATATGTTATGTTATACTTTTAAATTCGATGTGGTAACCACTAGAAAAACTTACCACGGATTTCACATAAAATTTGACTTCATCGGATTTCACAGGATTTTATCGTATTTCAAGTAGATTTCATTGTATTTTGCTTGGATTTCATTGATATCATAATACTTTATCAAATTCCGTATAAATTTCATTAGATTTCGTTATATTTGACGGTGGTATCGATACGGTGATAATATATCGGAATGCATATTGATTAAAAATTCATATTAATTACCAGAATACCACATATTAAGGTGGCATATATTCTTCTTATCGTTTCATAATATGGTGTCCAACCAGAGATATTTGTTAATGGTATTAGATATATTATCCTTAAACGTACTTATTGCTAAAAGTACTTGAGGGAAGGTCATAGCTTAGCACTTCACTTCTTATCAAGCTTGTATAAACATTGATATACGATTTAAAAAAATTAATGAAAAATTCACTTGTATTTGTTTCACTACAATTTTTCTTAGTTCTGACGATATCGTTTCGACTATTATCAAAGATATTCAAAAAAGAAGGAATTAAAATCCTTATTCCTCTAAATTTTAAGATAAATATATATCATGAAACGATAAGAAGAATATGTGCCACCTTAGTATGTGGTATTCTGGTAATTAATATGAATTTTTAGTCAATATGCATTCTGATATATTATCACCGTATGGATACCACCATCAAGTATAACGAAATCAAATGAAATTTATACGGAATTTGATAAAGTATGATATCAATGAAATCCAAGCAAAATACAATGAAATCTAATTGTATAATTGATTTTATCTACTAATACTTAATGAAATTCCATTATATACTTTTCATGTTTAGATATGACTTCCGAAGAAGCTACAGTGTAGCGATACAATATTGTCAAGTGATATAACAATAAACTGTGAAATTCGAAAAAGTGTTTTTTATTCACAATGAAATCTACTTGAAATGCGATGAAATCCTGTGAAATTCAATGAAGTCAAATTTTATGTGAAATCCGTGGTGCAAGTTCTTTTCTAGTGGTTAAAATTTAGACGAATAAGAATTTTAATTCATTCTTTTTTGAATATCTTTGATAATAGTCGAAACGATATCGTCAGAACTAAGAAAGATTGTAGTGAAACAAATACAAGTGAATTTTTCATTAATTTTTTTAAATCGTATAAACATTGATATACGATTTAAAAAAATTAATGAAAAATTCACTTGTATTTGTTTCACTACAATTTTTCTTAGTTCTGACGATATCGTTTCGACTATTATCAAAGATATTCAAAAAAGAAGGAATTAAAATCCTTATTCCTCTAAATTTTAAGATAAATATATATCATGAAACGATAAGAAGAATATGTGCCACCTTAGTATGTGGTATTCTGGTAATTAATATGAATTTTTAGTCAATATGCATTCTGATATATTATCACCGTATGGATACCACCGTCAAGTATATCGAAATCAAATGAAATTTATACGGAATTTGATAAAGTATGATATCAATGAAATCCAAGCAAAATACAATGAAATCTAATTGTATAATTGATTTTATCTACTAATACTTAATGAAATTCCATTATATACTTTTCATGTTTAGATATAACTTCCGAAGAAGCTACAGTGTAGCGATACAATATTGTCAAGTGATATAACAATAAACTGTGAAATTCGAAAAAGTGTTTTTTATTCACAATGAAATCTACTTGAAATGCGATGAAATCCTGTGAAATTCAATGAAGTCAAATTTTATGTGAAATCCGTGGTGCAAGTTCTTTTCTAGTGGTTAAAATTTAGACGAATAAGAATTTTAATTCATTCTTTTTTGAATATCTTTGATAATAGTCGAAACGATATCGTCAGAACTAAGAAAGATTGTAGTGAAACAAATACAAGTGAATTTTTCATTAATTTTTTTAAATCGTATAAACATTGATATACGATTTAAAAAAATTAATGAAAAATTCACTTGTATTTGTTTCATATATATATATATATATAATATATGTATGTATGTATGTATATGAATTAGGGGAAGTAATTTTTCGCATGAGCTGGCTGACAAATGAATAGATGTAATATTAAGAGGGTATATGTGAATGATGATGGTGGCATCATATTTGCAAGCGTCGAAATTCCTCTCGAACCGGGCTTGAGGTACTTGTAGTCTGTCTGTAATAGAGAACTGGTACTGGAATCAATTTTGGAAGAGCGCCTAGATCGAAGATAGGCCATGTACGAAGCGTTTGTTGGTGGAGGAGGAGTGGTTTTCGAAATTTCGCCGCGTTCGCATAAATGGAAATGCATTTAAATTTTAAGAGGTTTGCAATTGCACTCGAGAGTGCAGGCTCCGGTAAATATGGAGATAAAGTTGATTCGCGACCGGCGGCGACGGCAGAGGTGGATCCCCGATCGAAAGCGATAACAGTCATAAAACGGATCTGATCTGAACGAACGGTGCTTTTCCAGTAAATTAAATGGGCGAAATGCTAAATATTTACGGCAGCAGTTAATTCTTCAATTGCGACTCTTATCGGAATCCGGACTGCGCAACGCAATACCGAAGATTCCCGTTGAAGACAGACGTGAACACTCATACTGCATAGTTGATGAAGTACGCGATTCTAAAACGCGATTAAACGTTGAAATTTTATATTTCTAAGGACGTGCTACAGGATACCTATAAAAGACTACATTGAAATAGACAAAATAGATACGTTACAAATTAAAGGAACACAGAAAATAACTTTTATTTCTAGTTTAATGGCACCAAACCTTTTATATTTTCATAAAGAACCACACTAACATTACATTTTATTTTTTCAATCTAATAGTTGTTAAGAATATTGTTGTGGTTTTTCGTCTTTCAATTGTGCTGTTAATAATATTTGTATACACCTGATTAATAGTTAATATTGAATAAAAAGCACTTATAACAAATCCAAAAAAGAAGGCATTAAAATCCTTGTTCGGTTGAAACCGGTTGTGGGATTTTTTATTTCGGTTCCTAGTTTCTACTTGGTGGGATGCCTTCCAAATGTGTGATCTATTATCCTTAATATTTAGACGAACAACGATTTTAATGCTTTCCTTTTTTGGATATGTTATCTTCGTCTGAGAATCTTTCGGAATCAACAGTGTAATTCAATGCCGGAAGGAGTATTAACCCTCGGAGTAGTTGTTTCTACTTAATAAGTTATCTTTGGTGCGAACTTGATGAAACACAGTTAATAGTAATAAAATCCAATTAAAGAAAATCTCTTAATAAATAATTGTTTGGATGAGACCGTTACTATCAATGAGTAAACAACTTGACTTCTGCCGTTTTAATAATACATCAATAAAACTAATTTAAAAAATTTATTAGTATACAATAAAGATAAAACAGACATGAATTGTAAAAGTGGGGTTTACGAACTAAATTGTAATCAGTGTGATGCTATATACTTAGGCTAATGTGGTAGAGCCTTAAAATATATAGAATAAAAGAGCACTTAAATAGTATAAAAAATAATGTCAATTCAACAGGGTTCTCCGAACATTGTAATAGTATATACATTAAATTTAGATAAAATCAGATTAAAATCACGTCGGCCAAAAAAGTAAGAGATTGAATCTACCTACTCGAAAATCTGGAAATTAAAAAAGCCTTATTGGAGAAAAAAACATAGTAAACAACCAGAAAGAATATAATAAGCCTTGTTATCATGTTCGGAAATTCCTTATGGATATAATTACTTGTTACATTTATGTAGGTATTTTTGTATATCAGCCAATATGTTTTTAAACAATTATTTTTAACTTTTAATTTAGTAATTCTTGTTTACTCTTTGATAATGACGATCTCGTCGAAACAATTTTAAGAGATTTTCTATAATATATTTTGTTGAAACTTTTCGTTAAATTTTATTACTATTAAGTAGTTGTTTCTGTCGATTTCATATTTATATTTAACTTTTAAGAAGTTCCACATGTAGTATGATAAGTTTTAAGTTTACTTTCTGTTTGTTATTTCATATGCATAATGCATAAATATGTATTTAAAAAAGTGAAAGAAGGTAATTCTCCAGTGTAAAAACATAGGCTTTCACGTCTGGGATCTATAGTAGAATTAAGAATAGGGCTAAACGGCTAGAACTGTTAGGTCCGAACGTTTCGCCGGCAACTAATGCCAAGGCTACGGTTAGATTAGGAGTCAGAAACTGCCAAAATTCCTAGGTATAACCTTCACCCACGATGTCATCGCTATACCGCTGATGATGTCAGTCGTAATTGTCGACGAAACGTCTGTACCTAACAGTTTAATTAGACCACGGGCTCTTTTGCGTGAATCTCAATTCTAAAAGTTCTCCAGTATTGAGGTGTTTTTATAAAATACTGTCAAAGAGAGATCTACATTTTAGAAACAAATAAATTGAAGTGAAAAATACACACAGTAAAAGTTTCAAATAAATTTTATTTGTGTTGCTACAATATTGTTTCGCTATACAATAGCTTCTTCAGGCGAAGATAATACAAACTTAATCTATTACACAAGTATTTATACCTAAGATGACTATTATCAGTTATGGGGTGGTAGGGGTAGGTAACAAATGTAAATTTTGCATTGGAGAATTTGTGATTTCAAGTTGGTCGTTTAAAATAATATCTTGTTTACTGAATCTATTTATTTCTAGTTGTTCTAATAAATTAAGTTTAATCTCTTTATTTTCAATATGTAAAATTCTTTATTAAAATTTTGGTTAAAATTAATTAGATGTTCTACGTATGTTGAATCAGTTCTTTTTTTATTAATAAAACTTTTGTAATGTTCACGGATGCGAATATCAAAGGCCCTACCTGTTTGTGCTACATAAACGTTTTTACTATCTTTACAATTAAATAAATAAACACCTGATTTAGGTGTTTTACATTTGTTATTAAGAATAAATTTACCTAGCAAATTGTTAGTTTCGAAGGAAATAAAACTGTTATTTATACACTTTTTTATAATACTTATTTTATTGGAAATATTGCCTAAAAATGTAAATTAAATTTAATCGGTCTATTTTTAATGATAGGGTAAATACAATTTATTGTTTTTTGTTTTAATTTTTTATTTAATATGTTATCTATTATACTATGCGAATAACCATTATTAATTGCTATTTGATAAATTCTCTCTAATTCCAAGTTAAGCTGCTCTGTTTTTGGTACATTTATTAATCTGTGGATAAAGGAATTGAATGCCGCTACTTTTTGGGATATAGGATGAAAAGATTTTGAGTGGATTATAGTATTTGTGTGAGTGGGTTTATGATATATCGCGAATTCATGTTTAGAGTTTACTTTTCTTATTGTTAAGTCTAAAAAGTTTGTTGAATTATCTTTTTCTATATCTATTGAGAATTTTATATTTTCATGGATGTTGTTAATAAAATTAAAAAACTTTGAAAGTAATCTATCAGACCCTACAAAGCACACTAGTATATATCATCGACATATCTGTGGTAGTATAAACAATTTTTAAAAAGATGATGGGATGCTATTTTATTTTCTAGATGGTTCATGAAGATTTCTGATAAAAGCGGGCTAAAGGGATTTCCCAAAGCTAAACCTATATTTTGAATATAAAATTTGTCGTTAAATTGTACATAATTTTGGTGTAAACCAATTTCTAAAAGTTTAATTAAATCGTTGTCAATTAATGTGTTGGGTTTTCCTGATAGAAGGTTGTTACTGATAATTTCAATAATATCCTTTGGAGGAACACGCAAACAAGTTTATAATGTCAAATGAAATTAATTTACAATTAGTTGGTAATAATTTTCAAACACCAGTTTTAAATGTGTGAGATTTATACAGACATTTGTAGATCTGATTAAAAGTAAAGATCAAAATGCAGATCCCTTGTGACATCTAGAAATCTTATTCTTTCTTAAAGTATTTATATTGCCTATTATGTATATACATATATTAATCATCGGTAAAATTTCCATCATGCGTTAAAACTCAATCTAAATACATATATTTTTTCAATGTCACTTAAATTCTAATAATTTTTCCTGTAAGTGCTTTACTCATTAAAATTCTTATTATGTAGGTAGCAAGCGAAGGTATGAAGTGCTACTTCGATAAACGAAATCGCTATGTAGGTACGTTTTTGATAGTCATTATTGAATTCAAATTCGATTTGAAACGCAGTAGGCAGAGAGGACACGATAAATTTCAGGAATTCGGAGATGTTATCTATAAGTAGCAGGCTTCCACGCACACTCACCTACATCAACATGTATAAACGAACTTGTGCACATACAGATACACACACAAACGATATTTCTTTAAATATACATCCCCGTTCGTGGAGAAAAAGCAGAAGAAGACGAGAGTTCAAGATGTGTTATTATTAAGATCGATAATATACGCAAGGGAAAATGATGATGGGGGAGTGAGGATCTGTGGGGGGTCGCGAGCGAGGAGGAGGAGGTGGAGGAGGCGTAGGCAGCAAGGGGTGAGAGCGGTGGAAAAATATGAAAATGAAGGAACACGCTGGAGGATAACAATGGAGTGTGTATGTCGCGGGACCACCGTGGGGTTTCCCTGATGGATTTCAATTTGCGTCTTCTCGCATATACTTTGATGAATATTATGCCAAGTGGTTTAGCACTTTCGCCCGTAATTTCGTTCTGGGACGTGGCTAAATGAGGTTTCGCGTGACGATTTTTCGAATCTTGGGAATCGTTAAAAATAAAATAGCGGTTTTTCGTTGGAAGAACATCGACAATAGGTAGATAAACAATCCATGATCCACTCAACAAAAGTGCGTGTTTTGTATCCACGTAAAGCGAAAATGTCATTCTCATAGTCTCTTAAACAAATATAATAATTCAAATGTTTCCTACACACCTACAGTATAAAAACCATACGTATGAACATTTTCCATATGTAATAAATCAGTGGTGGTACGTGCATATGAAATACGAGGAGGCATAGTGAGTCAACTGCAAAAAAGATAATTTATAAAGCGAAACCACAACTGTCTAATCAGAAAAACTGAAGATTTTGCCTGCATAATTGTTGACGTTGAATTGAATCTCCATAATTTATTCACTTTTTAAAATCAGTATTATGTCGAATTGAAACAGAAAAGCTATTTTTGATACAAATTTGTGAAACTGAATGAGATCAAACCTTTAGTAAATTTTCTTTGTTTTCTTTTTACTAAATGTTTAAAATTAACATATATATTAGGACTTATACAATATATATATCCTAATTTCAAAATAAAAAGTGCTACATTAGTTATTATTGGGATTTTTAAGTTAATCAATTTCAAAATCATGACGTGTTGGGACTATCTTGATACCAGATTCGAATTCAAAAACGATGAATTCGTCGGAAATTATCGCTTTCTTTGTTAAATTATCTGTAGTGGGTATAAATTAGTTCAATAATTAATATCGCATGAATGTATTTAAAATTTACCCCTACTAAAAATTCTTCAAATATTTCATTATTAAATTGTCCTTTTACGTCCCATAGTAATGTTCCGATAACCAAATTTTGAATCTTTGAGGTGAGGATATCTCGAAAGCCAATTCCAATGCCAGATTCGAACTTAAAGGATAGGACTACTTTAAAAGGACGTAGCATTTTTTCTAGCTTTGTATTAAACATTGTTTAATGTTAATGTATTTCAATTAATAATGGTGTGCTAAACCTGTGTTGCTTCTATTGAATATTTTCACTTGCAAAATATACATTACTACCAATTTGGTAACAACAATAAAGTGGACAATCAAAAATTATATAAAAAATTCATTTAATACCCACTATAACGAATCATTACGAGGCATATAATCAGCAACTTAACGGTCATTAGGAACAGATAGCTGATTTATTTCATGAAAAAGGGACAGAAGAACAGTTTTACGACACATTCTTTCAGAAATGACTAATAATCACATTTTTTACACTGGTTCAACAAAATCGACTATTGCTGTTTTCACTTGTTTAAGAGGGAATAAGATGCCTATTGTAATTTGAGTCCTTAATTTTGATTGTTTTCTATTTAATTAACATGATAACATTTTTTAAGTTACTTCTGAATTTTGTAGATCAGTAATGACTCAGTGAACCTAAACATTGGATACACTTTTCTTCTACGGAATTTAATTTTCTAGAAAAGGTCTTTCATAATTTTTGGATAACTGAACTTCTAAAGTTATTCATAGTTAAGTTTGAAATCATGTAACAATTCCCTTTCTTGTGATTAATAGCGAAACTTCTAGACTTATTACAAAATATTATGTTTTTTATTAGACATTTCAACCACTAAAAAATATTGAAAGGTTTTACAAAAGAACCCAGTATATTTTGTAATAAGTCTTTCGCTGTTAATATCGCAAAACAAATAATTTTTTTATATGATTTCAAATTCAACTTTGATTAACTTTTGAAAGGGTTGAGTTTTCAAGAAATTATAAGAAGTCTTTTTTCTAGAGTATTAAAATCCTAACAGAAATATATACCAGACATTTAAAAGTACAATGCCCCGTTACTGAGCTACAAAACCAGAAACAATTAAAAATAATTTCTCATCTTCATTAAGTCGAAAATAGAGAATTAAATTCAGGAACTACTATATATTAAAATTTAGGGTTCATTATAACAATCGTCTTTTTTTCCTCTTTGTACAACTATTTAACATGCGACTTGAAAGAAAGGTGTTGTACCATTCATATTATATATTCAGTAGTAAAATATTTACTTTATTCAGCGATTTTATGATTAAATAATTGGTTTATAAATTTTCTGCCTAAATATTTCAATCAGTTGAATACTTAATATTTATTTGTAAGGCAGTGAATAAATTGTGTACTAATAGTATTTATTGACTATTTTTTTGTTATTTATGTCTTACTTTTTGTTTAAAAGTCTTTTCTTCCTGTCTGTCCAATGTACAGTGCCTATAAGTATCACAATTTAATTTAGAGACACCACACAAATTCATTTTTTCAGTTTTGTCGTTATTATTGATTATGTATTTCGGTACATTGTCGTTTGTTTTAAATGAAATAGAAAAATTATTAAATTTTTTCTTAATTTTTTGACAATTATGTTTGAAGTGTGTCCTATCTATCCATTGATTTGCAGTTTTTCGTTTTCTACTGTATATACAGATTAATGGCACCTTCATTTTTGTATTATATGAATTAAATCCTCTATTAACTTCGGGGAGTACCCATTGTTTACCGTGATTTGTTTTATAGTATTTTTTTCTATTTCAAATTTGTTATTTTTTAAAGATGTGTTCTATGTTATGTATCACGCATGAAAGGCTGCTAGTTTATTTATTGGATAGATGACAGTTCTTGCAACTCCATGATAATCACAGTTTAAAATGAAAACACACATTTTTTGGTTGCAATTTTTTTTTTCATTAATTCGATGAAAATTTCAAAGTATTGCATTTTGCAAATAAAGGAATAAAACTTAATTTTTCAGAAAAATTAAAAATAAATAAATTGTGTAAAAATGGAAATATCTTGAAAGATCAGCTGGAATTTTGTAATTCACCTTTATTAAATATTTTAAACATTTTACCCCTACCCTTCAGATTATAAGTTAGTATATATAAGAGTTCTGATTATTTAAGCTTGGCGGGGTGGCTTGAATTTATCCGTTTATTTGTTTATTTGTATTGCACTATTTCTTTACCGTCACCTTTTGTTAACCTAAACAGAAAGGGGTAGGTAACATGTGTTTCGGGTTCACTTTTTTTAGGGCAGTTTTTAAATACAAAACCGCGGAAATTTCTGCCTTCAGAGCGTCATTTCTAAAGAAAGCACTTAGGTGATCAGGAATACGTGCAGGGGTCGCGACGATGGCAGCGAGACCGGGAGCTCATGGGGTTGCATTGTCTGCTCGACCAGCAGCATCAACCGATGCCATTGTTGAAAGCCTTCCACTCAAAAACCTGCTGAGTTTTCTTATTTATTACGGACATGTGCTTTGTTTTCAAACGATTTTGTTCCCTTCTTTCCTTTCTCTGTCTCTCTCTATGTATACGCTTAACAGATGCGAAGTAATTAATTGTCGTATAGCCGTTCAATGGAAGGATTGCTATCACCTCGAATTAATTTCTGTCGGGAGTTTTATTTCATAAATTACTATACCTACTAAGCAACTATAAGAATATGCCGTCACTTCCGGTTTGTCAAACGGTAAACAAAAGAGTGCACTAGGTAATCAAAGAATCGAAACGACCTAAAGTAGATTCATGGTATAGGAAGGGAGGGAGGCGAATGTTAAACAAAACCATCCTGATATAGAGTTATTTTTGTTATTAATTTTTATTTAATGAATATTTGTTTCAAAAGAATACACCCTTAGGGTTTAGGTACATTTTTCCAAATAAACTTCTTTACATTCAATTTAATATTTCTATATTAGAAATTGTAATATTGGTAGGATTTTTATGAAACATTCTTGTTATAATTAAGGAATCAAAGAATGAAAATGTTTTAAATTAGACTTTATTATTATAAAACTCTACAATATTGTTTCGGAATAATAATGTCTGTGTAATAATATTAAGTGTGAAACTTCAGCAAGACAAAATTGTAACAACAAACTACAAAAATATTCTAAACAATTCTGCACATTTTTAGAGTAAGTTATTCATGCCTTAAAGTAACATAATTTAATGAATCTCCAGAGTGTATGTCAATACTACAAAAAAAGTTATATTGCCACAATCATCTACGACTTTTGTAGCATCTGAATCTATTTGTGCCAATTAGAATTGTGTGATTATTAATGGTGTGTTGTATACATTTATTTCTTTTTGATTATTAACTAAATTTTTACAATTCAAGATGGCATTTTGTATTTCCAAATTTTCTAGCAGCGTGAGTTTCTTACCTTTTGATTGAGTATGTAAAAGTTTTACCTTACTAGTATCTATGTTATAGTTGTTTGTAGTACAATGTTCTGCTAGGCCTGTTGTGTATTTTTTTTACGCTATCCAAATGTTCTTTCAAGCGTGTTTTAATAGAACGACCACAATGTAAATAGCATCACAATGTTCGCAATTTATTTGGTAAACCCCACTTCCTTTTTGTTTGTCTATTTCTAGTTTGTTAACCAATATTGACTTAAGGTTATTTATATTTATTTCGATGGCATGTATATGTTAAATGTTTCAATTTATTTTTAATTTTATTACTAGTGTTTTAGATTAATTTTAAGGCACAGAAGTTCGTTGAGTTTGTTTTTGGGGGATTGTAGAATTTTTTTTTTATGAAGTAGGTTTTCAATTAATTCTAATTTGTACCCGTTCTTTATTGCAATCTCCTTTATAATATTTAATTCTGTTTTATAATCTTCTTTGGAAAGGGGTATGTTGATTAGCCTGTGTAGTAAATTGTGAAAAGCAGCTATTTTAATTTGAAAAGATTGGTTGGAATGAGCGGAAATGATTGTATCTGTTGTTGTTGGTTTTCTGTATATTTTGAATTTAATTTTATTGTTGTCTCTACTAACTGTTAGATCTAGTTGATAAATTAAATTTATCTTTTGGGTTTTCAATATAAAATAAACATAACTTCCAAAGATTGTGCGATAGGGTAACTATGAAACATTTTTAATAATACAAAGAAAATAAAAAATTTTGCTTTGTAATGTTTTAAAAAGAGCTTTATTCACTCTACATTTACAAAAAAAAATATTTAACGAAACAAACATATAGAGAGACAAAATTCTCTCATGGCTGAGATACATAGACGATGTTTTTTTCGTATGGTTAGAAACACAAAGACAATTAAATCAATTTTTAGCAGATGTTAATAGCATTAATAACAGAATTAAATTCAGAATAGAGCTAGGGAGTGATAACGACTTAAGCTTTTTGGACTTAAATATTAAAATCATTAATAACAAAAATTTATATAGGTCAGACGGGAAGAAATTTCAAAATTCGTTTGAACGAATATTTTAGATCATATAGAAACAAAAAAAACGATTCTAACTATGTCAAACATGTGTTAGAAGATAACCATATATTTAATTTATATCTAAAAATCTTACACATTGAAAATAAAAGTTTAAAACTTACAATGACCAAGTAGATATAAACCTCTCACCACTATTAAATCTTTTCCCTCACTCTAATGAAGATGCACCACCCTATTTATAGACATCTACTCTTAGGTACTTCTGAAGAAGCCACAGTGCTGGCAAAACCCGTGTTAAATTTATTTAATAAGTTGTGGACGTTATCAACTGTGTGTTTATTTCAATATGTTAGACTTCCATCAAGTATCCGCTAATTCAATACAATTTATAAATTTTTGATATGATTAATTATCCATTCCGTGTGGTCACTAATTTCCTTTCTTTTAACCGATTATGTATTAATGACCTACTTTCTTATGTGTGGAACTTCAATTAATATAGAAATTTTATTACAATATTTGACGCAACGTCCGTGGTATTATCGACGACGTCGATTAATCGATGTCGATTGCTGATCAAGTAACCGCACAATCCCTCGTAATAACGGGTAGCGCGCCCTATTCTACACGTAACACCTCTTCATCGAACAATAGACGAGCCCTTTGCTTGACTAAATTGCCGCTGATCCTCAAATAATACTAATCCCGGCTAACAACCAAGTCGACCACACAATAAAATGCAAATAATAATGTGAATGTAAACTCACTTGAAGCTCTCCGATTCATTCTTGAGTTGTAATCAATTTTTTTTTTTTATAAATTCATTTCTTCTTGAACTTCACGGGACTTAGTGTAAGTAGGGATACACTTGCCATGGGAAATATCCGTGAAATTTCCATTACAAAATTAAAAGAATTAATTATAATTTAATTTATATAAAGCGCCTCTGTAAAGCTCAGTGGACTGGACGATTATTAAATTTAACAATAGATTATCGATTATTAGATTCTCTTCTGTATATAGTTTATTTTGCCGCCTTGTATTATAAATTCGTGATAAATAGACAAATTATAAACATTACAAATTCCAAAATATTTGCTGTTTATCACGTACCATTTATTGCTAGTTAATAACCAAAATTTCCATCGGCTGCATCCCTTGTGGATACAATGACTGTATACCTGAGGGTTGCGACGTGGCTAACTAACTTTCATAGTGACTACTAAGTTTTGTATATATTTAATTCCAAGTACAATTTAAACCGTTCTCGTATAGATTCGCTGGAATCTACACGTTTTCCATGACTCATTATTAAGTAATTTTTATCTATATTTTACAAATCAATCGTTAATTATCTTTTTGCATTAATATTAGTTACAGTTATAATTTTGCTTTAATTCAATTTATATTTAATATAGTTATCAGAGTTTTAAATTACGATAAATTTACGTGGTTTTATTTCATGTGGTATATAGTACAACCCGTTGGTAAAAATTTAAGTAAAACATTATCAACGATAAAACAGATTCGGAGTAATATATTAATCGACTAAACAAATTGTTAATTAGGGAAATATAATAACTTGAAGATAATGCGTTTTCTGGATGAGGTTGACCTCACATTTTATTTAAAAGCAAACGTAAAGAAATTTTAGAATTACAGGAATTCCGTGTTTTTATTCTGTATTTGGTTGAAACATAACAACGTAAACGTTTTCATAATACAAATAAAATAACAGTTCATTTTGAAGTACTTAGTTCAACATTGGTGAACAATTACGTAACTCGATCATGTGATCAACGACCTTGATTTAAAAATTCAAACGAGGAAGCTTTTAATTGTTGTAACTTCATTCATAATTCACAAATACAAATAAAATACCAAGTTTTAAGTTACAATATGATTTATTGACCACAATGATCATTACGCCACACCGTGGCTTCTTCAGGTAGAAGAATTACTAATCTAAAATTATTTACAAAATAACTTATATAGGTACCTACTAACTAAAATTAAATCGAAAAAAGGAGGGGAGGAGGGACAAAGAATATTATCTGACCATTGTAGTTTATAAACCCCTGATTTGATGTTTTTATTGGTAGGATTTTTGTTGTTTATCAAAATTTTACCTAAAGAATTGTTAGTTTTGAACGAAATCGTGGAATTTGCAAATTTATTAATTTATTATTAATTTATCCCGTTGTTGGTGCCAATAATATTATTAAAACTCGATACAATTTAATTACGTACATGGGAAATATATCAACCAACTTAGGCAAACATTCATCTAAATCCACAAATTTTGATAAATAACAAAAATCCTACCAATAAAAACATCAAATCAGGGGTTTATAAACTACAATGTGGTACTTACAACAAAGCTTATATTGGCCAGACTGGTAGAGCCTTTAAGGATAAGATCTCTGAACTTAAGAATAGTTTCATTAAAAAATATTCCCATTCTACTTACGCAGAACATTTATTATCAGAGGCACATCAATTTAGGGGAAATTTCGAGATTTTACATATTGAAAAGAAAGGCACAAAATTAAATCTATTAGAGTGTTTAGAAATAAATAAATTAAATAAGTTAGGATTAATTATAAATCACCAAATGACGTTAATAATTCACCTCTTCTAAATTTATAAATCCTATAATTTTCACCACTACTAAATGTTATTAATCCTAGGTAATATTCTTTGTCCCTCCCTCCCTCCTTTTTTCGATTTAATTTTAGTTAGTAGGTACCTATATATAAGTGATTTTGTAAATAATTTTAGTTCAGTCATTCTTCCACCTGAAGAAGCCACGGTGTGGCGAAATGATTATTGTGGTCAATAAATCATAGTGTAACTTAAAACTTATTGTAGCTTACACACATTTCCATTTATCACTGTATAAATTTTGTAGAACATTTTAAATTATTTACTGTGCATCTAGAACTTATTGTATTTGTCGATAAATAATTACCCTATTGACGTTTCTATTTAGGGTCGCAGTCGTGACCTTCTCGTTCGATTTTATTGTCATTTTATTAAGTTCACATACTAGGTTAGGTAGGTCGGTAATGTTGTGGGGCTGTTTGTTGACTGTTATGGGTACGTACTTTGGTCCTTGTCGGCTGTGCTGTTTTGTTTACTTACGTTATTATAAATTGCGTCGATTTATTTTGAGTTATTCTCAACTGACGGGCACACCACTTTGAATGAGACCGATCGCGATTAATCTGCGGGATAATGTTCGATGGTGCATTCGGAATTGTTACGGTAGAACGGACCTTTGACCGGCATACAATGGCTGACGCACGAAGTTTGATTTGTTTGGATTTTTCAGTGCCGATGCCGGAGAGCCCAACCAGGATCTATGACAAACTGTTCGCATCCGTTAACGTATTTACAAAAATATACGAAGTGATCGATTGATAACGGTCGCTAAAAAGTTTTAGTGCTTGATCATCATGTTGAATGAATGTATCTACCACATTAAGGTTTGAAATATTTCTATACTAGTTGAATCCGTCCAAATTAGGACCTTGCCGGGGGGTGATAAGAAAAAAAAACAAGTTGAGAATATATATATAAAAATATATTAAATGGGTACTAAATTTAGATAGAAGTATACTAGATAATATACTAGGAATAATAAGAGGAATAAAATGTGGGAAGCTGGTAAAGGAAGCAAAAAAAAGTGTAGTTAAATATGATTTATAATAATCTTGATATTTCCTTGCTGTTTTATTTGAAAATTTTTCAATAATTTTGGATTTTGTTTAAAATAAATAATGGAATACATGCAATGTGCCGAAAGAGGATAGAAAAAGGAATCAAATGACAAAATAAAATATGCTAGGTGCCATTAAAAAAAATGAAGTTATTCGTGTTTGAAGTGTTTAAACTTAAATTAAATTCTATGTTTCATTCGAATTCATCGTAAAAAATATAGCATTCCATTTAAAATAAGAAATTTAACATTAGCTTCAATATCAACGGTATAACCGGAAGTACCCGACACTTGAAATTATTTCAGTTAAATAGATCATCCTTGATAACCCCTACTCCCAACTCCCAAATTTTCAAATCTGTAATATGCTTAGCTTTTCCCTAAAACGTCTAATGTACTACTCAGTTTGAATGACCCGGTATATGATCCGTGTTTAATAAATTACTTATATAATAATAAAATGGTACTAAAGGGTATCGTTATCGATGATGCATTACACATTCACATTTTAATCATGGCGAATTCCGTCGACGGATGTTTAACCACAGCCACATCGCAAGTTACTACAGATTAACATTTGCATGACGTTATTGTGTTATACCCTTAGAGCATAAAACATGGCGATAGTATTTAATACTATAACAGTGAGCGATCCTGAAATAGAAAATAGTTGTGGTCAGATTTTCCCGCTCTAACGCGGTTTGAATAGAGAGAAATACGTATAGGAAAGAAATAGTCACTACTATAGTATTAAATGCTATATCCATGTTTTCATACTACGAGGGTAAATCAAATATAAACGGTAATTTGACTATTTAGCTTAGCACGTAATTCCGATCTAGAGGATTCGATGCTCAAGTGTTGTTTGGTTTATGAGGAGGGGGAAACCGACTTAGGTAGCAGTTGTGGTTGGTTCTGTCCGCACTACAGCCATGACTGAGCGCAAGGCTGAAGGCGTTAAACCATCGGAAATTTTCACTCGTTTGAAGGATGGGGGACAGTTTGGAGATGCTACACTGTCTCAGAATCGAGTGTATCAGTGACGTGAGTGAGAGAATTCAGGGATGGACGAAAACGTGTCAAAAATGAAAGTCATGATCGACGATGATCTACGCCAAAGAACAAGTATCACAAATGACATGATGAACATCTGTGCTGTTCAAGAGCTTGTTGAAGTTGATCACCATCAGCCGGTTAACTATTGAACAAATCTCATCAGAAGTAGGTATCAGCTACGGAAGTGTTCTTGAACTTGGCTTTAGAAAAAATAATGGTCGCTGAGTTCCAAGGTTGTTGTTGTTTCCAACCAAAAATCAAAAACAGGTCATGTCGGAGATCAGTGAAAGACTTCTGAATCGATAATATACAAGATAAGCAGAGGAGGTATTTTTTGAGACATATCGTCACTTGTGATGGGACGTGGTTCCACCAATGCACTTCCGAATAAAAAATGGCGAGTAAGGAGTGGCGAAAATGGATGAAGGCTGCCCTTTTGGCTGTTAAAGCCAAAACCCATCTGTCAGCCGGAAAAATGCTTGCGACTGTTTTCGTTGACTCAAGAGCAACGGGAGTTTTACTCAATAATTTTCTTCACGATCAACGAACAGTGAATGCGGCTTACTATTCTATATACTTAGTTGTTACAGTCGACAAAAATCGCGTATCGAAGCAAACGACGGGGTCGACCAAACGACAATTCGAGACGTCATCCTCCTTTATGACAAAGCCACACGCCAGGCCACACACCGCAGTTTTGACAAAGAATAAATTGGAAGAAATGAACTGAGAAACCCTCGAGTCTCTATCCTCCTCCTTATAGCCCTGATTTGTCATTGCCCTGACCTGTGATTATTGACTGTTCGCGTCCTTGTAAGAATCACTTAAAGGCAAAATATTTGAAAGCAATGAGCAAGTAGAGCAGTATGTGCGCAACTGGCTGACAACTCGCCCTCAAACTTTTTATGAAAAAGGAATATTGAAGCCATCAAATCGTTGGGAAAAGTGTGTAGAGCACGGAGGTGACTACATTGAAAAATGTTAAATATTTAGTTTGTGTGTGCCATTAATCAATAAATTTATTTTACAAAATTACCGTTTATATTTGATTTACCCTTGTATAAGATTATAACTCAGACGCTTTCGAATTTGGGACATTGTGTAATTGTATGCGTATACTTGATTTAAGATAGGCGTGTTGCATGTGGGTACGTATAATATTGTAAATAGAATATTTTTGCTGTTTGTTGCAATAACGGGTTTTAAATGTTCAGTCACGAACCCACACCTAACCCGTCTGGATCATAGAAGGTATCCATTCGTTTGAGATCCCAAGCCTTAATAGTGGTTCGTTTATAATTGGCTCTTTATAGCCGCAATTTATTTCCATTGAATTCCGTTTACCGGTGCTTAGACGCTCTATTACGTGAACGACCGACGGCGACGCATTGCACTCTTATTTATTGTCAGTATCCACTATTCGCTCTTCGGATGCGGATGCTGCTAATCTTAAGAAAACAACGATTTAATCGGCACAATGAATAAATAAAATAATCGTTAATATTTAAAAACTGCATGAGATCCTATTTACCGAGAAAATCTTTTATTTTAGCTTACAAACATTGGGTGGTGTGCATAAACTAGAAGAATCAGTATCGGCTCATATTTTTAAAGTAGTCACTCCATTTTACTTAAGGATCTACTCGCTCCTTGAGTACCGACTCAGAGTCTTGTATGCATAAATGAGAGTATCAGCTCGCACTATTCTATTGAGTGCTTACTTACAAAATACGAGGGTAGATCAAATATAAACGAGCCTTTTTAAATCGCGCGCCGAATAGTTATAGGCGTATCCGGGCGTTAGGAACTTGAAGTGGGGATATTGGGTGGCACGGGAACGACGCGTCATATTGTTGGGTTCGCTTAGTTAATAGCTGTCACAATGAGTGAGAAAGAGGTGCATAGCTGCGTTGCGACATTGTGAAAACGTGAAACCAGCTGAAATTTTGCGCAGATTGCAAGCACAAAGAATTTAACGATGGGCGTAATCGTGTCGAAAATGTAAATCATCCTCGTCGTCCGCGCACCAGCATTTCGCCGGTTAACAGTGCACGCGTTAGAAACCTTACTGAAGCACAGTGGAACTTGGTATCAGCTATGGGAGTTTCCACACAATCATAACGAAAAATTTGCTGAGTGAAGATCAAAAGGCTGCTCGAGTTCGCATCTCTCAGGCGCTTCTCACTCTATTTAGAGAGGAAGGTGAAATTTGTTGCACAAAATTGTAACCTGCGATGAGACGTGGGTGCACCATTACACTCCAACATCAAAACGAGCAAGCATGGAGTGGTGGCGCAAAGATGAATAAAACCTAATGAAGCTGAAAACATATCTGTCTGTAGACACAGTTTTAGCCACTGTTTTTTGTGCCTGGAGAGGGGTGTTGGTCGATTAGTGAAGAACCATTAATGCAGCTTATTACTGTAACCTTCTCAGTCAGGTAAAACTTGCTTATCGCCGAAAAAGGAAGACGCGCCCCATTCGTGACGTGTTACGCTTGCACGATAACGATAGGCCTCATATCGCAGCTTTAACGCAGGCTCAAATCGGTTAAATGCACTGGACTCAGCTGGAACACCGTCCATATATCCCAGACCTATCCTCTTGTGATTTCCACATGTTTAGGCCCCTTCAAAGAATCACTAGAAGGCGAGCGATTTCAGACCGATGAACAGATGGAGGCGTTTGTGCGCAACTGGATACTACACTAGCGCTGCTTCTTTTTATGAAAACGGGATGAAAAAAGTGCCAATGCGTTGGGAAAAGTTAATAGACAAACAAGGGAGATATGGATATGTAGAAATATAGTCCCGTTGGCATGTTGACGTCGAGCAGAGTACTTCGACCACGCAGAGAACTCCAAGCCTACGCAGCACCGAATAGAGTACTTCGACCACACAGCTGACGGCAAGCCACTGAAGATGTCATCCGTAGTTGATGATGAAACGTCTGGTAGAATTTTAAACCAAACTGGACCATGGCCAACAAGCCCGGAAACCACTAGTCTCCAAGTTGACTCCGGCCATGAAAGCCTACATCACTTAACTCAACATAATGTTAAATGAAATACCTTTGAAGAAGTTTTAATTTTATTAATTTCAAAAATTAATATCACGTTAATGTATTTACAATTTTAAATGATCAAAAAGAAGGAAATAATTCCCCACTCCTAAATACATTTTTATTTTAATTGAATATCCATCACCAATTGTAACCTTGGTATTTAAGATGCCAAACGACACTTTACGGTTAGTAGTAAGTACACATGGCAGAAGACAAGATTTGGAGAAACATGTTTTTTTAATGTTTTATTCCTGGATTGTGGATTTTTATCAAGTAAAGTTCGAAACTATTCAACAATTTGTAGCTGTTGACTTTCGGCAACAGCTGGAAACACGTGAACGGGTAGTCTGAAACACTCGGTATTTGTCATGTAATAGAATATTTTACTGTGAAAGAATAGACCGACTTATTAGCAGTATAGATGGTTATCTCGTAAGTGTAACTAATGGCATTACCACGTGGTACCTACATCGAGTACCAAATAACAACGGATAAAGAGAGAAACACTTCTTGGGGCTATCTAACATATATACATTATAAGATCGCATTTCGAGAAGCGACAGCACCTGATACTGAAAAGGGGACAGGTGAAGAAACACCGTGGGAGCGCCACCTGAAAAGAAAATGGAAGCTCCTACACCACCTAGACCGCCCGGAGGGTACGCTATTATTTACGTAACTCGTGCGCGCTTGTATCTGTGTGTGTGTGATAATTGCGTAAATACGTAAGGATATGATGATTGAAAATGAACTACGGTTCGAACCAATCAAAGTGCAGTTAGTTTTATTTGAAAGAAATTATAACCTTAAACAACTAAAACATATACGAAACAAAAATAAAATGAGACGAAGGGTTCAGTTACGACAAAGAAATATAATTACTATGCTTATATATTTAAGGGTTGAATAATGAATAATGGAAACAGGTTTGTATACAAATTGGTTTATACAAGTTTTCTATTTACGGCTTTTTTATTATTCTACGATTATTATTTTTAGGAGGTAAGTGTTTTTACAGTGAAACATGTTTTCGTTGTATTATCTAACCCCGGTAAAGGTATGAGGTTTGTCGAAGTCTGGTGGTATTTTAATTAGATCATTTATCATAATCAGTTAGTCCTTTTCTGAAGAATACCATATTCCAAACTTATGTTCGTTTATGTTTGGTATTTGAGATTTTGATTTGAACAAGGTTCAGTTCAAGTGGGTTGTTTTAAGTTTTCAATTTTTTTGGTGTTAATGTATGTACACTGAAAAAAAGGAATTCGTTTAAATAACAAATTTCGCACTTACCTTGTGGGATGTTAAACGAATGGTTTTGTAGTTTAGTTAAAACTGAAACTTTTGTTTCAAGTCGCTGATAATGTTTCAGATAGAATTAATACTTTTTTATTTTAATATTTGTTAAACCAATAACATATGTGAATGTTAAATAAATGTCAATATTGCATCATTTAATGTTGTTCCTATTATTTTAAAATTTTTATTTAAAAACAAATTGGATTGATTCAGCCGTTACTTTGTGATAATTCACCTTAACGATAAATGAATAAACACTACTTTGTTTATTATTACTTTTTCATTAACAAATTGTTTTGACTATAATTAAATTTAAATTATCGAGGGTGCATTTCTTGTGAAACATAATGCAAATTACATAATTACATGCATAATTACTTTTGGCTATAGTTTCGACAAATAGCTTGACATTGTCAAACAAATGATTCAAATTGAATAAATATAAACAGATGTAAAGTGTGTTTATATATATTTTGGAAATACCATTAATTATTAAATAAAAAACAAAGAATGCAAATACATATCATTGACGTACTTTGGTAATATTTTAATAAAAATCGCTAATGTTCTATCTGCAAACAACCTAACAGTTGGTTTTAAGACAAACACATATTTAAAACACATACTTTTTAATTCAAAATATAAAACTGACAAATTTGAAAAAACTGGAGTCTATACGCTAGAATGTACAGAATGTGATTTATTTTACTTAGGGCAAATTGGAAGGTCATTTAGAACTCGTTATAATGAACACTTTAGATCATTTAGATTAGGAAAAGATAATTCCAGTTTTGCAAAGCATATTTTAGAAACAGGCCATCAGTTTCCTACTATAGAAAATGTTAAAATTATTCATAATCTAAATAAAGGCTTTAAACTTAATATTTTAGAATCCTTAGAAGTATATAAAGCATCAAAAATTTCAGAAAATAACCTGTTAAACGACCAGTTAGATTTGTATCACTCAGTATTATTCAGTACATTTAATAATTAATGGAATTTCCAAAGTATATATAAACACCACTGTACATCTGTTTGTATTCATTCATTTGAATCATTTGTTTGATAATGACAAGCTATTTGTCGAAGCTATAATCAAAAAGTAGTGTTTATTCATTTATCGTTTTTATTTTTTAGTTGAATTAAATGATAATGTTATTATTCAAAACATTCAAAACAGTTTTTTTGCAATTTTTGAGTATTACGACCCCAAATAAATATAGAAACAGGCAAACACCAAAAAGTTGAATTTTCTTGAGTTTTGACTGCACTTTATAATAAGGAAACCAATTTTAATTTAACAAGATATTATTAATTTATAATTTTGATTTAACGATGACTTTCATCATTTAAATAATGAGAAAGGACGAATTATTAAAATGAAAACAGTCCTCGTAACGACAACCTTACTATTTTCTTTCTCATTCGTATGGTGGATCTCCAATGAAAGTTCCTGTATAAAGTTTATACTGAAATATGGTATTTACATCGCTGTAGTAATAATAATTAATTTATTTCATGGAACTAAATTGTAATTTATTATAATCGGACGCACCTGTTGGTTTATTACTGACCCGTCGGTAATTCATTAAGGAATTTTGTAATTAATTACAATTATCTCCTGTTAATAACGCCATACCTCGAAACATACCTATACTGAATTATGCAACGAATTTTACTAAAATTATTCCAAGAAGGTACATTACATAATACATTAATTAAACAATTAAACGTGATCAGAATTACGTACACCTTATGTAGCTAATAATATAATTAAGAACGCGTTGTTTATGGTAAGCAGAGTTTCTACCAAATATGTAATTTCCATTATACTGTATGTCAAATTATAATATTGAATATAGTGATAAAAACACAGGAGATTCAAAAAATAATTTATGTAAAAACACAACGATTGTTTTGCCATACAATGGCTTCTTGTGGATATATGAATTTGCAAAATATTGTTTAAATGTTTGTGGAGGTTCGTAAAATCATCTTTCAAGGTTTATATCTAGGCGTTTCGTCGCCACACACGGACGACATCCTCACGAAATTTTGCCGTTGTTGCTGCTGTGGTCAGTAGGGATCTGCTAATATTTAAGCTTTTATCTCCATTTGGTTATTAAGTTAAATATTTAATTTGTTATATTGTTTATGAACTAACATTGTGTTAATTTTATGGCATTTATTGAATACGTTTGAAATTTAAAGTTATAATTAAATTTACGTTTTTCTGAAATTAAGCGTTCGGTATAGATGGCATTCAAAAAAGAAGGCATTAAAATCCTTGTTCGTCTAAATATTAAGGATCAAAGATCCCACATTTGGAACCCGTCCCACCAAGTAGACATAGCAAACCGAAAACCGAGTCCCACAACCGGTTTCGACCTATTTTGATCTCATCAGATAGGTCTACACAGATAAATATAAATATGGAATCAACAGAAGCAACTACTCCGAGGTCAAAAGGTCAAAAGGTCGAAACCGGTTATGAGTACCTGCTTGATGGTACTCGTTCGTTCCAAATGTGGAATCATTGATCCTTAATATTTAGATGAACAAGGATTTGAATGCCTTCTTTTTTGGATATGTTCTCTTCGTCTAAGAATCTTTCGAAATCAATAGTGTAATTCGATGCTTGTAGGGGTATTAGCCCTCGGAGACAGATGGTATCGATTTTTTCTTGATTGAAGCTTCGTTGATGTTCAAGAATCCTTTAATTGAAACATGTGCCAATGTGTCCCACGTAAACTTTGTTGCAATCGCCATATTCTAATGGATAAGAAAGAGGCTTTTGTAAATGAAAATACGTATCTTTAATCGCATTTTATATAACGTAACAATGAGATCGTACGATTGTAGCTACTTAGAAGAGTAATCGTGATTATGCCCACATTTTAAATTAGCTAAAGCACATATCACTAGATTTCAGTTAGATGTGAGCGTTATATTTGAATTGAATAATAACAGCAGGACCACGATAAATAATTGAAATGAAAAAGTACACAGTCATTTAATAACGTCACTTATGTTTAAAAGTACGATAGTTGAACAAGAAGGTTCGATAAGAGTCGACTGTATACGTCAATGTAATGTATCAAGATCAATCATACTTGATGGCACGAACATGCCGAGATGTCCGTAATGCAGTTTTCGTGATAAATTTTTCATATTTATCTATTATCTGACATACGAAAAAGGAGCATAAACAACGTTAAACTCCGCGGCCACTAGCGTCATTAGTTGTTCGTGTTAGCTGTGGATGGACAGACATCGCGGCCAACTTATAGTAGATACCTACATAAAACACAATTAAGGATCTATTATACGTGTATGACAAATTAAAACTTAACCAGTGACTAGCCATAAATCAGCTGCAGGCATCTTGCAAGAAAATACCAGGAATGTTCCAATAATAACTTCAGATGTAAACTAAAATAATATTAATGAACATGTATACCTATGCTATAAAAAGTAATAATGTCACATTTCGACCATTCTATAAAAATAAATCATAGAATTGGCCAAAATAAACATTTTAGAAATATATCCATTAAAGCGGGCGTAGCCGAAGGTGCCACCAAATTATACCTAACCAAAGAAGGTAGAACCGATCTTGCCACTGACCAAAAAGGGTCTTTGAAAAGGTAAAACCGATTGTGCCACTAACACCTAATAGGTAGAAATTATTCTAATGAGAAAGGAAAATACTTTATTGATATTTTATGGCATTTATTTAACAGTAATTAATAAGGCATTATTAAGACATACCTATACATATATCAGTCAACAATTTTTTCAACGTAAATATGATACACATTTTATATAGTCGATGTTCGATATTGTTTTATTTTTATATTTTTCACACAATTCCATGATAGTTTTCACTTTACTTCTTACAGAGGCATCCTTAATTTTGAAAGGTGTTTTTAAACTATGAATCTTGACATAAGTGTCAATTTAAAATTCTTTTAACATCTCGACAAATATTTTTCGAACTTATGATTCCATATGTTAATTTACGAAAATTAAACACTATCAAGCTTCAACGAAATTAAGTTGTACTCACAATCATATTAGTTTACCATACAGTGGCATCATCCGGTGATAAATCTACTTATTTGAATTTTTTTTCGGGGTAGAGGGGAAATCTTCGAAAGATGCCCAGCCGTCTATAACTTGGTAGTGTTGGATTTGCTCTGAGCGAGAACCTTAAAAAGCTTTTTTCATGTTTCATTCCCACCCATGCTGGTAAGCGGGCAGTCCCCCCGACCTACACTGTATGGCGTAAGACCCTCTTCAGCCTCCTTTCTGGAATCGTGGGAATGGGTGGGTGGTGTGGTGTGATTAGGGAGAGAAAGATGAGATGGACGAAATGCAGACAGAAGAGAAGAGAAAGATTACTTGTGAAATATTAGTGCCCCAGAATTTGCCTAAGTGATCCAAGGAAATCACAGAAAACTTGAATCAGAGCAGCAGGACCCGGAGAACCTACCAACTAAAACCCCACTACCTCAGGCTGTTACAGGGCCGTTATAGCACTAATAATATTAACTAGGCGTGTGCGTGTAGCTCTTATATTTATTAGAATAATTATTGAGCAAAGGGGCAAACTATTGTCTTCCACTTGGTCCTTAAAAATAACCGTTTTATCTAGTAAGTTCTTGTTTACGTAAAATTTTATAATTAAAGTTAAAGTTATGATTATTGTCTACCGAATATTCTGCATATGTGTGCAAAATGCTCGTTTGTACGAGTCTGTAATTTGCTGCTTGTCTGTACATTGTGATAATCTTTATAGTTTATCATATAAACTCATAAACATGAACTTTAACAATTTTTACATTTGTTATATAATAATATATAATATTCTGTCATTTTCGTACACAATTCAACCACTGGTACTTATCGCTACCCAGTTATTGGGTCTGTTGTAAAACATATTGAAATATTTTCGGCTTTCTTATTAGAAGTTTCAAGAAGCTTCCAGAATTTTACAGAATCCAGATGTTCTAAAACTTTAAAGTAGAAATAGGAGACTGTGGTAAATTAATAAATAAGAAGAGACACTCACCCTAAAGACTCGCGTTGAAAATTCCCAGGTTTGAATTGGTTGAGGAACGTGCCTGCTTGATAAATTTTGTTAGTGGTAATTAGGGTGAGTGTCTTTTCTTATTTTTATCCTAAAATTTTATCGGAAATTATAGAATATTTCAGAATGTTTTCACAAGTTCCACTACTTAATAATTATATATATAATAATTCTCACGAAATTTCCTCAATGTGATTTTTTTATGTGTACCTAAATAAGAAAAAACATTTGTTCCCTAAATGTGAAAGCAAGAAAAATTTTTGCGCTATATGATTTTACGACGTATTGCAGAGGTGTCACGTTTGACCAAACAGGTGCAGTTCCTAACAATAATTCATATCTTTGAATAAAACCTTTCAGTTTGACTTGTAATAAACCATAATTGTGGCTGCTGCTTGCGTTCTACATTTAATTCAGGCCTCGAAGACAGATAGGTAGTCTTGTTCCGCATGACTGTGTCCGCTCTGAGCACTTACTAATATGGTCTGGTGTCTGCACCAAAAAGGGGCATGAGATTGTTTTATGATCGTGAAGACATCCACCAGTTGGGATCTTTGCGTGTAAATGAAATACAAAGCGCGTTCAAAGTAAACGGGATGTTTTCAAAATAGGTAACGACAAATACTTATTATTGTTGCCAAAATCATTTATTTTATTCAAAATAGACTCCTTAAAACTACGTAAGCATGCGAAACGAGTATTTTAGGTCGTCTGTAGAGATGAGGTAACATTATGTTTCAATCATTATCTCTGTTATTTTGTGATTTCTGTTCATGATTTGTGTGTTTAATAAACCCGTTGTGTTTATTTACTCACCGAAAAACCGAACTGACCCTGAAGAAATTACCATCACAGTGGCGGAGGCTTATAATGCGATTTGTAATCAAAGAACCTCTCACAAGTGTTGATAAATGCACTAATATCTTCGAAATACCAAAGTAAAATACATCATTACCCGCTGGTCGGGTGGAACGAACTCCTTCAAATTGTAGAAAAAAATTAACATTGTCTTCCCTTTTGAGTTTTCCATGCGGCTATCTTTCAGAATAGAGTCATTTGAGACTTCCATCCTGCACTTTGACGCTTGGTTTCTGGATCGAATTGAAAACACCACGTTTCATCGCCACTTATACTGTTGTACAAAAAGTTTTCGTCCTGTTTTGAGTTTTCGATAATGTCCTTCGAATGTTCAATTACAATGCCAAGGCTAGTGGTTTTTGCGTGACATTACTGTTGTTTATAGTGTGCAGTAGTGAGGCGAATATAGAGTCTGATTGATAATTTATTTGAATGTTTCTGATATGAATGTGTTCTATTGTATTCAATTTTTCTGATCTTTAGTGCCGTATGAGTTATTATGAGTGTATCTTCTAGTAGTGTTGGATTGTGATGTTTTTCGATGAGATGTGCTTAATTCGAATCTATTTTTTTTATACGAATCATTTGTTTTCCTTGCGTATCTTTTATAATAATTGTGAATTGGCTCTATCTGTTCTTAATTCATTTGTTTTCCAGTTTCTGATTCTCTGCCTTCTATTTTTCTCAAAATTTAACAAAATTAGTCGATAATTTAATGGGAATTATTAATTCGACTTGAGTGCGTTGATTGTGGTGAACGTGTACGTATTTCGGTGGTTTGCGTGTACTAAGTCACGAACAAAGCATATCATTTGAAACAGTCCGTGTTAGTATAAGATTAATGCTTATTACTGTTACGTGTACTCGTTTCAGCATCTGCATGTAAATTTCTTCACTATTTGCGGACATTAGCGATACTTACACTTGTAAACGGCCGTCGCAGCGGCGGCATGTTGAACAGTCACAACGCCTCGTCGGCCGTAAATCGACGAGAATTGACGTCCTGTTACATACAGTACGAAAACGTGATAAAAAAGTCATGTGAGAATTACTAAACTCCGATGAAAAAAGGCTAAACCACACCTTTCTTTGATACTTAATCAAATAATTACATTTTTGGTCTCGGTGACAACAAACATGAAATTTTTATTGAAATCGCCGACAAAAGTACTGTTATTATTTTAAGAGAGTTTTGTTTAGAGAGATTTCAATTGCATATTGTCAATAAAGATTTATTTAACCTCTGAAGAAGCTTGCCATTCGCGCTAGCGAAACGTTAGGAAGCAATTCCAACCGACGACGGCCTGTACACCCGAAGAAGGACAACACCAATTCATCAACTGGCCACGAAAGCCTTAATCAATTTGACCGATGTAATGGTTTATCCAACGTTTCGCCAACTGCTGTGGCTAGCACCCTCAGGGTAAGTAGCGAGTACCGAGTCATAGTAAAACTGCAGCAATGGAAGTTACGCCCTCGCTACGTTCCCTGAGGTTGGTGAATCTTTGGATCAAAAATTTCATCGGCGTTCTCACCGAAAGAAGAACAATCCTAGACTACGACCATCAAGGCCAAATAGCAAGTATTATTCAAATAACACCGGCCGTGAAAGTCTAAGCCTTTTCATTTAAGGAAATTGTTTAAAATTTTTGCCAGGCATGTTCACTTGAACGTTAAAGATTGAACAGATCGGACTAGCGATTAAGATAATAGAACATAAATTCGATTCAGGGTCCTCCTACCTTGGTTCAAGTTTTACTGTGGTTGCCTTGATTTGTGTAGCTAAATCCCAGGAGCCTTTATATTCCCTTCAACCAATAATCTTGTCATTCTTCTATTGTCTTCATCTCGTCCATGTCGTCTTTGGCTCTTTAGTCACCGCCACCTATCCTTGTCTACGATTACCAAAGGGAGCTGAAGAGGGTCTTTCGCCCTACTAAACACTTCCTGCCTGAGTGTAGGTTGTTGAAATAGCCTGGTCATCAGCAGTAGCTGGTGTTGAATTGAAAGGCAATAAACGAAATAGAGAATAGGAGACTGAAATGTCTCGCGTTGACATTACCTATATAAGAGATAACTTTTTCATTTAAATACATCCAATTTTAGGTATTCTCGTTGGAAATACCGATAACAAGTGTGCTGCATGGGTGTTGGTGGTGAGTGTACGGTAGAGGTTAACAATACAATTCTTCCTGGTGAATCGATTCAAGCGATTTACTAAGTTATTAATGATTAACAGTAGAAGAAAAAACACTTCAATTCACTGAATTTATTAGTTTTAAACTCAGTTTAGTTTAAAACTTACGCCGATCTGAAGATGCCCCTGTCGGGTGAAACATATGCAATCAATGTATTCAACTAATAAATTCAGTGAATTGTAGTGTTTTTTCTTCTATTATTAATCATTAATAACTTAGTGAAATATGGAATTCCACCATGTACAAGCCTGTTTTGTTCAAGCGATCCAATTTCATAAAAGGAATCGATTCTTATGATTCTTTAATTTGAACGATGATGATTCGAGGAGTTGTGAACCACGCTGAGTAGTAGTATCGTTTTCTTCACATCTCTACGAATCACTATGAGAGCTACACCATACACAGTGAATCGATTCGTAGGATTATTCAACTAAACAGTTCGTTCGATCATTGCCCACCTCTAGTGTACGGGACTGCGAAGTTAATTAAGGATAATTAAAATTTCTGTTACATATGTCAATGTTTATCTGATAATTAAAGTTATTAATTAACATCGTCTTCCTATTTTGCCATGGATCCCACGCAATGGTTTTTTTCCATAGTAAAGAAGTTTCAGTATACCAGTTTAATTTACACTTCGTCGGTTTTACATCTATACCGATAAATAAAATTGGAGTGTCTGTTTGTAATATTAAAATAACCACTTTTTACTAAATGCATATGGATGTATACATGGTACATATACCAAAATAACATTTTTTTAAATTTTTGTGTCTGTCTGTTTGTTTCGGCTAATCTCTGAAACGGCTGGACCGATTTTGACGGGACTTTCACTGGCAGAAAGCCAATGGAATAAGGAGTAACTTAGGCTTTTGTTTTAGAAATTAATTAGTATTATTAATAAATAGTTATTAATTTCTAAAAAAAAGTAGTATAACTTACTCCTTATTAAATTGACTATCTGCCAGTGAAAGTCCCGTCAAAATCGGTTCAACCGTTTCAGAGATTACCCAGAACAAACAAACAGACAGACAAAAATTGTAAAAGCGCCTCCCACCGCCTGATATTACAAAGGCTGCGGGCTATTGCTAACGGTTGTGTCTCAACGACTTCGTTTAAAATTTTTAAAATAACTTTTTTGTTAAATTCCACGCGGACGAAGTCGCGGGCACAGCTAGTTACTAGATAATATTGTTTACACTGTACTATTCCAATTACCAAATTTCCTGTTTATCAAATTAATAGTGTTCTAGCGTTCTTGTGAATGTTATTTTAATGTACTTTCGAAACGAATATTATTACGGTGTACCTTTTGCACTACGTATGCAGAAGAGTTTGCTTGTACCAGGTAGATGTGTGCTATACTAATATAATATACATAGGTAGGTATTATTAGAGAGCACACCCTCGAAATCCTACCGATACCGCGTCTATCTTTCATGCGCAGCAGACTGCAATTAATTTTCACCTGCAGTTTCTGCTAACGATGCAGTAATTGGAACTTGTTACGTCGGTCGTTAAAAAACACAAGAGTGGAACCGCGTTTTCGAATATGATTTTTTTTTTCGCTTGTCAACACACCAACCACACTACTACTTAAAAACTTATTGCACCGGGAAATACGAGAATGACGAAATATTTTTACGAAACCAGCGAAATATAAATGTTTACGGAGAGCGAGCTGAATTAATGGAGAATGGAGAAAAATGAAAAATCATGCACATAGCTTGTTTCACAATTGAGGCCCGTTACGTTATTTAAAACAAAAGCAACACGTTAGCATTTACCACAAACTTTCTCATGCAGATTTAGTGATACATAACTCTTCATCACATCCTGTTTCACACAAACTTTCAATTTTTCATAGTCACATCCATAGATTGACATCTATTCCTTTATCCGGTGAAAACTTTAAATGAGAATTAGATTTCATTATACAACTAGCAACTAATAATGGTTACAACCCTTTCCTGATAAACCAATTACTCAAGAAAAAACTTAAAAAACAAGCGATTAATAAAGTTTACCCTATATCTATAAACAACAAAGTTAATTACCGTTATTATCCACTTACATACATTAAAGAATCTGATTTACTGAAATATTAGTATAACTTTTAGATCTAACAACAGGTTAGGTTAGGTTATAAATAATAAATATATCAATAACAATAAAAGTAAAACATATAAAGGTAAAAAGTCTGGTGTATATAAAATTAATTGCGGTTCCTGTAGTAAGGATTACATAGGCCAAACTCGTAGAGCCTTTGAGAAACGCATAAAAGAACACAAAGATAGTCTTTCTAGAGAAGATAATAAATCCAACTATGCCATACATATAGCTAATGAAAAACATAAATTTGATGAAAATTTTAAATTATTACATGCATCGAATAAAGGAAGGAAGTTAAATATTTTGGAAACATTAGAGACAAATAGACTTAAGACACATTATTAAATGACCAACTTAATTTAAGTAATTCCCCCTTATTAAATTTATTCAATCTGCTATTATATTTCGTCTTCATTTTACTGTAATTTTTGGTATATTTTTAATATAGGTGGTCTTTAATACATTCTATATGTTGTATGTTAATATGTTGTATTCTTCTGATTTTATTGTAATTTGTTTCTGTACATTTCAATTATGATGTTACTAAAAATGAAAACATTTTCTCCAATTTTTGTTTATTTTATTGTATTTTGCAGGTAGTATATTGTAATTAAGTTGTTTGTTTTAATCTTCTGTATTTTCAATTATTGTTTTACTTATAATGTAACTACTTGATTTCCCCAAATTATTATTGTAATACTTAAGAACTTCTCCAATTAGGTATAAATAGCTATTATATTTAATAACAATGTATTAGAAGTTTGAAAAACATTTACCTAATACCTGCTTTGTATACAAGGAAGTATTAAACGTGGCATATTTTTTAAATAAGTACCAAAACATCTATTTTTTTTCATTGAATTTCATACTTAACGTCGTAAAGGCTGACGACTAGTATCCCCATATGTTTTGTTTTTGTTATCTAAGGTAATAAATTTCTAATATACAGTATATATATATAGACGTCGTACACGATGCAGTGACGAGTTTTGATAGTAATGCGATGCGATGCGATTGCTTGTGCGAGCGTTTCGATGCGATGCGTTGCTTTACAGGTGCATTTATTATTGGTTTACTAATGTGATTACTGGTTATAAATATTTGATACATATGTATTATTTATATTGTGCACAGTACTAGAGAAATATCTGATTGTGTTAACACGTTATCATTGGCCATTATGTTTATAAGAGCTCGTTGTTGAATTGTGGCTAAAGTGCCACAACTATCTGTCACCCCAGTATTTTACAGGAGAGACACAGATATCTCCGGTGATGCCTATAGTATGGCGACTTGCCTTGCGTGGGGTGGGTATGGTGCTATAGCAGCACGGGGTTTGGTTTGACCTACTCTGTTGGTCTCCAGAATGTGTGTATCCCATCTGGAGGCGCGGGAACGCAAACTCATGATTACAGGTATTTAATACGATTTGCTGATTGACGGATTCTGCTAGACGTGTCAAGATTAATTCATAAATAGTTCAGAGGAGCAGGGGTTCCGAAGGAACCCCGGTGAGTACCTAATTACTTTATGATCTTGTCAATAGATCGGTAAGTGTTTTTATTATTTCATGTGATAACTTGCTAATGAGATAATGCCTGTTTGTCGTCATTTCATTTTTATACAGTCGCCAGCCAGCCAAATATATTTATACTTGTTCACGCACTCCTTCATCTCTCGTCTAAGTAGACAAATAATTATATTTACTATTTCCTAATTATTGGTGAGTAAAATTATCTTGATTATTCTTAATGATTTAAATGTTCTTTTAAACACTAACCAATCTGACATCAAACTGAAAAATCCCCCCTTATAAACAGCCTTGTCTTGTTTAGAATTATTGAACCGTGAAAGTATAATTTTTAGTTTTTAAACCTTTTACACACCTCTATGAAGCATTACAATTTTGCATTCCTGCTAGTCCGTCATCACTTATATCCAACGAGAAACGAAAGGTAACGATAATCTTTATTATTATGACAACATTATTATTATTATTATTATTCAATGTTCATTCTGAAATTTAAACACACTTCGTTTTATTTGCCTGCAGGTGTTTTTAAAGGAGCTGCAGAACATCGCGCTTATGTGGATTTTCAATCGGGTTTGCCGATAATCAATCAATCAATCTGCACCCATGTTAATTAACCTATTTTACTTGCGCACGTTTCTGCGATCTTTCATAATCATATCAGGCGTTATTGTTAACTAAACGAGCCTTTGTTAATAGCAATAACGGTACTAGCTCTTAGTCGTGATCATTTCTGTAACACACATACATTCGCGTATACCTATAATCAGCGTACAGTCCTGTAATCAAAGCAAAATGCAAGCTTTTAATGTGACAGTTTTTCAAGTAACCAATCTATTTCTAAAGAGGCGTTAGAGAAAATAATTAGGTAATAGGCATGCAGTCAGTTTCTTTTTTTATAGTTCACAGTTTACTCATTACCATCATAAGGTTGTCAAAAAATTAGATAGATGAGACTTTCAGCTCTTGCAACTCCATGATAATCACAGCTTAAAACAAAAACAGACGTTTTTTGGTTGCAAAAAATTTGGTTAACGGTAGATGAGGCGGAAAAAACAAAAAATTGGAAGCGTTTGAGATGTGTGTTTTAATACCGTAAATAGAAAGGATTAGAAATGAAAATGGATTAGAAATTGCAAAATGTAGTACTTTGAAATATTCATTGAATTGATGTTTTTCATCAAAATTTTGCAAATAAAGGAATAAAACTTAATCTACCGTTAACCAAATTAACCATTGCCGAGCAAAGAAACATTTATCTTTTTTAAAGAAGACTAGGAGCCTTGACCATGCGCTATTCTTTGTTTTTATTTTCATACTTTTTTGAGTTCCTATATATCAAAAATCGCAAAAATTCTTCAAGATTTTCGCCTCCAACTTTTATATTAGTTTTAAATCCTCTTCACATACTAATACTTTTGTTTTATTTTTATTTCATACTATTTTGCCTATGGCATCCACTTTATTTAAGGATGTCTAACTCCTCCTTGTTATATACTAATACTGCTATATAAGTTCAAATTTAGAAGACTGTTTTCATTTGGTGCTCAGATTGACCCCTACTGCCCAGCTCAATTATAGAATGTACCTATTGGTGAAGCCGAAGACAATTTGTCAAAATAAAAAAATCATAATCTATACATATAATTATAATTGGAGTGTCTGTTTGTAATATTAAAATAACCACTTTTTACTAAACGCATATGGATGTATACAAGGTAATTATACCATTTTTTTAAATTTTTGTCTGTCTGTCTATCTGTTTGTTCCGACTGGACCGATTTTGACGGGACTTTCAATGACAGATAGCTAATGTAATAAGGAGTAACATAGGCTACTTTTATTTTAGAAATTAATTATTATTATTAATAAATAGTTATTAATTTCTAAAAGAAATTATTATTTTTGAAATAGAAGTAGCATAAGTTACTCCTTATTACGTTAGCTATCTGCCAGTGAATGTTCCATCAAAATCTGTCCAGCCGTTTCAGAGATTAGCCGGAACAAACAAACAGACAGACAGACAAAAATTGTAAAAGCGCCTCCTGCCCTCCGCCTGTTGCGCGGGCTCAGAACGCGCGAGCGGGCTATTGCTAACGGTTGTATTTCAACGACTTCGTTTAAAATTTTTAAAATAACCTTTTTGTTAAATTCTATGCGGACGAAGTCGCGGGAGCAGCTAGTAAATTATATATCAAACAGTAGAATGTAGGTACCTACATAAAAAAATAATCCAAACTAACAAAAAGTTGCAAAATACAAAGCAATCCGTCTTGTGTTGATTTAGCTGGACAAGTTTAAATACTTCTGTGTGGTCTTGTCTAGTTTAATATCTTCTGTAGCGGCTAAAATCTACTAGATGGCAGCAATTGCCTCTATGTTGTTATGCAATCTGTCTAAATATACAAATTACAAATGAAATGTAATGAACGGTCTTAAATACTTTTACATGTAATAGCGGACAATGCTAATACTTCTTCAGTTGGATCATTTATCAGTTCCTTATTGATGAAAACTTAGTTTTTTATAATTTATTATTGATAGATTTTCAGGATTTCAACATTCCTAGATCTTGCAAATCATGAAACCACTCACGGTTTTTCGAAAATTTGGTGATACAATATTCACCAGTACCCCCTGGATACTCTTCTTATTACGAACATCTAACTAATAGAAGAAAATTTTTCAGTTGAATTCTAAATTCATTAAAAAAAGAGGTTAGACACTCTTAAACTTCAATATTATTCGATTGATATTAATATTGTGAATTTTCTATAAATAATTAGTTATTTTTGCGTTAATCAGAACTATTATTATTAATACTAGCAGGTGTAATGGAGTATAGGCTCACTAATAATTTGGTCTAGTTAATTAGCGAGTTATCAACTTGTACACTTCAATTTGGAATACTATGCACTGGTGACAATATTTAATAGGTTAATTTATACTACGTTGATAATTACGGGTCTATGCGTTAATTAGTACAACAATGCAGTCCACTACTAAGGGGCTGTTGTCGTTAGGCTTATTAGACGTAAAGCAAATGAGCCTGCAACAACCCGGATCGATACACACGTTCATACATACATACATAAATGTGTATATTGCACCCATAATGTAAAGCTCGACAAATCAAAATACGGCTAAGCAACCTATAAAGCAGAGCTGTTTATTGTTTTTGGTCAGAAATTTATCGGGACCACCAGACACTGATCGCGATTTCGCTCTTATTAGAAGCTCATCAGCGTGCCATAGGCAGTCTCGATAAATTACCGACCAAGCTGTAATGTTCCGTAAAGGACAGTTAATATAATAGTAACATAGAGGCAATTGTTGCCATCTAGTGGATTTTGGCTGCCAACAAAAGATATTAAACTGGACAAGGCCTCACTGAGATATTCAAACTTGTCCAGTTGAATCAACAACGCAGCCTACATACGTGAATCCACATAAAGCTTATCAAAAGTAATTATTATGTTTTTGGTCAGAAATTTATCTGAATACCTCAGTGAGGCCTTGTCCAGTTTAATATCTTCTGTTAGCAGCTAAAATCCACTAGATGGCAATAATTGCCTCTATGCTACTATTAATAAATTTCAACTTTGTCACCCCAGTCTTGGTTGGGTTGCTGTGTAAATTAGAATCTTCGATTAGTACATGCGCAACACTCAAGTGTTATCTAATTAGGAACTAAAATGATAGTATAAGTATTACTTATTCATAACCACTATTGAAACACCCATAATCTTTACGTTTGAGGTTTGAGATACCTACTCATTATGTTAATATTTCACCTATATCTTTAATTATCCGTGGCGATGTTTTTTAGGTGCCTATTCATATTGCAAATTTTTCAGATTGGCAGGGAAATATGTTTTTGAATCATACTTACAAACCGCACACAATAGACAGGAGTAAGGCCTGACGCAAAATTAGACGCAGCTTGGTAATGTAACGCAGGGTGAGTCGCGGCGAGATTTTGTAAACTGCAAAAAAATTTTGAGTGCGTTGCAGTTTTCACGTGCCAGATTTTTTTTATAAAATCACGGCGTCTCTTTATATATAATCTACTTCAAATAGGACTTTTAGTAGAAAGTAATTATGTATTTTTGAGAATTTAGTATTAACCTTTAATTTAAAAGGATTGCCAATACAGGCTCACCCTACGTTACGTTATCAAGCTGCGTCTAATTTTGCGCCGGGCCTATTAGATAGCATCACAGTGTTAAGTGACGCAGTTTATCTTCACCGTGATCTGCGCGTCGCAGTTTTTCAGAAGGTCACGGCGTGTCTTTATATATAGTCTAGTCCAATTAAACTTATTAGAAGAACATAATTATATATTTTTCAAACTTTGGCAGTAACCTCTTATTTAAAAGGATTGCCAATATAGGACAACAAGGTTCCATATCCATCCCGGATGGAACATCTCTAATAATGCGAAACATCTCCCCCAAAATGAACTCCTTGGTGTTTCCTTCATTTTTCACCTAAACGGTGACCCCAGCGGGAAAGAATTATTTCATTTTGAGAGCAAAGGCCAATAAATGAAATCATAATGGAATAGACCTATAAGGGAACCACTAAAAAACATACTAAACGGAACTGCCATCCAACCTGTGTCATGTTACCAAACTGCGTCTCATTTTGCGCCGATAAGCATAATGGAATATGCCCATAGGGGAACCACTGAAAAATACAGTAAACGTAACTGCCATCCAACCTGCGTCATGTAACCAAACTGCGTCTCATTTTGCGCCGATCCTAATGTAGAGGACAAAAATAAATTTAAATAGATAGAAGCCTTAATTTTATATTCTTAAACTATTTGCATATAAAACAGAAAATAGAAAACTGTGGTAATCAAATAAATTTAAAAAAAGAGACTCACCCCTTTTACCACACCATACTTTATTGAGCGGATATGTCTTAGTAATGCCTACTAATAAAATTTGTTGTGGTAAATTGGGAGTGAGTATCTGTTTTCATAAAGTATTTATTGTATTCGTTATTCATCAACTACCAGGCGACAGGTCATATATATTTAATTTTTTATTTTTCTATATCGACAAATTTTACAATTATGTCTTATAATGAATAGAATAATCTACTGAATCGACTAATCAATTATTTTTATTCATCGATTCTGAGATCGGTTAGGTAATTAATTAATTAATGTTTTTTAGTATTAGATGAAAAGTAAAATTACGAAAAGTTCACTTCAGAATAGACAAAAATTCTTTTGCTAATCGTTGAAGTATACAAGAAGCTTCTTAGACATGACGTTGCTGTGTAAGCAGTAGCATAAGTCGGGTGTCTTTCTCCTCTGTTAAAGTATCAGGGGGCTAGAGACTGTAGACAAAGGAACGAACTTTTTCCACAAGAGAGAAACGAACAGAACAGAATGAATCCCATTACTATGTGAGGATTCTCGATTAGGCACGATGACACAGCACTTGTGTGCACAGGGACGTGCTCAAGAGTCAGACGGATCGTTGGTGCAATTATTTGGCGTGTAGCTCTCAAAACAAATGTCGATGTAGATTTTTAGATGCCTTCAGATTAGTCTACAATGCTTTTCTCTCGTTTTAAAAACAGCACGGTTGTATTGTTTGTAAAGAATAAGAATAGCAGTGCCAGTATTGCCAAATTATAAATAGATATTAGTTATAATTTGTTACAAAAGTAAAATCCTCTTGTGGGAAGGATAAGGAATTATAATACACAATAAAGGAAAACTGTAAGTGTCACAGCAATAATTTAGTTTGTTTTCCTTTACAGGCTCTATGATAAATGTAAATATGAAATCAACAGAAACAACTACTCCGAGGGCTAATAACCCTACTGGCATTTCTGCCAGCGTCCACCTAATCAGACCCAATAAAGGTCGAAACCGATTATGGGATTTGGCTTTCGGTTCGTAGTGCCTGCTTGGTGGGACGCGTTTTGAGTCTGGGATCTTTGATCCTTAATGTTTGTTCTTTTTTGGATATCTTATAATTATTGTTTTAATGAACTGAACACTTTGCGGGGTGCAATTGTTGTGAAACATACTTAATGAAGTAAAAAACAACAAACAAAAGAAAAGTTTCACCAAATTTTATTAGGAAAATCCTAACAAGCTTCAAAGGAGTAGAGTACAACAAATACTAAAGTCTGAAAACTAAAACAGCTCTACAAATAACTAAAAATTAGCCAAAATAAGTGGGCAGTCAATGTAACTTAACTCTAGTTGGTTATTTACAATACTTTACAATATTTTGGTTGTGCGAGAGCGCTTTTTTGATAGTTTTCTACTTTTGTTAATATTACTATGTAAAACTACTACATTTTTCTCGTCGAAAGTGTGGTTAAAGGAGCTGGAATGCTCTGAGAAGCCGGTCTTATTGTCTTTTTTAGTAATACTATAAATATGTTCTTTTATTCTTATGTTTATAGCTCTCCCGCTCTGCCCAATGTAAAGGGCATCACAATTATTACACTTAATTCTATAAATTCCACTTTTTTCTAATTTATCAACTACAGGTTTAAATTTAGATAGTAAGAATTCAAATTGCACTGATTGTTTTTAAAAATTGTGTCATTGTAACTGTGATTTAATTATTTATTATTTTATTTTAATTCTTGTTTAAATTAACGATCTACATTCCTTCTAATATATATATATATATACTTCGTACTGATGATAGGTAATAATGCCAAACTTGAAAATTCACAATCTGAAACAAAAAAATATGTAAAACTCAAATCCACCATAAACTATCTATCTCTAATGAACTAGTTTATATTATTTCCTTTAGTTTTAGTAGTGGAATGAATTGAAGCCAGATACAAATTACAAAGTATTTTATTGTAGATCCAACCATCAACATTGTGCTTTCTTTGTGGGGTTTTTAAGATAGGTTTTTGTTAATACATTAAGTATATTATTCAGATAGTGTAGTTTGTATATATAATATATAATTTATGGTGGATTTGAGTTTTACATATTTTTTTGTTTCAGATTGTGAATTTTCAAGTTTGGAATTATTACCTATCATCAGTACGAAGTAGACAATTGACGCAAAAAATGTAAGTGAAAATATGTAACAATACAATGTTTAATATCTTCAACAGATAATTGTGTGAAGATTAAATGATGAGTTTTAAACTATTAGTGGGTTCCATTGTTTATTAATGAAAATATTTCATTTTAGTTACTTAATGTTTATTAAATTCACTCTCTATCAATTGCATTTGAAAATTCCGTCTCAAAATTCATTATTCATTTTTTTTAACTACTCCTTCAACCGCATCCGAAATTTTGCACATATTTTAAAGAAGTACCACTGCTTAGATACCCATGCATTTAAAAAGTTTTAGTGAAATTCCTCTGTTACGTTTTAGAAAGTCAACACATGTTAAGTGCCTGTAAATATTAAAAATATTTTGTCTGTTTTATATATATACATCTGTTAAGTTTAGTTTCTAGGTATTTATTATTCTCTTTATATATTGGCATCTTTTGTGCCCATCAATTGTAAATACGTTAAAAAATTCCAAAAATAGACTCTGGCCCCTTTATGATACCCCTTGTAAATACTTTACGCATCGGTCATCAGCCTTGAGAACACCACCAACGGTTTTGTGAAATACGCTTGGGGGTGTTTAGCTTCAAGAGGGGGATATTTTTCACTTTGGGGCGTTGTCTATTTTTTCACACTATTTAAGTAGAAATAAGAAAAAATCAGAGAGAATTCCACTTGTAGATTCAATCAAACTACATTACATTCTATTCAATTCAAATCAACCTCATAATTATATCCAAATCAATCAAAACAACAAAATCAAATAAGTGTAAATAGTGAATAATAAAGTGTATATTAGGAAAAGCAGTCCATTTTATCATATTTAACCAAAAGAACCTTCGGCGGGATACCGCCAAAATATCGAACACCCAAACAACACACTTAATACAGAAGTATTGTTTCGTTTTTGAATATTTCCTTAAAACTTACTTGATATTTATTTGCTTTTAGAGGAAAAAATACGTTTTTCCTTTACAGTAGTAGTACTAACATATGTTATGTATGTATATCCTGTGCAGCAATTACTTCTGTTTCTATTACAGCTGTTTGTATTACAGTTGAAACGTTAGGTACATGAATATGTATTTTATGTATATGCACGGTCTTCAGTAATTTTAAAAACCTACACTCGCGGCCTACGCGCTAATATGACTTACGTAAGAGGTCAAAGTTGCCTAACTTGTTCAATGCTTCCACGACTAAAAAAATTAATCATACAAGAACCCTGGGACCTCTGCGAGCACATATGATAAAAGATTCGGACTTGGACATATAAATTGAAGTAACGAACAGCTTCGTGGGAGTCTCACTCTCTTAGTTTCCATCAAACTGCCCACTCGGCATGCAGAAAAACATATTTACATTGCCAAGCCGCTCTCCCGTCATATCTCGTATTTGTACGTAATCAAGTGGACAGCGGTTATTGCTAATAAAGATAGCATATTTATTTTCCAATCATGATAATCACACGATTGCGTTAAGTAATCGTCATTAATTTTATTGATTACGCCGAACCAAAATATCTTGTATGGGGAAACTAGCACATATGTTTATTTATTACCGTTACGTATCTACAGGGTGATAATATTTTTACGTATCTACAGGGTGATAATATTTTTATAAAAGAAACTCTGGTTTTAAACTCATTTTACTATAACAGGTACTAAAGAACCATACAGACAGATGAAATCTACTTGAATTGAATAGGAAATGGCAAAACTTAATAATAATATTTAATAACAACTTTTAAAGCAATTTTATAATTTTGTTTTTAATTTTCTTTAAAAAAAATTAATTATAAAAACCTATATCTTGGTGCTTCTTTACTTAAGGCGGTATCTTGTTGTCATATTAAACCGAGCGGTTTAGACCACCCCGGTCTAGTAGTTTAGATCGTTGCTTACCATTCGGGAGATCACCGGTTCGATTCCGGATCCTCCAAGCCTGTTTCAAGCTTCCTGTGGTTTCTCTCCCTAACCACATCACCCACCCATTCCCACGATTCCTGAAAGGAGGCTGAAGAGAGCCGTACCCTCTATCCAACGCGACCTGATTGGTATAGAGAGGTTCAATCAGATCTCGTTAGAGCAAAAAAGGATGTCCAGATGCACTTCCTCTCTCAAGTACGATATACGAGGATGGATCAAATATAAACGAGTTTTCGTGGCCACGTGTAAAAGTTTGGTGCAAAAAATTTAACGATGGGCGTAATCGTGACGAAAATGTAAATCATCCTCGCCGTCCGCGCCTTTCGCCAGTTAACATTGCACGCGTTAGAAACCTTATTGAAGGGGACTGCCTCGCCTCGCCACTGTCAAAAAAGGAAATAAGGAGCAGCAAAATCATGAGCAAATTGCAGGATATACTTCTATTTTTGAAGTAACAATGACATATTAAAACAAAGATTTCCAGAGTTTTCAAATTTATATAGGTACCTATCCAACATGTTTGAGCCGGATACTGATGCTAATACAACTTCATTACTGTTGCATAAAAATTGTCACAAGCTAAAACGATTACGTTTGTTTAAAAGAAACTGTTACGCTTTCATTATATATTGTTTTTAGGAATGATATAACGATTTGTACTTTCACGTTTTAAATTCAAAATAATTGTTGGTTCATAGATCCTTAAATATAAATTAATGTAATTATAAGCTAGCGAAAGAGATTGTAATGAGACTGTATGTGTGTGTACAAGAGCGGCGGCGAGTTCCGGAAACAGATAAGACGGGTTCCTCGAATACGGCCGTCGGTCGGCGCTTTGATAGAAATAAGTAAACAACAACATAATAGGAGGTCGAGCATATACTAGAAGATCGTTCCTGATTACTCCAGAACCTTCGATACCTCTATAAATATTATGTTGTCGACGGTCAAGAACAGTTTAATTTTAGTATAGTATAGTTAGAGACACAGTTACGATATACCGAGTGATATAAATAAGTGGTAATATAAATACGACATACCGAGTGATATAAATAATACATTTACCTTGTCATATAAATAAGTTGTGCATTAGTGTTTAAGTGTTATATAAATAGTGTAAAATAACTATTTGTTTAAATAAATAAGTTGATCTAGAAAAATCGTTACAAGATGAATCATAGGTGATATGAATTAGTGAACATCCTAATGTTGTCTTTTGTTACCCACACCTACAACAAATTCGTCGTTAAGTATTATTATTATTGCGAGCCAGTTTAGCAAATTGTTAATTAAAAGCGTATAAAATGTAAAAGGACGGTAACACGTACCACAGTAAATTTATGCCACTCGGTTATATTTTAATATTACTCATAATTATTCGTCGATTTTATGGCAGAACACCTTTCGCTCACGTAATTAAAAGCGTTCCTCTCATAAATTTATTGAGCAAGAGCAAATCAAACGATATTTCCCACTATCCCTTAACTAACCGTATGTGAAATTAAATTTGATTAGCTTGGGAAAAATTAGATCAGATTTTCGAAATTAGCTAATAAAAAATAGATATCTTGGCTTTCTATTGAAGTTCTAACCGCATTTTATTTAAAATTTCATTTCATTTATACAAGGGTGGTTTGATAAGTCAATAATTTTTTTAATTTCCCGCCCAACTGTAATGGAAACATTGTTTCCGTAAAGTGCCATCTATCGGTAGACTACTGTAAATTTTTGAGCATGCTGCGACGTTTAGTTTATGTTTGACAGCCATTGAAAGTAGCTAAACTCGTCAATTTCCACAATAATGGAAAAAAGTGAATTTCGTGGGCTGATTAAACATTATTCTTTAAAAACGCAAAAGATCTGTTAAACAAAACAAGGAGAGGCTTGATAAATAGTACGGCATGACTCTGTACTGTCGATTTTAATGATTAAAAAGTGGTTTACTGAGTTTCGTTGTGGCCACACCAGCACAATGTGACGCCGAACATTCAGGTCGTCCAAAAGAATTGGTTACGCCAGAAATCGTTGACAAAATTCATAGAATGATACTAAATAATCGAAGATTAAAAGTACATGAGTTGGCTGAGGTTGTAGGCATCTAAAATGAGCGAGTGTATCACATTTTACATGCATATTTGGACATGAAAAAACTGTCGACACGATGGGCGATGGGTGCCGCGATTGCTCACGATCGACCATAAACACCACCATGTGACAAGTTGAATGGAGTGTTTGGAAAAGTACAGCTGCAATCCAAATGAGTTTTTGTGCCATTGCGTTACCGTAGATGAGACCATGGATCCACAAGGCCACACCAGAGACCAGAAGCAACAATCCAAACAGTGGGTTTCTACGGGTGAACGTGCATCGAAGAGGGCTAAGATGAGTCTATGGGTTAACAAAGTCATAGCCACAGTTTTCTGGTATTCACTCCGTGTAATTCATACTGATTACCTTGAAAAAGGTCAAACGATGAACGATCAACGGTACATATTATTCATAGATGCAGCTGCTGGACAGATTTGATACTGTTTTGAAGCAGAAAAGACTGCATTTAACCAAGAAAAAAAGTTGTTCCATCAGGACAATACACGGGTGCATACGTGTGTAGTCACCATGGCAAAATTTCATCAATTGGGCCACGAACTGCTATGCCATCCACCTTATTCTCCAGATTTAGCCCCCTCCGATTATTTTCTGCTTCCAACCTGAAGAAATGGCTTGGGTCGAATGAAGAGGTCGTCGTGGAAATAAACGCTTAATTTGAGGGCCTTGAGAAATCTTATTATTTAAAAGGAATAAAAAAAATAGAAACACGATGGACTAAATGTATCGAGCTAAAAGAAGATTATATATTTACCGAAAAACTGATGTTTTCCTTTAAATGTCATGGACTTATCAGACCACCCTCATATGCCTATCAGTAAATGTTAATGAAGCAAATGTTTTAAGAAACAAATGAATATATAAATGTAATATATGTATATGAAAACTTTAAACAATGTTCATAAAGTAATATAGATCCAATGGATTAGGTAGTTTTGCTTAAGAAAAAGGTATTTTAATCTCATCTAATATGGTTTTTTCGAAAATCGGGACCAATCCAATTGTAGTAACTATTCAGTCGAAAATTAAAACTTTCAATCACTGTATCCTATATTTTAAATTTGACTTCAGTTACGTATTTGCAAATATTGAATAAGAACTAGCTAAGAAATCCTTTAAGAAGAAAATGGTTGCATAAATAAGGTAAAGACTCGATCGCAGGGTCCGTTGTAAATAACAGTTGAGATTCAATTACGAAGATTGCCCAGTATTTATGATCTCATTTCGTTATTGCAAATCGGCTTCCAGGTCTGCAAAGTTGAAAACGTAAAAGTTATTGAGGAATAACTTCCGTAACCTGTGTTAAATATGAACGAAGTGACTGTTGAAAAATGAACTTATTACATTCCTGGCACGGAAAAACGTACAAAGCAATCACCACTTTTCATTTACTATAAAAAAATAATCAAAATATTCATCAGTTAAGAAAATAAACAAAAATATGCCGTAACAGCTTAAGACAGTTGGTTTATTTCACAAATTTAAAAATAATGGGAAATAAATTAAAGATTTCAATCATTTAATGTTATAAATTTAAACACTTAAAAAACAAACTCTTTAGATGTCCCAAATAAGTTTTATTAGAAACACTCTACATATGTTTCGAACTTTAAAGTATTTGTGAAGAGTAATTTACTTACTAAAGATACAGTACAAAGGTTTCACATTTATAGGTATGTACAAGTTCAAGAGTTTTTAATAAAACTTATTTGTATCATCTAAATGCGTTTGTTATTAAATGTTTAAATTTATTATTTGAAAGATGTTTCACAAACTCTATTGAAATCATTTTAAGTTATTTTTCAAAAATATAAGACACAAGATTTGAAATAATTGATTATGTGAAAGTTGATCAACATGATGAAGAATTAGTAAAAATAAAACACACTAAACACTTTCACTTAATTTTTATTGTAATCTTTACAAATTTGTTTCAAACCATAGGGTCATCTTCAGAAGAAGAAATTATGTTTCCTTTTGTAAAAATTCTGTTTTATCTTTTCTGTTTTTTTTTTAAGTAATTAAACAAATTATTTGTTGTTTTAGAAGCAACTCTTATCATGTCATTGTTAATTACAGAACCTATTTCTTCCGAGGAGCGGCCCAAATAAGTTAGTGTCTTAAATTTAAAATCATTTGAATTAACATATGGAAAGACTAAGTTTAGACATAATTTTTTCAGTTTTTTAAAAAGTAATTTATCTATAACAGTTATATCAAAACCGTTACTGAATACTATTTGTTTTATTAAAGTTGTCTTTATTTGGAGGAAGTTTACATAATCTATCAATCAAACAGTTGTATGCCGATAGTTTAAAACAGTTGGTTTATTTCACAAATTTAAAAATAATGGGAAATAAATTAAAGATTTCAATCATTTAATGTTATAAATTTAAACACTTAAAAAACAAACTCTTTAGATGTCCCAAATAAGTTTTATTAGAAACACTCTACATATGTTTCGAACTTTAAAGTATTTGTGAAGAGTAATTTACTTACTAAAGATACAGTACAAAGGTTTCACATTTATAGGTATGTACAAGTTCAAGAGTTTTTAATAAAACTTATTTGTATCATCTAAATGCGTTTGTTATTAAATGTTTAAATTTATTATTTGAAAGATGTTTCACAAACTCTATTGAAATCATTTTAAGTTATTTTTCAAAAATATAAGACACAAGATTTGAAATAATTGATTGAGTTAGCCTCTATTATGTGAAAGTTGATCAACATGATGAAGAATTAGTAAAAATAAAACACACTAAACACTTTCACTTAATTTTTATTGTAATCTTTACAAATTTGTTTCAAACCATAGGGTCATCTTCAGAAGAAGAAATTATGTTTCCTTTTGTAAAAATTCTGTTTTATCTTTTCTGTTTTTTTTTTTAAGTAATTAAACAAATCATTTGTTGTTTTAGAAGCAACTCTTATCATGTCATTGTTAATTACAGAACCTATTTCTTCCGAGGGGCGGCCCAAATAAGTTAGTGTCTTAAATTTAAAATCATTTGAATTACCATATGGAAAGACTAAGTTTAGACATAATTTTTTCAGTTTTTTAAAAAGTAATTTATCTATAACAGTTATATCAAAACCGTTACTGAATACTATTTGTTTTATTAAAGTTGTCTTTATTTGAAGGAAGTTTACATAATTTATCAATCAAACAGTTGTATGCCGATAGTTTCTGTTGTAAGGGGTGAAGGTGAGTTGGTTTTCGGTAAACAGAAATTTCCATCTTATTGTTTTGTTTTTCGGAAGAAAGATCTAAGAAATTTAATTTATTGTTTTCTTCTAGTTCGATAGTAAATTTTATTCTGTTGTGTAAGTTATTTAAATATTCTAAGAAAATATGTAATTGTCTACTAGTACCCCTCCATACAAAACAAAAACAAAAACATCGTCTACATATTTTTTCCAAACTATGATAATTTCTTTGTGCTTACTTCCATGAATAATTTTCTCCAGATTATACATAAACAAGTCAGCTAAAAAGGAGATAAAGGTATACCCATCGGTAAACCATTCTTGTGTTTATAAATTTTATCATTAAATTTAAGATAATTTTGGTTTAAGCAAATAGACAATAACTGTAAAATTTCATGTGAAATATATGGTAAAACCCGGTTATTACCAAGAATATCTTTAACTAATGATGGGGGGTTCGATATGGGAATAGAACCAAACAGGTTAATAATATATATATATATATATTGTTATTACAAATTGATTAAGGCTTTCGCGGCCAGTTGATGAACTGATGTTGTCCTTCTTCGGGTGTACAGGCCGTCGTACACCCGAAGAAGGACAACATCAATATATTGTTATTGTTTACTTTCAATTTGGAAATTTCTTTTACAAGTACTATAAGGAGAATTAAAATTTATAAACTTTTTAAGAAATGAACAAAGGTTAATAGTCAAGTTTTTATTTGGTGCTTTAACATAAGAACAGAAAGGTCTTATTGGATGTTGAGGCTTATGTAATTTTACTAGCCCATATTTTTTGGGGCATTCTGGATTTTTTGTTTACCAAAAACAGGAAAAAGAAATTGAATATCTTTTAAAACTACTTTTAAGTTGTTTTGAAAATGCAGTATAGGATCTTTTTTCAAAATAACATAATCAGAATTGTCAAGAAATTGTTCAACTTTTTGAATGTAATTTGATTTATTTAGAGCTATGATTGTATTCTCTTTATCGGCCTTTGTAAAAGTCTTCGTTTTTTGATTTCTTTTTAGAGAGATTGCTATTTTTTGAAATTTATTAGGGTAATTTTGCTATTGAAGATTTTTACAATTTTATGTTTTTTAAAAAGACAATCCCCGTTAACTGATATTTCAATTCAATCTCTTCTTCTGAAGATGACCCTGTGGGTTGAAACAAATTTGTAAAGATTACAATAAAAATTAAGTGAAAATGTTTAGTGTGTTTTATTTTTACTAATTCTTCATCATATAAGACACAAGATTGTTACCGATTTATTATAACTTGGTATCGTGTCTGACCAACTTACTTTCTAATGAAATAGTCGGAAAATTCATGCTTATATAATGAAGTAACCTCAACTTTTGTGTTTCACATTTTAAAATAATCAGAAACATAAAATTATAGATAATAGCCTAAAATTGTTACAATAATAACAGTTCATATGTATTCGAATCTGCCCTGGAGGGCTTCGAACAGCAACCGATGCTTGCTTGCCACGCAGGCGACCCGGGCTCGGCTCAAACGATGCAACGCCTTTTTTTCTTTTTTAACGGAAACATATACAAATGAGTTTTATTTTCTGCCCATCTACGGCATACTATCTATTATGATATAAGTTTAATTCCTTTCCATTCATATTAATACTGAAGAAGTGTACGACAAGTTTTATCGTTCATGTATTAATATAATCACAAGATGAACCCGTCCAAATTTGAATGGATAGAATCCGTTATCGATAACAGTTTCTTAACATTTTAATCGTGGCGAGATCCCGCCGACAGACGTTTAGCTATATGCACACCCAACTAATGTCCCACGACGACTAAATATTCAAAAGGTTGGTCACAGTTCATAGTTCCGATAGAACAGCATTTTTTTGTCTTTAGTTCATCCTCTCATCCTCACTTTATGCATACCTGGGATAGTTGGGAACGGGAAGTGGATTGATTACGGTGGGGGGGGGGAGTTTGGGGAGAAGGGTGATAGTTGTCCACCTCGGATACTTTGGGTGGATACTCGTGCTAAAAAAGCGAAAGTAGAATAGAACACCAATCAACCTACTTACTGCTTATAAACAGCGTTTGATGAACAAATACAGACAGCACAGTGAACGCCCTCTGTATATATTTGCTACTAATTTGTGGGATTCAGCAATGTAAAAGAAGGTCCTTTCCTTATTTTATCTGGTCACGTGCCTACTACCTAGTTAGCTACCCCGTGGGTTCAGTTTAACAAGTTGATTTCATTATTAAAAAAGGACCTTGTCTGACATTACTGAATTCTACGAATAGGTAACAAATATCTACGGATGACGTTCACTATCCTGTCTGTATTTATTTATTAATTAAAAATTCCGGTTAAACAACAACATCATTGATATCTAATGTAGTTATTAGTCCTGTCCTTTATCTAGACGTTTTAATATTCAGGAAATTCTATATTTCATGAGATGAGACAGCTACACAAAATTACCTTGCAAACTTATTTATACGCTAGCACCATAAATATTAGCACATTATTGTATAGTGTGTTTTATTGTATTTTCTTCCGCTTTTCCAAATAGGTAGACAACCTGCATCTTTAGAAGGAAGTAAAAATAATTAAGAACATTCGCTAGATTTTTTTGCCATTGAAATTACTTCCTATCAACTTAATTAAATGTGGGTTAGTTGCTATCAAGAACAGGTGCATATAGGAAATGTACAATAATTTTAACTTAAATTGGTTAAATTCTGACAGCACACCTTTCGTCTTGCAAACAGACTGTTTACTAAGTCAGTCGTATTCGATATAACAATTTTTGTCCTTTTACTTAAGAGATACAAGGGCAGGTGCATCTTAGTTGCCCCGTCAACAGACATACATAAACAAAAATTATTATTATTGCTTGGGCTGATTAAAATGTTCTGTAATTTCTTACATAGCGTGGGACGAGAAATAATTGACCAGCTGTACCCACATACCTGTATAGTGTAGGTATACTTATGTCCAAGATAGTATGTGAAATTAGACATTTTAGAATATGGCTAAGCAACTCAGAAAGCAATGCAAGCAGATTGTTAAATGTTTCATTTGGTATTCGAATAATTGTTTATAATAGCTGAACGGTGAGAGTAATGAATACCCACAGATAAAAAACAATTGCTTCAATTTTGTCACTACTCACTTTGATTAGATAAGGTTAGGTTAGGTTATGATATAAATTATGTTCTTTGATTTGTGCCACTCATTTAGGAATTGAATATGATAATATAATTATTAATTTATTTACGACAAACACTCTTAAGCAATTGGTTTGAAATTACCCATAACACACAGTTTACGATATCCAGCCTGGTCAGTTTTGATACATAAAAAAAATAGTTGTGCTGAATTGTGCTAGTGTTGTTTTCTAATGTATATTTTATGTTATTTGAGGGAAGTAGAATATAATTAATTTATCAAAGCTGCTTTTTCACAATGAGTCCTTTTTGTGGTATATATATCTATCGTAGTTGCTGTTGTTTGATGTCATGTAATAACTATCGAAAAATAAATTACTCAAACATTATTAACCAATAAATATGTATTTATTTATAATCGGTTTCTATAAATTATTCATGGTATTGCACAACGATTGTCCCGTTAGTCAATTGAGTACATTGAATTTATGGGTCTTTTGAGCAATATTTTATTTCCGACAAACATTCTAACTTACGATTAGAACTGTGTTGTGATCAGACACAATGTGTATGGGTATGTGCTAAGACAAAGAACAAACTATTTACAGTGTGAATCGAATATAGTGACGACTAAATCTATACGACGTCATTGTTGACAATTGTACAAAAATTTGATAGATAATTTTTAAAATATCGTTTCGTTTTTGAAAATACATGGTATTGATATTGTATTGATTTATCTGAGTTTTATCTCCAGAAATCAATATCACATCAAAATATTTAATCTAAATAATATTGAAATATGTTTTCCATTTATTCCCCTTACTTTAGAATAATTCAGAAATCAGAACCAGAGAGGGTATATACCTGTTTATTTTATATTAAAAAATCGACACCCAACGTTCAGCATCTAGTTGATAAGTTAAATTTATCTTTTGGGTTTTCAATATAAAATAAACATAACTTCCAAAGATTGTGCGATAGGGTAACTATGAAACATTTTTAAAAATACAAAGAAAATAAAAAATTTTGCTTTGTAATGTTTTAAAAAGAGCTTTATTCACTCTACAATTACAAAAAAAAATATTTAACGAAACAAACATATAGAAAGACAAAATTCTCTCATGGCTGAGATACATAGACGATATTTTTTTCGTATGGTTAGAAACACAAAGACAATTAAATCAATTTTTAGCAGATGTTAATAGCATTAATAACAGAATAAAATTCAGAATAGAGCTAGGGAGTGATAACGACTTAAGCTTTTTGGACTTAAATATTAAAATTATTAACAACAAAAATTTATATAGGTCAGACGGGAAGAAATTTCAAAATTCGTTTGAACGAATATTTTAGATCATATAGAAACAAAAAAAACGATTCTAACTATGCCAAACATGTGTTAGAAGATAACCATATATTTAATTTATATCTAAAAATCTTACACATTGAAAATAAAAGTTTAAAACTTACAATGACCAAGTAGATATAAACCTCTCACCAATATTAAATATTTTCCCTCACTCTAATGAAGATGCACCACCCTATTTATAGACATCTACTCTTAGGTAGTCTTAAGTAGATTTTTTACTTCTGAAGAGGCCACAGTGTTGGCGAAATATGTGTCAGTTTATTTAATAAATCGTGGAAGTTATCAACTGTCTGTTTATTTTAACAAATTAGAGTCAACATTTTTAGAAAACCAACTAACACTGATTGTATAATTAATTCTAAATGTAACCAATCCCAACAAATTAAATTGTCAGTATTTTATAGTTACATTTATAGACTACTAAATTACCCATTAAACGACAAAAATTACTAAAAAGTACTTCAAATAATAAAACACTAATGCAAATTTACTAGATAGAATTGTTGTAGAAATGAATTGAAAATAAAAACCTGTATCCCGTGGCGTGTAAAGATGAATCTAATTTTAGCTTCATTAACTATGTCCCAAATTATAGCAACAAAATTTGTAAAAAACTCAAACATTTAGGCGAAATACTATTTCATTAAATAAATGTAATTTAGTTAAATTGTTAACGAAACACAACCTTTGGTCAACAGAAGCGGTGTATATAAAATCAATTGTCTACATTGTAACGCATTTTATTTACGTCAAACAAGCAGAAAATTATCATTAAGGCTTCATGAACATGTAAAAGATATTAATGAGGGAAAAAACCACAGGTTTTAGTACGCATTGCATAGAAAACAAACATAATATAGATTTATTAAGTATTAAATTATTACATCAAGAAAAGAAAGACAAAAGACTTAATCTGTTAGAAGAATTCAAAATTAAGAGATCAATTAAGCGAAAAGAAAACATTACAATGTACACTCAGACATTAAAAATAATATATGAATAATAGACACATATTTAGAGTTTTCCGTCAATATTATACAAGGTTTTTCAATTTGAATGTTCAATTGTTTCGAAATCACAGCACACTGCTTTCATTAACATTATACGTATGCAGTGCAAAAACGCAACATTTTCACTAATTGTAAATTTTCTCAAAAAGTATAAACAAAGTATACGATAGTCCCATATCAATAGACGCCAAATTCAATTCAATTCTATTTAAAACAATTGACTTATGTCCCTTTGAAGTTGACTAAATTTGACCACAAAATTTGAACACCCAGTACATTTTAGTTAAATACTACAATTTTTTTCGATAATATAAATAGTTATAAATAATTGTTACAAGCTACAAAGCAAAATCTCAAAAATTAATTGAATTACGGTTTTTTAAATGCTAACGTACAAATGTCAAAAATTTTGAAAAAAATTAAATAACTCAAAATCCATCAATATTTTCGGGATAACGCCTCCTATAAAATATACACGAATTCAAATTTTCTATCGGAAAATGTAAAAAATTATGTCATTCCATTTAAAATAACAAAGTTAACAATTACTTCCGGTATAACCGGATGTAAATCGAACTTGAAAATATTTTTAAAAGAAGCGACATAAACAATAACTAAATGAGCCCAAGTTACAGAATTGAATTCATTTACTTCTAATAGCCCATCAACTTGAAAAACCCTGTATATTGTGTTATTTATAGGTATGTTACTGTTTGCATAATATTATTATATCTCTGGTTCTAATTTCAGAATTGAAATTTAAAAATGTATAAAAAAAGATGCTCCAGAGACATTAATAAAGAACATTTAGTCCTGAGGCTTTTATGGCCAGCGTAACTGATGATCAGTTACGACCGAGCACTTGCGAAGTCACCACTTAAGATGCCGTCAGCACGGCGAAACGTCAGAAAAGGAAAATTCCATGTACCACGGCAAAACAGCCCGGAAGAATACACTGTATCAAAGAACATTTACTTCTTAATCTGACATTTATCAATTTGCTGGTTATTGTGCTATCACGTAACATAACATAGGCTGCGTCGTCAATTCAGTTGGATAAGTAGATACCTTGGTAAGGCCGTCGTCTAACATATGAAATACTTCAGTTGACAGCAAATATCAGAAGATGGTGATATACTGCTATAACTCTATTATTAAAATTTGCGAAATACCGAGCGGCGTGGTCTAGTGCTCTATATCATTGCTTAGAATTCGGGAGGTCCCCGGTTCGAACCCGTGTCTGGCTGCTCTGGACCAAGTTTTCTGTGGTTTCCTTGGATCACTTAGGTAAATGCTGGGGCAGTAATATTCCACAGATAATCTTTTACTTCTCTTCTGTCTTCATTTCGTCAATCTCATCTTTCTCTCCCTAACTACACCACCCACCCATTTCCACGATTCCTTCAAGGAGGCTGAAGAGGGCCTTACGCCCTATCCTCCGGCTTTGCACTGCAGTGTAGATCGGAGGGACTGCCCGCCCATCAGCACGAGTAGCTGGTGGGAATGAAACACAAAAAAGTCTTTTTTTTATTTGTGAAATAAAGGTATGGAACCCTCAGGGTTCTCTTTTTGTGATTCGTTACACCATGTATTTCAAGAATATAAATGTGAAATTTGTGTACATTAATTTTACAAACACGCACAATATTGTTCTACCATAAAGCGGCGTCGAGCGACGTGTGTGGAGCTCTGACGTGGAAGAATTCGTATTAGACAAACCGGTTAATGCCCTTATTTGTCTTCGCGGCCTAAGATAACAATATTTGTAATTAAAATACATGGGTGCGCTTAAGTATGAATAGGTGTGTCCGACCTCGTATGTTTGATGAACGATGATTGGTTGTTCATTCGTTTTTCTTTCTTTATTGTTTTTCATTCGGTGCCAGCCGACTAGACATTATTATTATTATTATTAGTATTGTTATTATTTTAACTGTCAGTATTAGTAGTATTAATATAAAAAAGAATAATTTGAAGCATACTTCTTACTTAATATACCGTTGTTCGCGAAAGGCAACGTTATTAGAAAGCTGGAAATGGTAAACGTAACGCTGTTACCATAACAGTAATTTCATTAGTAGAAAAATTGATTATTAAATATTTAATTACTTAAATAGGTAGCTGTTTAGCCTGTAAATATATACGTACAAGTATGCGTAGATACCTACATATGGGAACATAATTAACGCGCAAATAACCTTCTAAAATTGGAAATATTTTTTACACAGAACATGCTAGTTAATATGTATGGAAACCTTTTCTCAAAATTCGCCATTTAAGGAAAAAGCTAAAACAGCAAGATTTTAGGAACTCATATTCAAAAAAGAAGGAATTAAAATCCTTATTCGTTTAAAGTTGGAACGCATCCTACCAAGTAGGCACAACGAACCGAAAGCCATATCCCACAACCGGTTTCGACCTATCGGGTCTCATCAGGTGGGCGCTGGCAGAAAGGCCTATATGATAAATATAAATATGAAAATTGAATTAACAGAAACAACTACCATTACAATTACACTGTTGATTCCGATGGATTCCTAGGCGAAAAAAAATAACATATTCAAAAAATAAGGGGTATTAACCCTCGGAGTAGTTGTTTCTGTTGATTCCATATTTATATTTATATTTATATTTATATTTAGGAACTCAGTTCTAAACTAACTGATTTATTTAGTGGTACTGCCAACAAAAGTGTTTCTAAATTTGTGTTCTTAACTATTCGATGGTGTATGTGGGATATTATTTATTAGTTATTTCTTATTAGGTATTTTCTTATTAGGTGTCGTTCTTTAAAAGAACTTTAAAAACGTTCTTGTGTTTCATTCCCACCAACTACTCGGGCAGTCGTCCGAACTACACTGTAGTGCAAAGCTGGAGAGTAGGACGTAAAGCCTTCTTCGGCCTCCTTGCAGGAATCGTGGGAATGGGTGGGTGGTGTGGTTAGGGAGAGAAAGATGAGACGGACGAAATGAAGACAGAAGAGAAGTGAACGATTATCTGTGGAATACGTCTAGATTGACGTCTACGATGGATCTTTCTCATCTATAGATATATATCTCTATCATGTTCTGCGTAGCTTTTTTGGCTTTTTCCATTGGGTGAAACAGCTTTATGTCTTTCTTAGTTCATCTGATCTGACGTAGTATCAGGCTCATAGTGCTCCTTTGTAGGGTACTATGTTTCTTTACATTCATGTGGTCGTCTTCAGATCACACCTCTTCGCCGTAGCTGGCTTGCTTTTCTATAATCGCTCTCATTAACTTTCTCCTAGTGTTTAGGCTCAGCGAGTTCTCTACGTTAAGCAGATAGAATAGCTTCCTTTGAGTCTCTTTAGCTATTCTGACTCTCATCTTAATATGCTCGTTCCAAGATAGGCGAGATGTCAACTTGACCCCCAGATAGGTCAGTTCTCTTTTGAATTGTATGCGTTTGTTGTTTACCAGCATGCTCAAGTCCCTCGGTAGTCGTCTGCCGATTTTGATCATTTTTGTTTTGTTTTCATTGATTCTTATACGACACTTGCAATAGTCAGATATAGTCCGCATCTTATATGCGGAATGTTCCCACGTCGTTGCTGAAAAACACAGAAAACTTGGACCATAGCAGCCGGAACCGGATTAGAACCGGCGATCTCCCGAATGGTAAGCAATGATTGAAAAAGTAAATTAAATGTAGAAATGTCGAAGCTAGGGAAGTTTTACAGAAGGTTAGAAGAATAAGGAATTTATGTACTTGTTTTATAAGGGTTTATAACAAAGAGATGTTATTTTTATTAACTAATAAGTCAGATAACTCAGTTATTATCTTAATTATTATCGATATCAAATCAATAAATGACAAACATATCGTTAATTTCTGTTTTGTGGTAAAAAACTCTTTCTTATCTGAGTCAATCCATTAAAATGAATATCACTCTGGTACTCAGTATAGTTGAATTATCTTTGCGAACGATGAGCGCCGTCTGTCGATTTTTTTTTTTGAACTAGCTTATAGTGGAAATAATCTTTAAAATCAAAAATTAATAAACAGGCCAACAAGTAGGTAGGTGGTAGCCTAGTGTTTAATGCAATAAATTCTTCGTTTCAAATAAACAACAAAGAACAGATAGTAATCTGGACGACAGTTATTAAAGTAATTTGCAGGCAATTTAGTAACCGCTAACTAAATATTTCAAAATTTATGGCCTCTAACTTGAGGCAAATAGCAGGTTGGTTTAAAACCTGATGTGGTGCTCTTTCGTAATTATAGGCGTCTAATCTAATTTATTGACAGAAAACAGATTACATGAGAAATATATATCAGCACCTGGCTGCCGTTTTACTGCACACTGCCGTAGAAAGATGAATTAGAGCCTCGATGGAAAGGTGCTTTGGACGAGGGCTTTCCCCCAACGATAGCCAATTAAACCCGACATAAATCTAATGTATCTCGTTTTTGTCACATAATCAAAATATTATCGTCTTCGTCGATAGTCTGGTGCAAAAAACATCGCCTTTTATGTTCATTTCTTGTCAACGGATTTCCACTAACAAACCTTTTAATACATACTTTTAATAAACTCAATGGATATTGCGGTAGGGTGGTTGTGAAAAAACATTTTAATAATTTCAAAAAAAAAACAAACGTTTATTTTTCACATATACATTTTGTTAGAATAACTCTAACGATCGTTTCGATTTTGCAATAGTTGTCAAAAAGTACAAGAAGGAACATTATTATATCACGAATAGACTTAAAATAAAAAATATAATTATACGAAGTTTACTTAAAGGTAGCTCAAAAGTTAAATTTTCAAATTCAAATCAAGCATATTATATAGTTTTATATGCTATTCAGAGCTTAAATATTGTAAGAGTTTCTCTAAAATTGAGAAATAGTTTTCTTTGCCTTTTCGCTAGGGAAAATGGAAACAACTTGAGATATAAAATGGAGTCTACACCTACCTGAAATTGATCACAAAAAATTAACACAAAGTACAAATTTATTTGTATTCAACGATTGTTTCGTCAAACTTTGGCTTCCGAATTAAGATCATATATAACTTCCGAAGAAATCAAAATTTGGCGAAACAATTGTTAAATACAAATAAAATTATTTTGAAATTTGCATCTGGTGTTTATTTTTTGTGACAATTATTTGAAATAAGTGAACATAAAAAGTGTGTTGCCGCTTCGCCAACATTACAAAAACTAATTATCTAAACCATAGGTCCAAGTTATTAAGGGTTTACAACACTCATGTATAAAATATTGTTCTACCGTAGATTTGTATGTGTTATATCTCGATTTTATTAACTTGGAGACAACATAAATTTATTATGCCGAATTAATCTTTGTAATTTCTGTAGAGATAGTCTCGGGCTAATTGGTCGATACGTTGCAATATGTAAATATTAATAGAACACCCTTAAATGCAACTATCGTCTTGGAGAGTGTTTCTTTGTTTATTTGCAACTCAACTTATTTAAGTTAATAACATTGACTTCTGAATAAAACAACCAAACTGAAGATAATAAGTTTATTACTTAAAAGTCGAAGCACATCTGAGGCATGAACGCCCTTGTACCAATATTTATAACATTCTATTTTGATAAAGCCTAGTCACTATCAGTGAACTATGGCTGTTTACTTAAATTATGAGAAAGTTAATATTGTTCAAGTATTGTTGTTTCTGGTTTATGAAATACTCATCTATAAAATATTTATATTTAACATATGTCTATCGGTAAAGGCATGTTTAAACTAATATGCATCCAGGGTTAATATATATGCAGCAGGGTAAAGTGCTATGCACCAAGAACTAGAAAATAAATAAATGTTAATGGAAGGACAGTTTTTTTCTAATCTTCACTGCAGTACAAACTTAGAGGATCGGGCAAAAGAATCCTATTAGCCTCCTTTTGGGTTGGTGGGTGGTGATTGGGGAGAGATGTATAAGCCGGACAAAAAGAGGGTGATTTGAATGTCGTCTCCTATGAAACCGAGTGTGCTGAGTGGATAGTGCGGTAAAAGTAATATTTGGGAGTTTTTCCCTTGAAAAGTAAACAACCATGTTTATATAGTCGTCCGGTCGCGGAGTGCAAGGTGCCTTCATTTCTTAAAATAATGATATGGGTCTGACAAACATTCGTAGTTCTTTTGTTTTTTGTGTTTCATTACCACCAGTGCAAAGCTGGGGGGTGGGCGTAAGTCCCTCTTCAGCCTCCTTCAGGAATCGTAGGAATGGGTCGGTGGTGTGGTTAAGGAGAGAAATATCAGACGGCCGAAATGAAAAAAGAAGAGAAATGAAAAGTTATCTGTTATCCAAGAAAACCACAGAAAACTTGGACAGAGCAGCCGGACCCGGAATCGAACATTCGTAGTATGTAGCTCATCTATCTATCATGTAGGGCGAAGTCATACCTGTATTCATCGCTTATTGGTCCCACTATAATGAAATAGCGTTTCTGTTTTGTTTGTTAGATTTTGTTTGGACTTAATTTTGTACCAACTACATTAATACCAAATAAAATAACATATAACAATCCGGCTGAACGTTTAGTTATGCTCTTTTGGAATTACCACTGCTTTCAATTGAAAATAGCGAATGATTCCTAATAGTTGCGAAATGTACAATAGCAAATTTAATTTAGTCCAATCATCGGTCTAAAATAATATTCTACGTATCTATGGTGCTACCGTATAGGTAGGTTTGTAAGGCAATTATGTGGATCTTTCTCCCCTCTTGATACACAATTATGGAATTACCTGACTGTTAAAAACGTCTAATAAGATGATGGAAATAACTAACGCACCTACTTTCGATGTCAAGGATATTGTCATTTAACCGGAACTTTTAATTAATAGTCGTCAACATTTTGAGTGGTTGAAATGTCAATATTCACTTATCATATATAGGATGTACACAAAATAGAAAAGGTCTTACCCTAATTAACCACAACACTTTAAAAACACGGACATGTGTTTCGCTCACTTGCACGTTGTGAGCATTTTATTTTGTGGCTAATTGGGGTAAGACCTTTTCTTTTTTTTTTATTTTTACACCACAGTCTCCTTTATATTTATTTCATAGATAGGATGTAATAGTGATGCTACTAAGCGCCCATTGATGCAATTATTGTTTTGCGTTTATTGCCACACTCGCCTCTGCCAGCACTGTAAATTTAATGTATCAATTTTGTATATTATGTAAATATGTGCTTTTATATTCCTTATCTAATTTTATGTGTTTTTGTTTCTTTTCATATTTTTATTTCGTGGATCTAATTCTTTCAATTTCATTCTATTCTTTTTAACTTCTTATAAATACTTTTCGAACTTTTCCTATTGTACCCTTAGTTGGTATTATTCGAATCTTCACTCTTCACTCACAAATTTACCCTCGCCAGTAGAAAGTGACTCTCTTTTCTACATCTACATCTACATTTTCACTTTTTTATGCCAATTACCTTCGTAACGGTCACTTTCCCTGAATTCCTGGTATCTTTATTTAGAATAACACCAAACTGAAATCCTGAGGATCGGTTCCCCTACTTCTTTCATTCTTTTAACATAGTGTTCATAAAAACCCTTTGAACGAGAATTAAAAGGTGAGTCACTCAAAGTCAATCGGTAAGAATCAGTTAGTACAACTTATCAATGCGTAGTCCCTAAATGTCAGTCATTCAAACTCAATCAATCAATATAAGAACATAAGCTTTCACGGCCGGAATTCATAGTAGAATGATGGTTCGGGCTTGTAGGCCGTGGTCGATGTGAACGGTTTCGTCCAGACGTTTCGTCGGCAACTGCGGCTGACATCTTCAGTGGGTGCTGTGTTGACTACGTGGGTGAAGATTATACCTCGAATTCAGACTGTTAGTCAGTCGCTGTCGAGACTTCGAGGTATAATCTTCGCCCACGTAGTCAATACAGCACCCACTGAAGATGTCAGCCGCAATTGCCGACGAAACCGTTCACATCGACCACGGCCCACAAACCCGAACCATCATTCTACCATCAATCAATCAAGTTCTTATTACCTATCCGCCCAAGCTTGGTCGGATTCAACTAGTATCGTTAATATAGACATACGATTATGAAAGATATAGGAAGTTTTGCAACTTCAAACAGAAGTAAATAATTTCTCCTGTGTAGTAATACAAATAAAATATATCTTGTACCATAAAAAAAAACAATGACTGATTTGGTGTATAAATACCTCCTATCAGCAACGAAAAAATAATCCTTTGAATGATCGTTAATTTCTTATCATGAGGGCAATTAGAATACAATAAAAAATCTGTGGCCTTACACATTAAAATCTCATTATGACATTATAAGGTGAATAACACCTCGAGACCTGACTGACATTATATTTATTGTAAAACACCCGGGGGAATGGTTTCAGCAAGTGGTACATAGTACGCCGTGAACTGTTCACCGTTCGTTTATTATAATAATGATTCGAGCAAATGATGATGCATTTATATGTATTATGGTCCAATTAAACCACAGTCGGGTCTTTATTTCATATAATTTTCAACTGCTGCGCTGATTACATACAAACGCTGTCAGTACACCGACTGACGATTGAGTCACTTAAAGGCTTTACAATGTTTCAAATCTGCTTCAATTGTAAATTTTATTCATTGAATAACTTACAGAAAAGTGTTAAAAACACTATTCACGATTCAGCTTGATAGAAACCCATCTTTGATATAAGGCAATACATGTTTTATTACCTCGTCTTTAATTAATGGAAATTGAATTTAAAAATTAACATATCAATATTAAGTTTATCGCAATTTAGAGTAATTTATTGGTCCCTCATTAATATTTCTTCATGAAAATGCTATCTAATTTAATTTTTTCCGATCAGAACATTATGAACCATTTGATGGAACGAAAAAAAAACTATTTAAAATAAATAAATACAAATTATGTCGGGGGTGCATACGATACGGTTTGATAACAGGTTATCACTTTCCACCTAATTACTTCATAATAAGATCCTCATTCCTATCTTGAGCCAATTCCCGTACATCCCTAACTATTTGCGAACAATAAACTAATCGAGGCTATTCTTCTGCCCCTCTTTATTGTGTCTCTGCTTCTAATGTGTCTCTAACTAACCCTTTATATTTCAAAAGGTGTCCTGTAATCTCATCTCTCTTTTGCTTTATTTACATTCATAGCGCCTTATTTCATTTACACATTCCGTGACATCAAAAGTCCTGTCGTCGCAGATTTAAGAAATTCTGGTAAAAATTGACTACAAAAAACCATAGCAACAAATTTTATTGTCAAAAGTAACTTTAATTAAATTAATTATAATTAAAACCTATGATATTCTCCCGTTATCACGGAAATTGATTTCAATTACACAATTATTTAGATAAGATGATTGGTTTTCAGGAATACCCGTCATACCTGTTCCAATGTTGGAATTGATAACAATGTTCTCTATGGCGCAATTGTTTGAGCAGCAACGTAAATGTTGATACACCAAATTTTCCTGAATGGTAATTAACTTTATAAATATGGAATCAACAGGAACAACTAATCCGAGGGCTAAACCCCTACCGGCATTGAATTACACTGTTGATTCCGATGTATTCTTAGACGAAGATGTAACATATTCAAAAAAGAAAGAAGGCATTAAAATCCTTTTTCGTCTAAATTTTAAGGATCACAGATCCCACATTTCGAACACGTCGTACACAGTAGGCTCAGCGTACGGAAAGCCATATCTCACGACCGGTTTCGACCCATCGGATCTCATCAGATGGGCGCTGGCAGAAAGGCTCTTACAAGCTATTTAATAAATATAAATATGGAATCAACAGAAAAATAGAACCGTGCTCCAAAAATACATTCTTAATAAATAACTTTTTTCGAATTTTGAATTAACCGTTCGCGAAACAAGGCTTATTTGAATAAGTTGACCTTTTTATCATTGTTACAGTGACATTTCAGAGATTATTGGACTATTTATTGCTCTTAAAAGTTAAAAATATCTAGCGGTAAAGCTGTTTTTTTTAAACAAAGGAAGTAATAATGTAAGAAAATCTGGTGCGTAAGTGAATTTTTAAATAATTTCCGTATTATTATAAAATTGTATTAATTTTCATAAAATGTTCTTCAAATATAAGAGATTTCTAAAAAAGAAAATATATTTTCTTTAATTTAATGGATCAATTTCAGTGAGAAAAGGCTCGGATCTCCAAGATTTATCAAAATTTTCGAGTGTTTTTATTTATATAAATATGTCAGGAAGAAACTATTTTTTGCTACAGCGTTCACTATAATTAAAAGTGCTAACTACATTTAGGAATTTATTTTGCACTTGTAGTTTATAAATTAGAAGTGGAGGCAAATTTTGAAAGCTGAAAGATTCTTATCAAATGTTCTCAAATATTTTTTGTTGCATGTATACGTTTGAGAATTTACTAATAAATATTTTGCTTCTGTTACCTCTGAATCTACAAGTCCACCTTTAAATTATAATGTATTTTATGTTAATATATTTGACAAAAAAAAAACTATTGTTTTGTTATTTGCTGCAGTTGTTAAAATGAAAAACCAGCAGAATTCTTTTGAGTTGATTCATTTTCAAAAGTTAATGTTCGGCGTGTTATATGAAGGATCGCAGTCCGTCTGGCGGAGAACGTAAAAGAGGTTTGCACAAACGAGCTCGTAAATTAAGAAGTTTGTAATTGCCCGGCACCGTATTTGCATAAGTACCTACGAAAAGTAACGTCTCAATTTCCGTTCATCAGTCATAATATCATGGACACGTTTCTTACATACCAATTGTAACTGCTTACGTATCAACCAACTAAGCGTTCGCGTTTCGGTTGTTGAACTTGGAAAACGGACCACATCCTGGCTAATGGCAAACCTCAGTTCATTTTTCTTCGCTAAAGGGGTATTTAATGATAGGGTGTCCTCGTAATCTCTTAAATACAACACATACGTATGATATACGTATTACTAATGACTAAAATTCATCACCGTTGCAGTCGGACACTCATTATCCTCATGAAATCTTTAAAATGGCCAAACGTATGCAAGTATCTGCTTAATATGACGAAAGGTCTGGAAGTAATACTTCAACTACTGTCTATGTAAATCAGGAATGCAAAATTTTAAAATGACGTTATTATGTACGCATGTTATGTATCTCGTCGTGTCGCTGTCGTATCAAATTCTGTATCCGGTAAGTGTGAAGAAGGGTCGAACAGACGTTCCGTTCCTTTGTTTTGTGGAAACTGCAACTGTCTTTTTCGAATATTTATTACCGATCTTTCTTGCACGAAACCTCATTTTATCGCGCTCTAGACATCGCAACATGAAAAAAGAATAATCGAAAAGAATGAATGGGAGCGAAACGCTATCCGATTCCCGACACGTTATTATTTTGTTACACCGAATGGGTTCATGTATTTAATTTTTCAAAACATCCCGCCATTACGGATCTCCACGACAAATACATTGGAAGATTTATGGATCGACAATGGTTGGTTTATTGAACTTCAACCTTTTCTTATCAGTAGTAACAGTTTCTCAAATTAGTTATACAACTGAAAATAGTCTCCTAGGAATATTTCCCAGCTCATCTTTTGGGATAACTAAAACTACGAAAAGTTTTTTAAAATACTTAAATCATCATTATATTATTCTCATTCAGATTCGTTTTAAAATTGATAATTACATTTATATGTTAAGAGACAAATAGCTCAATTTATTTATATTAATTTATTTCGACTTTCTCTCAGGCTTCAAGAAACATTAATAATGAAATATAAATATGGAATCAACAGAAACAACTACTCCGAGGGCTAATAGCCCAACCGGCAATGAATTACACTGTTGATTCCGAACGATTATTACACGAAGAGAACAACCCAAAAAAAGAAGGTAATGAAATCCTTTCTCGTCTAATTATAAAGGATTACAGATACCACATGTAGGACGCGTTCCAAATGTGAGATCTTTGGTCCTTTATACTTAGAATATAATAATATAATTTGCAACGCGTCCTACATGTGGGATCTGTGTTCCTTTATAATTAGACGAAAAAGGATTTTATTACCTTCTTTTTTTGGGTTGTTCCCTTCGTCTAATAATATTTCGGAATCAACAGTGTAATTCAATGGCGGTAGGGGTATTTGCCCTCGGAGTAGTAGTTCCTGCAGTTATATAGCCTGTAGAGGCCTTTCTGTCAGCGCCCATCTGATGAGATCCGATGGGTCGAAACCGGTTGTGGGATATGGCTTTCGGTTCGTTGTGCCTACTGTGTAGGACGCGTTCCAAACATGGGATTTGTGATTCTTAATATATAGACGAAAAAGGATTTTTATGGCTTCGTTTTTTTTTTAAATTAATAATGAAACGTTAAATGGTTTCCTTTACAATAATTGTAAAATTACTGACTGACTTGCATTTAAAGAACAATCAACAAGGACCAGGAAACTAATGCTAGAGATGCCACTTCCGACGTACCAAGGTCCGAATTTGAATGTTGCCTACGTATTACTTCACTACGTCAGGATTTTGGAATATCCTAACCACAAAACTGAAAAAAAGTTTCCCAAAGATTTTAATGTTAATGATTGATCCAAAAAAATCCCGTCTCATCTTATTTCGAAGTACAAGACCTTAAATCTTAAACCGTAAAAGCAAACAATTCAGATTCCTACTCCATGTTTTCGGATTTCATCAGACCTCTTTAATGGATGGTAAAACAATTGGTATTTAATAATAAACCAAAGACCACGGCTACTTTCTGCTTCGTATGCATCGTATTAGTAAATGAGATACAGGCCGTAAAAGCTCGCACAATAAATCAAATAGTACTTGTTTTTTAAAGACTAGGATGATAACAACATTCACCTTTTGAGTTATATGGTGAAAGGGATGTTTGAGAATAAAAATGTACATACATATTATGTGTCAAAGCACCTAGCTACACGTATTTGCTACTACGAGGTATGTTTTTTATGTAAGTACCGTTCTGAAATTCTGCCACCGCAGAGCTGCGATCAGCGTTCCGCGCATGTGCACTTAATACCTACATCTCTCACCTACGCACTGACGCCATTATAGTCTGATTCGCCCTTGTTTACGTTGTTTACTGAGTGTTTAAGATGCCTTCGATAATCGTGAGTATCACCGACTGTGATGTCCGGGCTGTTATACGATTCTTTAGTGCTAAAGGACTAAAACCGATTAATATTCATCGTGAGATCTGAGGTCTGTGCAGTTTACGGACAAAACATTATGAGTGATGGAATGGTAAGGAAGTGGGTGAGAGTTTTTAAAGGTGGCCGCACAAATATGCACGACAATGCCCGTCTGCATGTGGCTAATCGGACTAAGGATCTCATCACATCTTTTCACTGGGAAACTCTAGATCATCCTCCGTACAGCCCTGATCTGGCGCCCAGCCCAATGACTACCATTTGTTCCTGCACTTGAAGAAACATCTTAGCGGTCAGCATCTTCAAGATCATGACGAAGTCAAAACAGTTGTGATGTAGTGGTTAACAGTCAGGCGGCGGAGTTCTATGAGAAGGGTATTCAACACCTGGTCAAACGTTATGACAAGTGCTTCAATATTGAAGGAAATTATGTAGAAAAGTAGATTAAGATACAGGCTTTCATGTAAAAATAAATTATTAAGATATCTTTGGACGTTTTTTATTAATTTCAAAACGGTACTTACTTAAAAAACATACCTCGTATATAATGAATGAGACTGGTATTGGGAATGCGTTTTATACTGAAACGATATAACTATAATAATAATAATCATAATCATCATCATGAAGCATAGTTCATAAACACATTTGTTCAAATGATAAATGGTTGCAAGTCTAGTCGTAACTAAGAACGGAGAACGGAGAACGGGCACGGGCGCAAATGTGTGGTGTGTGGATATGCCAAACGTTGGCTATGATGGAGATTCCGCATTCCTATTCGCACTGCATCGTCCGCAGCGGCGTCGCAGCACCGCTGCCAATAACGACGCCGCCGCCAACGTCGATGCAACTACACGTTTCTCTCGGTAATGCAAATAAGGCGAGGTCGAAGGTTAATACAACTGTAACTAAATCGCTCACTTGGGTGAACTAATTAAGTTCGTAGGGAAATGGTTTGTACAAACCGGCTAATTTATACGTCGGAAGTCGTGCGGTTTCATGGTGGGCCCTATACGAACTATTACGGATGACTTGTTGTTGGTGCAGGCAGATATCTAGTTAAAATTAAAAGGAAAAACCATAGGCACAATTAATCAAAACGTCGAAATGAAGGAGAATGCATAGATATATATCATTCGAGTTGTTATATGGTTATATTATAATAATTTCTACATTTCTTGTTATGGTTATTATTAACGTTTATACGTAGGTACCGTCTAGCTATCAGGGGACATCAAACTTAAATAGACAAAGGATATTACATAAAATATTAAATACAGTCGTCATAATTATTGTGGAAACCAATACAGCGGTCTTCAATTTTGGTGAATGTTGCTTCAACATTAAATCTTCCACATAAAATTGTTTAGGACTTCCGCAAGACGAGACAAAGTGAGATTTTTCTAAATGATGAAAATTCGAATCTGGTCTTGTTCTTTACTATTCTTGTATACTTTATTTTGATATTGACGTGTTTTATTTTGGTCAAGAAATCTTACACTTGGCTTCGAATATCTAAAGCACATATATTTAGTCCTTCTCAAACACATTAAATGATATAGCGAGCAGTAGATTTCACTAGTTGGTGCTATACTGTATGTAAAATGATAGAATCAACAGAAACAACTACTCCGAGGGCTAATACCCCCATCGGGGTTAAATTATACTGTTGATCCGAAGGATTCTTACACGAATATAACATTTAGACGAACCTAGATTTTAATGCCTTCTTTTTTGGATATCATTTCAACTTGTTTGTACGGAACAAATTCGATTTGGTCAATAATTTATAGATGCTACCTGTGGTATGCTGTTGGGATTTTATTACATCAAAATCGCATATTTGGTAATTTAGATAAATTTCCGATCAAGAACTAAGTGCTTTAAGCGTATTATTTAGAATTCTTTAAACTTCTTGCGGTAGTCCTAAGGTAGGTTTAAATCGTAAATGTATAAAATTATTAAATGCATGGAAAACTGAAAAACCAAATATATTTCAATATGAAACTGATAAAAAATAACGAGAGTTCGATAAAAAACAAAATGAGTGCATGTGTAAAGTTTATAATGTAACTATTTATAAGAAGTTTTATATATATTACCTAGGTTTATCCGGGTAAACTACGTAATACCCAAGACTCTTGGGTAAAGTCCAAAATATATTTGGAATGGTACACGTTTCGGGCTTTACCCGGGTAAACCGCGTTTTATCCGCTTTCGCTTGGTTAAAGTTGGATGTACCATAAATGACAAGGCCATTAATGTTTGAAATACATATTTAATTCAAAAAACACATTTTACAAATAAAAATTAGAATTCTAAAACTGTATGTAATCAACTCACGAGTACTTACTTATTTGTTCAAACAAGACAAGCTGCTGTGACATTTCGAGTTGCAAAGATTTCCAATAGCTTTACCTAACCTAACCTAACCTAACCACAAGTCCTTTTTTGACAGATTTCAGTTTTTTTGACACCCTTTACAAGCGCAGATATAGCTCAATAACATACAGTTTAAACGGATTATAATTGTGAATTGTGGTAACAAAGTTTAAACAATAATTAGACGTTAGTTACATTAATGTCAAATATAATATGTAACAATCTGGCTTATCGTTTAGTTGGCCACTATTGAAGGTGTTAGCACTGCTTTATAACAAAAAATAAATAAAATAAAATTCGAGGTTCAATTTTCCACTGATTTATTTAGCAACTTAACAATTGTTTCATCCAACATGGGCATCTTCAGAAGACATAATAACAAATTACGTATATTATCCTACCTATATATACATTTTACGTTTGATTAGGGGGTTATGGAAGGGGTACATTGTATAATTCTGTTAAAAATTATTGAATCAAAACCATTTTCAATTTCGTTTAAGGACGAATCATTCTTTTATTTATCTATTTCTAATGATTCTAAGATGTTAAGTTTTTTACCTTTTTCCAAGCGGTGTAAAATTTAAAAATTATCGTTTGAATTAAAATCATGTTTTTTATTATGTATACGGTTCATGAAGGTAGAATTTCCTGAGTAGTTTTTTACATGTTCTTTTAATATTTTTTTAAATTTCCACCCTGTCTGACCAATATATGTAGCTTTACAAGAGTTACAATTTAATTTGTAAACCCCACATTTATTAATTTTCTCTGTTTTGTCTTTATGGTTAATTAAATATCTGGATAAATTATTTCCTGTTTTAAAGGAAATTTTATATTTTCAATTTTTAAGTTTGTTTTTAATTTTATTAGACACGTGATCAATATATAAAATTGACTTATACTTAATCTTACTAGTAGATTAATTGTTAACATTGTGAACTTTCTAGATTGTAGATAAATATATCAGTTAATAACGGCGATAATGCCATTCCCGGGGGGTGTCCCTCATTCTGCATTTACAACTTATTGTTAAATTGGAAATAGTTTTGGTCTAAAGATACCTGTAAACAGTCTAAAATTTCTTCTATAATATATGGGTTAACCTTGTTTCTGGTAATTCGATTTTTATTTTATGGAGCAATTAATACTGAATTTAGAATTAAAATTGTAGTAAGCATCTCATTGTCACAACCTACCGATTCTTCTTCAACTGTCTTGAAATTTTAAGTGACCTATTATCTCACTCCCATTTCCGAATATAAACTGCCTGCCTGCGCTTCTTAACATATACGTTGCGCGCAATATTATCGCTGTCGAGTTAAAGACGGGCCACTGGTCAACAACAACAATAATTGAGGTGGTGCATTACATACAGGTATCCCACTCAAAGTGAAGCAGCATTGTTTCTTAAATCACGAGAAGGAGAAATTGTGGCGAGTTCTGCACCGCTGGCGACGTCCATCTATGACGTCCAAGACGTCTGCGACCACTCCTACCTTGGTACGTCGTCGTATTACTTCTCTCTACTATACTACTACCACTTGGACATGGACAACAACCGTACCTGCGGTTTTCTGTAATCTGACCTAATGCTCGTGGTTCTACTGAACATGCTTCATGCATGACTGAACAATATTCCGTTCGACCGTGTGCTTTAACAACCGCACTATTAACTACCAGATATATAGTTTTGCCAATGAAATATACTCATATATATATATATGAGTATATTTGATACAGCTACGACCAAGCTATTAGGACAACGGAGCTGTTTTCGTTATCGTTCAGGGAGAGTATTATGTAGCCAGCAGTTCCATCGTAAACTGTGTGTTAGAACTTGAAACGAATCCGTTAAGGGTGTTAATGGTTTGTATAAATAAATTAATGGGTCTTTTTTAGTTACTAATTGAATAACACTTGACTTGACACTTAAAGACGGTATACTAATTAAAGAAACTAGTTCTTATCATAACCTAATCAAAGTGCTGATGACAAAGTTGAAACATTTATTTAAATTACGATTATATATCCTAATACTTTATGCTAAATGCAACATTTGGCATTCAGTTAGGCGCTAACTAAAACAGGGCTGCTTTTCTGGGAGCTTACCAGTTTTCAAAAATTCTGAATTTTCCAGATTGGTTGGAAATGTGGAAGTATTCCTTCAATTGTACTTTCGGCTTTTAATTTTGGCTGGAGTTATGGAGAAGAGCAAAATAGAACTGACTTTTGTTAATATTAGAATGTATGTAGCTACAACCTACATTTTAACATATCGACGGTTAAACAAAAATCCCGAAATTTTATTAGTTTCATATTAAAATCGTTTCGTTTCTCACTTCCCTCAATATTAAAATTGACAAAATCATGGCATGTAAATACAGACAGACTCCGCGATTTAATTTATTCAATCGTTTACAGAACAACAGATAAATTAAATGTATCGAAACCTCGACAAAGAGAAACGTTAAGAAATTTCATCCCTATATAGAGTTTTTTACCTACAGAAGGTGTCAATTAAAAATTTAAGTACATTCATTCATACTTACACTCTTCCCCATCCCCACTACTTCAGATAGCACTTAACCGCTTCCTAGGTATGGTCAAAAATACGCACAATGGCAGTTTTCGGATTATGCGCCCAAAATTTATATAAGGGTTTAACAGTTTACTTATATTACACCGAATAATGGATCTATGTATCTTCTATAAATGCCCACGTTAATAATAACGTTAATTTTAGAAGTCAAAAATAACGACCATTGTATTTGGTTAGGAACACGAGGACCACTTGACAGCTTCTTAATATTTTTAACTAGTATCAATAACGAAATTAAGCTTACGAAAGAAATCGAAAATAACAAAGAGCTAAATTGTGTTGATTTAATAGTTTTCCGAGATAAAAGCAATATTAAATTCCAAATTTGTAGGAAACTAATAACGACAGATTCGGTCATATCGGCGTGTTCTGATCAATCCTTCCAAATTAAACTAGCAGTTTTCATAGCTTAATCCATCGACTTATTAACATACCCCTTTCTGATAAAAATCATTCTGATGATCTTAATTTAATCAAACAGATAGCCATTAGTAATGGCTACGATGTTAACAGTATTCAAAAATTACCTCACAATAAACACTTCTACAACTACACTTCTAGCACCAACAAAGTAAAATGTAATAATTTCTGTTCAATAATATACATAAAAAGAACCAGTCAAAAAACTAAATATAAATTAAACATTTCAATCTTCAAGTTATTGAAATAAATAGTAACGATTTGGAAAGCTGTTCCTTAATAATAAAACAAAGCCAGAAGCATTAAAAAGACGTGTGGTCTATCAATTAAATTATGCCCAATACGACGCCATTTATATTGGCCAAAGTAGACCTTCATTTAACACACGCTTAAAAGAACATACTGACAATATAAAAAAATAGAAATGTTTCACCGGTTTAGCTCATCATTGCATCAAACAAAATCTCACTATGGATATAGGAAACATCAAACTATTTCATACATAACCGAAATGTAAAACAACTAATGCTTCCAGAATTTATGGAACTCATAAATGTTCTTGAATCTGTTAAAAATCCTGTAAATATAGAAAAGAAGTTGTAACTTACAATACACGACTTTTAATCTCTATGTTTAAATTTGTTAATCCCACCCCATAGGCTAGCTGTAAATATGAACCCTGTTGATTCTTAGTGTACCGAGCGGCGTAGTGTAGTGGTTTAGATCATTGCTTAGCATTCGGGAGGTCACCGATTCGATCCCCGATCCGCCTTCTCTAGTTCTTTTGGATTATTTAGGGAAATGCTAGGGCAGTAATATTCCACAGGCAATCTTTCACTTTTCTTCTATCTTCATTTCATCCATCTCATCTTTTTTTTCCTAACAACCACCCACTCACTCTCACGATTCCTGAAAGGAGGCCGAAGAGAGCCTTACGCTCTACCCTCCAGCTTTGCATTAAAGTGTAGATCGGAAGAACTACCCGCCCATCAGTATGAGTAACTGGTGAGAATGAAATACATGAAAGCTTTTTTTAATTCTTAATCTTAATTACATTTATTGTACTCTCTTAATAATATCAGAGTATAAGTCAAAACAATTATCAAGTTGAATAAATTTATTATTAAAATTTACTTTTCAATTTATTTAATAATGACCATTTGACAAACACTTGTATTAAGAGTAATATAGATGAAACATGAAATTTGGGCTGTCATTAATGCCCAAATGCTTCTGAGGTTTCGCATCATAAGTAAAGGAGCATTCTGGTCCTGAAGCGAAGGATGCAATAATATTTTTTAAATTGCAGTAGTTTTTACGGTAGGTACAGAAGTTATTATTATCGAGCTTTCGCTGTATGTATTTGTATTCTCGCCACGTCATCTTGTCATTGTACTGGAATGTTGCAATGAGAGATGCAGCAAACATCGCATGTCATATAAATGACACGTACCGCTTAAATAAATAATATACACGTTTGAGAAAACTATAAATCATCGGCATGGGTTAATTGGATAGTTTACTCTTATGCCTTATATTACAATTAGACGTGCGGCAACTAGAATTAAATTGCAATATAGCGGTCTTACAAGTCCATTGCTATACGTAGAAGACTTATGATTATTAGGTAATCTGGAAACAGAGTCAAAAGCGATGAAGATAATGTAGAAACAGAATTCACGAACATTAAAATTATCTCGGTACCTAATACTTTTTTACACAATTTTACATAAGTGGGTTGATGTTAAGTATTAAAAGGTAGAACTAAGGGGCATACATTTGATAACCGATCATTTACTATCTAGAAAATAATATCGAAAGAGTTCCTATTATATGGTTTAAAAAACACAAATATGTAATCAACAGAAACAGCTACTCCGAGGATTAATACCCCTACCGGCATTGAATTACACTGTTGATTCCGAACGATTATTAGACGAAGATAACAATCCAAAAAAAGAAGGCATTCAAATCCTTTATCGTCTAATTATAAAGGATCACAGATCCCACATTTGGAACGCGTCCTACATAGTAGGCACGGCGCACTGAAAGCCATATCCCATGACCGGTTTCGACCTATCGGGTCTCATCAGGTGGGCGCTAGCAGAAAGGCTTCAACAAGCTATATAATAAATACAAACATGGAATAGGGTATTAGCCCTCGGAGTAGTTGTTTCTGTCGAAACCGGTCGTGGGATATGGCTTTCGGTGCGCTGTGCCTACTATGTAGGACGCGTTACAAATGTGGGATCTCTGATCCTTTATAATTAGGATTTTAATACCTTCTTTCTTTGGTTTAAAAAATCCTTTTATGTGTTTCATTTCCAGCAGCTAATGTTAGAGCTATTATTCCTATACTCTAAATGAAGACAAAATTGAAGTAAAAGGTTACCTGTGCGTTATATATATATACCCCTACAGTTGTCTGAATGCTCCACAGGAACCACAAAAGCACTTGGAACAAGAAAGAGAACCCTCAATTGAACCGGTGTTCATCCAAAGTACTGAACTAAACCATAGCTTAATCAACCATGCTTTAGAATGTAAATTAATTTATTTTAGAAAATACAGGATACATTTTAGCATTCGAATTCGCTTGCTTTGGTCAAAGTTTATTTATGGTTGCCTTGATTCATCTAGGCAAATTCTGGAGCAGTAGTATCCATAGATAATCCTTCGCTGCTCTTCTGCCTTCATTTCGTCTGTCTCACATGTATTTCCTAACCACCACCTTAATATTATCCTCTGGTACTACAGTGTCGATCTGCTTGCCTTTGTTCAGTTATTTCTATGGTTTCATTGAATCATGAAGGCAAATGCCTGGGGCAGTAATATTCCAAAAACAATATTTGACTTTTATCCAATCACCACCATCCATCCATTCCCACGATTCCTTAAGGAGGCTGAAGAGATCATTCCGCTGTACTCACCATCTTGCGTCACAGTGTAGGTCAGTAGGACAGCCCGCTCCTTTAAGGGATTTTGTATCTAGAAATAAAATTGAATCATTCATTTAGAAACTTTTTCCTGTCTTTCTGTCTCGTTGAATATGATTTGGTTCGCATCAAAACGAACTGAACGATTTAAAAGCGATATCCACAATAGTATTCAGTATAAGTACAATAGGGTAGTCATGATCACGGTCCCTCAATAATTAGAATTCTTTAACAATAATCATGCCAACAAAGCCACGGGCAAATGCTAGTTACAAAATAATGTTACTTATTCCTCGTTACACATGACGATGCTCCATCAAGGGACGTGGATAGGTGTATATACAAATAAGCGTATAGGTGGGGTATAGGTTTGCATGTATGCATATAGGTATGTGCTAAAAAGCCAAACGTTGCAATGTACCGGCGTAATTGACGCCCGAGGGCAAACGGCAACGCGGCCAACCGAGCATCGTCCAGAAAATTACCGGTATGGAAATAACTGACATTCGACGGCTTTTTGATGAACTGTTCATGGTCACCGGAGGAATAAGGCTATCGTTAAAAACGAGTTCTGAATGACAAAAGTTTAAGTGAACCTATCTAGAGGGCTTCTTCGTTACCGTCATATAACAATAATTAGCCGGCCCCTGGTAGGTTGACTGTTCTGTTCGCAGAACGCATCGCACCGCTACCCACCAATAAGCGTAATTGCCACGGAATGGATTTGGGCTAAAATAAGTAAAGCATGAGGATGAGAATTATATCGAGTAATGAAGAGAAAGGGAGAAGTAGAGCGGTCGAAGGAATACGCAAGTACCTGGTACAACTGCAATTATACGTATTAACAGAGTTGTTGGAGGATGGTAGTGTAGGAATAGATATGTAAGCTAGACTGGAAAGAATAATTTACGACTCTGCCCAGGAGTCAATCAATTTCAACGTTTCTTGCACGAGGAAATGAAATATCAATCATTACTTGCTGCCTTTACAAAATGACATTTAAATGTTTTAAAAGTAGGATAGTGTTGCTGACGTAGTTTGACGAACTTAACTGGAAAGACAGTTTTTTAAATGACACAAAAACTGTGATGATTAATAACTACACTATATTCTACTATTTATTTACATTAATTAACTTAAAACAATTAACAAATAAAACACTTAAGCCAAAATATTAACAGAAGAATGTATGAAACGAAGGAAGAAAATTGTACTTATGTTTGCTCAATGTTACGGAATCGAAAAGATGATTGATTAAACGAAATATCTAGATGCAACTATTTTTACTTTTTCTGATTTTAAAAATTTACAAATTTCGAAATGTCGAAAAAATGTTTGGGGTGGAGTTAAGGCTCATGTACAGTTTGGACAGTTGTTTGGTTGAAAAAATTGCAAACGTCTAAAATTTGTTATTGAAGGGAAACAAAGATACAGCGGGGGTGTGAATCCGCAAAGATAATGGGAGTATCAAAGGGGCTCTAACAACTGGGCGCTAATCGACATCGAAATCACGAAACTGAAAATAAAGACAATAGAATTCCACACAATTTGCAATAAAATCTTTAAATAGATACGAGCTACAAAAATACGTATCGAAAAGATACAATTGACAAAAGTGAATATTAAGACGAAACAGATAGCTTATGACTTTGTTCACTAAGACCAATTAACACTATCTCAGCTAACTCCTACATTAGAGAAATTTTATCAAATAATGATACAATTCCATTTGTACTTAATACATTATTCGTATTTTTTGGTTCTTATGGTTGCAACTTGACCATTTCGTCCAATTTTATATTTAGAACTTCATTGGTATTGTCTAGTTTTCCGTTAATTATATCTGTTATATCTACTGTTTTTGTAAAAAGGTCTACGACTATTTTTGGTGACTGATGTAAGACTATCATACCATTTCGGTTTTTAAACCGGTTTGCAAATAAAGTTAATATGTAAATGGATAGAATTTAAACTCAACAAACTTCACTCTTTCTATCAAACTTTAAAATTTGGGCCGTTCCAGACAATCACAGTAATTATCATACGGAATTTAAATACATTTTATTTGATACAGCCACAGATATTTTACTTACAAATAATGGTTTCAGTTGAGTCACGTTGATTCCAGTAAATAAACATTATTCTTTTTCTTCGTTAGTATTAAGTACGTTTCATCAACCATACACTGTATCTCTCAGTATTAATGCTATTCGTATACAAGCAAAAAATAATTATGGATAGGTTGAGGGTGCAACTTTTTCATAACTAAACGATGATAATAATAAAATTTGAAAGTTGCTGAAAGTATGCGATTTATCCAAGCTTCAAAATCCAATCTTTTTGGTTAATGGTTTCACATCTCAATGCCTTTACTAAAGACTCATTTCTGATCTTGCTATTTAGCAATTATGGTTTGCAGCGGACATTTTATTGTTTTCGACGTTGCCACCAGGTTTCATAGCCAGTTTAATAAAAATATTATCCATAATAAGTATCTGTCGGATATTCACAGATTTTGAATGCGGTTAGGCAATCTAGCAAAGTGTGCCGTACATTTCAAAATTGCACTATTACATGTTGTGATTCAAATAAGTACAGACGATTAAAATGCCACAGATGGCGTTCACCACGCTATCTGATATTAATCGTTGAACACTGTATCAAGGCAGCAAGCAAATGGGTCGGAACTGTCTATGGACATCTTAAAAAAAAACAACTTTTTTGTGTTTCATTCCCAACAGCTACTCGTGCTGGTGGGCGGGCAGTCCCTCCAACCTACACTGTAGTGTAAAGCCGAAGGGTAGGGCGTAAGGCCCTCTTCAGCCTTTTTGCAGGGATCGTGGGAATGGGTGGTTGGTGTGTAGTTAGAGAGAGAAAGATGAGACGGACAAAATGAAGACAAAAGAGAAGTGAAAGATTATCTGTGGAATATTACCGCCCCAGCATTTGCCTAAATGATCCAAGGAAACCACAGAAAACTTGGACCAGAGCAGCCGAACCCGGGTTCGAACCGGTGCTGGTGCTACTAATGCTATAACCTCTCAACTTGGGTACTTATTTCAAATTCCACCTTTCGTTCCAAATAGAGACTACTGCATTAAATTGTTGGTATTATTCTTCTTCGTATAGCGTATTTAGAATTATTTATATAATAAGACACGGCGATTTCTTAAGTCACGAACAGTTTCGCGTTTTATTAATTGAAATGCGACGTTATTATTCGCTATTTAATTAAAATACATGACGCTACCCAAGAGACTGTCAAGCAAGCCACTTCCTGTGTATAAGCATACAAATAAATCATAACCAGAATGAATACATATTCCCATTATGAATACAAAAAAACCGGTGCACGTGATCTATCAAGTCAATGTTGACACATCATCTTCAAATACACCTATTATGAGGAATATAGATATGAAACATTAGTATAACCTTAAATAATTTATACTAAAATATCAGGAAGTAAACGCAAAATGATCGAACAAAAAGAATTCAGCAACAAGACAGTAAAATTTAAATTTAAATTCAGCGTGTAATAATTATATTAATCAAACATTTCTATAAATGTTATAGCTTGTGCAATTCTCGAACATTCGTTTGTTCAGACATTTGCCATTATAATTATTATCAGAAGTTCTTGTAACTTTCTTATTCTGTTAATAAAAATATTGAACAAAATAAATGAGTAAAACGCACTTAAGTTCCTCTTAATACCTTTACTGAAATATTAACGATCGTTTCACCCTACTACGGCATCTTCAGAATATGTATTGGAACCAATATTTATTTTGTTTAATTTGATTCATAATCTCCTTAAAGAAAAGGCAGAAACAATTAGTTATTTACGTGGTTTGTTGGGTTATCCATTTGGCGATTTTTTTTATTTCTCTTCCAGCGACGATATAACAGAAGGAAATACACACAACGACATTCTAACATACATCAACAATATCGATAAACATATCCAATTCACAACAGAAGAAGAAAAAACCAACAGATCAGTTACCTAGATTACACCATAAAAAATCGTGCAACAATATAGAATACAAAATATACCGAAAACAAACACAAACAGATGTAATAATCCCAGCAAAATCAAACCATTCAAAACAACACAAAGAAGTAGCATTCAGAAATACCGCTTTGAAACAGCACCAATGAATAAAAAAGATTATAACACAGAAATTAAAATCATCCACCAAATCGCCAAAAACAGGGCATACAACAATAAAATAGTAAAACGCATACACAACCAAATGAAAACAGCAACAAAATTCTCAAATGAAAACAGAAAATGGACCACATGCACATATTTTGGCCCTCACACCTACCGCACAACAAAATATTTTTAAAAAATACATCAAAATAACATACAAAACGGATAATACAATAAAAAGAAAAATTAAGAATAAGGCAGAAGATTACGACCATTATAACAGATCAAGGGTATACAAACTTAAATGTAACACATGCGAAAAGAACTGTGTAAGACAAACAGCGAAGAAAATAGTACAAAGATACAACGAGCATATAAAATCTTACAGTGAAGGGAAAACCGATTCTAACTACGCTATTCACCTACACCAAAACCTACATAGCCCAGGTCCTATAGAAGAAACCCTCACAATATTACATCACGCTCGAAAAAGCAGAAAACTAAACATCTTGGAAAATATGGAGATATACAAAAGTAAAATAAAAAACACCATCATCAATGTACATATTCACTCCCCTCAAACTCATCGCCCAGAATAGTATAAACTCACACCACCAAACAAGGTGAGATCAATCAGCTCGATAATGCCGAAAGGCGAAACAATCGTCGCTGCAAAAGAAATAAACAAAATTCGCCAAATGGACAACCCAACAAATCACGTAATAGACCAAGCGAATATGGTAAGAAGAAATAATCAAATATTCAATTAGTTATTTGTTAATAAGAAATTTTGTGCTTATGTTTTCTTCCTCTTTACTATCTGGTAAAGCATTATTAAATAACATATCCATACAGAAATAAAAATAAGCTCTTGCTTAGCGCTATGCCGAAGCTACCAGACGTGTATCGCGATTTCGAACCAATGGTTCTCATCAGTTCGCTGTAGATAGTTCCGGTAAAACACCAACTAACCTACCCACTGCCTACAAACAACGTTTGATAAATAAATACAGATAGCGTAGTAAACTCCATCTGTAGATATTTGCTACTTATTTGTGGGATTCAGTTTAACAAATTGATGTATTTATTAGAACAGAATCTTGTTTAACATTACTGAATCCCACAAATTAGTGATAAATATCTACAGATGGCGTTCACTACGCTGTCTGTTTTTATTTAACACATCCATAGGTTAGTCATCCGTCATCCGTTAGTGAGTGCTTATTTGGTCTATACAATTCGAAAAAGCACACCTAGAAATAATGCCTTTCTAAGCGAAAATCGTAGCTATTAAATTTGTAAATAAACAAATACTTATTATCTTGAAATTGTCATGTATTTTGATATTCAATTTATATAAATTTAAACTATAGAGCGTGCATTTTTTGTGAAGCATGGTCTGAATATATTTAGTCAAATAAAACACACTATGGTAAGTTTCACCAACTTTATTATTGTTCTCGACAATATTGTTTCGAGCTATGTGCTCATTATCAAGAGTAACGTTATACTGACAATACGAATCTTACATGCTCATTTATAGATAGCTTAAGATAAGGAGGGATGAAAAACTGCCTAGTTCTAACTGATTATTTACAACATTTTCTGATTTTCTTAAGGTATTATCTATTTCCAAATATTCATACAGAGATAATTTTCTACTTTTAGATGTGTTTACATGTAGGTATTTGGTATTTTCTAAATTTAAATGATGGTTTAAGCTAATACAATGTTCACTAATTCCTGATTAAACATCTTTATCCTAGTTTCAAAGGCTCGACAATATTTTCGAGAACAATAATAAAGTTGGTGAAACTTACCATGGTGTGTTTTATTAGACTAAATATATTCAATTTACATAGATTCCACTGCTACAGAAATAATCGTAACAATTAATTAATCATGCAGTTTTAGGATAATTTATTTATTACCTAAATAAGGAATACTTCCAAGATAAAATCTTATTTAGCTTCTTCACATGTAACCATTTGATTCCTTATTAATTTAATTTTGTTTTTGACATGACTTCGGATGGGTTATGTCCAGTTAATTTCCTTGGTGTGAGGGTGGAGACCGAGTAATGGTCCCGAATCCCCTGGCACATCTTATTAATATCCGGTAAAAAGACACCTTGCAAGATAACGTACTATGTCACTAAGTAAATATTATCCTGTGTATGGTAGGAATATCCACTAGGTAATCCCTTTGCGTGTTTCTGGAACGTACAGGGAGACGGCGTGTGCAAAGTGTATTAAGTCACGTCAAATGAAAGGGTGCGGTAACATTGACGACCAACTGTGTATTTATTATATCTAGGTGTATGTAAAAGGTAAAATGTGTTTGTGTGTCTGTGCGTGTGTGATCTGGTGAAAAAGGCGAAAAAAAATTAGTCGCGTCACAAAAGCCATTCGAATGTCTCGAGGGAATGTGGGGATATATAAGTATATGAGCGGATGGGGGTGGAAAGGCGATTTTTTATGATTTGTATGGGAAAAGACGAGCCGTTGCTCATATTCATGTAACTTTTACGAACAGAAGTAAAATTGAAATATATATTTCTAAGACCATATTTTGCCAATTTAAAGGGGTACGTATCCAGAGAGTAATCAGGGTTTCGTATTTATAACACAAAAAAAAATACTTGTTTTTCCAGCAACTAAAGTATCGAAGGAAAATGTGGCAGTTTCATTTCTTTTTTTTAAAATAATTTTAACGAACCATTCTTATCGCAATTTTTCACTTTAGAAACTTAAAAAATGAGGGTGAAATGTGTTGTTTCCCATACTTTGAGATTATTTGAGTGTGAGAAAATATTTTTATTGGAAGATGTCTTTCTTGAATTCTCACAGTTACACGCCAAAATTAATTGCGAGTAATCTAATTAACTTGTTGACGAAAGAAACGATGAAGATTGGTTTTAAATATTTAATAACAACACTTACACTATTTATATTTATAACAATGTAACTACCTTAACACATATCGAAGAAAGTAAGCCCTTTTACTTGTTTGACTATTGAATAAATGTTTGAAATTAGAATGAAGAATCTCTTTTTGAGTAACTTTAAGAATGCTCTTAAGAATCTGGCGATTAATCTGTAGTTTTCAGCTTAAATAAACTTTAATGAAGTGGGGGTTGACAAAAACTGTCGCTAGCCTGAGGGCACAGTATGGCAAAACGACCATAGCAACAACCCCATAAGTCATTGCACTCCTTCAGGTAAACATCCTGGTTAATTTGGTAATTTTACTAATACCTTAAACGTGACAATACAATGAATGTTTCACGATGAACATAACAATATGATAATAAAATAAAATGATTTTGATAATATTGAATGCCAGTTTACGCTTAAAGGAAATAAATATAATAAATAGTTGCTTGCACTAAAACCGAAATTTGGAGAATGAATATAACAATACCATAATAAAAGTGAATGTACTTTTGAAGATATTTACTTTTAACAAAAAGAAATAAATATAATGCAAAATTAATAAACACGAGTTCGTACCAAATTTAAAATTTCCGGGAAACTATTGCTTGAAATGCTACAGAGATATAGGTATCGTTAAAAGTTATAACTAATTCCATGAAACCATGAAAGTAACCTTTCCAACAATACCCCATAATATTCAAGAAATTACTTAATTAAGGACGCAACTAATCCTTTTTAAACTAAAAAAATAAAATCATAAACCACTCAATAGATTGCGATATGCTGCATTCAATTTAGTCAGTAATTTATCGATGCTTCCTATGGCGTACTGTTGAGATCTTATAAAATCAAAATTACCACATCTGGTAATTTCGATAAATTTGACAATGAATTAAATTCCATTTAAAGATCACAAGCTTTTTCTATTTTTAGTTACTGTTGTTGATGCCTCCTTTAAATATATATTTTTAAACCAAAAAAAGAAGGTATTAAAATCCTTTTTCGTCTAATTATAGGGGATCACAGATCCCAAATTTGGAACGCATCCTACACAGTAGGCACAGCGCACCGAAAGCCATACCCCACGACCGGTTTCCACCTATCGGGTATCATCACGTGGGCACTGGCAGATAGGCTTTTACAAGCTATATAATATGTATAAATATGGAATCAACAGAAACAATTACTCTGAGGGTTAATTCAATGCCGGTAGGGGTATTAGCCCTCGGAGTAGGTGTTTCTGTTGAATCCATATGTATATTTATATATTTTTATTTCAAAAAATTAAATAAACACTACACTTGAAAAATTTGTTTCACTATAGTTTATCATGGACTCTATACGTATTTCACCTTGTTAGAGAATCTTCAGGAGTTTTAATTTCAACTAACAATCTATTGTATAATTTCTTTTATAATGTAAGGGTTGCGAGGATAGTAACGGTTGTTTTCAAAGTAGGTTTGGTTAGAATATATATTTTGATAACTTTAAATAGTATTTTTGGGCCAACGATTTACATGTTAGGTATGAATCTAATATCTATGACTCATTTCGCTTGAAAGTTATAAATTTCTGTTAAACGGGCCTATTTTTCTTAATAAGTTTGGTTTAATAGAGATCCATACCCTGTCAAATAGTTTGCAATGTCTTTTAGGTAACACAAAAGAATAAATAAAATCTCAAGAGAAAGGAGGGGTTTACAGTATCAAATGTAAATATGACCAGTATATAGGTCAAAGCCGCAGAGCAATCAACGTTAAATTTAACGAACAGTTAGTTCATCTTAATTTTAATAGAATAGAAAAATCTAGCGTAGCTTACCACATATTTAATAATAGACACAGTTGCTCAAATTTAATTAGCAGTGTCGATAACCTTTTCCTTTTAGACGCTTACGAAAGTATTGAATTATACGAAAATAAAGACAATCTAAAATTAGACCCTAGATCCTACTCCCAGAAGAATTAAGTTGAAGCACGCATTCAGGAAATTTAGTTAGTTTTTGTGGATATTGAAAGACTCCACCAGATAACATTGCCCTTTAACTTAGTAGTCAAGGAAACGAATTTTGTCTGATTGAGGTGGTTTGGTTTGATGAAGCAAATACACAGAATATACAGTTCCTTCATTTCTATTTGGAATTTTATTCTTTGCTATCTCTTACCCTACAACTAGATTAACTAATGTTCCTGGTACAGATCTGTTTTCATTTCTATTTTCAAAGTCTTTTGATATGAACTTTAACTAACTATAAAATAAGCCTTAGAATTTAAATTACTTTAATCTCTAACTGAGGCTTCTACAATAGGGTTCGTAGGACCCTTAGGTATAGAGTCCTACAAGTGAACAAATCAATTTAAATATTACCTTGTTACCCTATTACCTAGTACCAGGTGTATACACTTGTAGCCTCCATAAGTTACTGGTTGATGTGTTTATGTTCTACCATCGGCGTTATATTATAGTTAAGTTTAGTACTCATCCTCAGTTGGCTGTTATTTTTATGAACTGACGTCAAAATTAATTGCTTATTAAAAGGATGCAACAGCAACAACGTTATCAACACTCACACACACACACACACCAACTATACACGGAAAACAGCAACCGCTACCGAAGGATGGTTATACCGTGCATGAAATATAATATCATTTATTAAGACAATAAAACTGTGCCACAATATGAGTAATTCCCACGATGAGTCACTCGGTCGAGCCTCGGTTACATACAAATGTAAATTAAGTGTTAAAACTGACGGACTTTTGCAACACTAATTAGTAAATTCCTCTAATGTAAAATATCCGTTGCAGAATATGACAAAAACATAAAACGCGCTTTTCACATGTATTTTATGATCTTTGTTACTATTCGTGTCAGCTCATCCACAAATTAATGCGCCACGTAGTATTACACTCACTGGCAAAAATATCTGATCATTCGCTGATATTGAGTTAGGCCCGAAGGCGAGACAGGTAAAAATTTTAGACTGTTCCTTAGAGACATTTGGAAGATTACGCTGATTAAAGATCATGAATGTTTAGAGAAGAGTTCCAGATGCTGGATAGCTTAGTTATCTCTACAACAAGGCGGGCTTTTTTACTGTTGATTACTGCTGTACTACTGTTTGGAGACAATATGCTGATACGAGGATGAATCAAATATAAACGAGTCTTTGTTCATAGAACATTTGTTTTGAAAAGTTTCACAAAAACACAAATTTCTCTATTTTTCCACATATCCATATCCTCATTATTTGTCTATGCATTTTTCCCAACGCATTGGTAGTTTTTTCATTCAGTTTTCATAAAAAGAAGCAAGGCGGGTGTCTATCCAGTTGCGCACAAACGCCTCCACCTGTTCATCGGTCTGAAATCGCTGATCGCTCATCTCCTAGTGATTCTTTGAGGGGTCCGAACATGTTGAAATCACAAGGGGATAGGTCTGGGCTATATGGAGGATGTTCCAGCTGAGTCCAGTGCATTTCACCGATTTGAGCCTGCGTTAAAGCTGCGGTATGAGGCCCAGCCTTATCGTGCAAGAATAACACGTCACGAATGGGGTGCGTCCTTCTTTTTCGGCGATAAGCAAGTTTTACCTGACTAAGAAGTCAGTAGTACAAACATTAGTAGGCTGCATAATGGTTCTTTGCTCGTGCAAAACATCGACAAACAGCACCTCTCTCCCAAAAACCCGTGGCTAAAGCTTTGCCTGCAGACAGACGTGTTTTCTGCTTAATTGGGTTTCATTCATCTTTGCGCAGCCACTCCATGCTTGCTCACAGTAACTTTGGAACCCAACGAGCTGAAATTTTTCGGAATTCCAAGTTTTTTGTTATGATTGCTGATTATGATAGCTGATGCCTAGTTCGTTAGATATCTGAAGCACAGTGGACCGCCACGCCACTGTTCTTCAATAAGGTTTCTGCCGCGTGCAATTTTAACCGTCGAAATGCTGGTGCGCGGACGACTAAGATGATTTGCATTTTCACCACGATTACATTTACGCCCATCGTTAAATTCTTTGCACCAAACTTTTACACGTGACCACGAAAGCGTTTCATTTCCGAATTGTTCTTGCAATCTGCGCAAAATTTCAGTTGGTTTCAAGTTTGCACGTGTAAGAAACTTAATAATAATTCGTTGCGCAACTGCTATGCATCTCTTTCTCATTCATTGTGATAGCTATTAAACAAGCGAACGCAGCAAGACAACGCATCGTTTCCACGCCACCTAATATTCCCACTTCAAGTTCCTAACAACCCGATGCGCCTTGAACATCTATCCAGCGCGCAATTTAAAAAGGCTCGTTTATATTTGATCCACCTTCGTACATCGGTAGTCGGGTAACATACGCAGCTGGGACTAAAACTAAAACGCTGGGGGTACTGGTCCTCTATATGATTCTATACTCGCTGCTATCACATATGACTTTCGTCTCCCTTTCTCTAACCCCCATGTTAAAGACTAAGGGACCACTTAACATTTTGGTTGAGGTATTTTTTAAGGTTGTCCTAATCTATAGAACTAGGTGACCTACTGCTTATGCTAGAATATTGTGAAAATCTGCTTGTTCAATTTTCCGTAATATGCGAAAAGGTCGACTTTCACAGCATTGAGTCTATGATCGGGATAGAAACGATGGGGACCTGGATCCCTGGATGACTTTGTTCCACACAGAAAATTAACAGGAAAGAAGAAAGTAAGAAGCGTAACATTTTTATCCATGCACTTTTTCATAGGTATTTTTTCTCTTGCAATAGTTGATGAGCAAAGTATCTTTTGCTAGAGATTGTATTGTAATTTTCGCAATACGTAATTTATCCACGCATGCGTTCACGTGAACAACATATTTTAGAAACAATGACTTTTATGGTAGGTAATTTATTTACTGAATGACGTTATTTATTTACTCCATGAATTGTGTTCGTTCATAATGTTTTTACTAAAATATTGATAACGTGCCGTTGGATAAAATCACTGGAGTTTTAGTTTAATAAAAGGAATGAATCTTTATGCAATTTATTTTACATATAAATCAGCCAGTTTCACAATTAAAATACCATAATTACCATGAGAACAGATGGCTCATTAAATACAGGTAAATGGTAAACCTGTTTGTGACTAAAATGTTCAAATACGTTTGTTGCTTAAAATGTTCTAATAAATCGAAAATAGAAACACATTGTTTTAAATCTAAACATATAACAACATAGTAAACATTTCCATCGAAAATATTTACAAAAAAATAATGGGTGGAATCTAGATTGTTTGTAAAATGCATTCAGATCATTTTTATAAATTTTACTTCAGAAAAAAAAACGTAACGTCACAATTTGAAGTAACATTTAGTTTTTGATTCATCAGAATTGCCTCATTTAATTAGACGGTATTGTAGTGAACCTGAAGACAAAAACTAATTTAATTGAAAAAAATACCCATGATGATTACAAAAGAATCAACCTAAAATCTAATTTAAAATGGGGTCCTCTGTGCACAACATGTCGGTCGCATATTCTTTGACCAACTTCTAAAGATATTCGACTTTTTATAGGAGGTAGCAGATATCAAACAAATAGCATGTTATAAGCAATGATATTTATAAATTTCTTGTACTGTTTCGTTAAGAGTAATTTAGGATTGTTTTTATCATATTATTGGACAAGTATCAAAATTTCGATTTGGTTCATTGCACTTATAGATTATTAAGGAAACCTCTCACCAAAACCCAACGTAAATCCATGGTACGTAGTACATCACATGTCAATCAATGGGACCTTTCCCACCATAACTTAACCCCTTGATGCATAGTACATATCTCTGATGCAGAGCACTTCAAATCGTTAAAAATAAAGAAAAACTTTTTGTGTTTCATTCCCACCAGCTACTCGTGCTGGTGGGCGGGCAGTCTCTCCGACCTACACTGTAGTGCAAAGCCGGAGGGTAGGGCGTAAGGCCCTCTACCGTCCCTAGCAGGAATCGTGGGAATGGGTGGGTGGTGTGGTTAGGGAGAGAAAATTTTTAATTACAGGAGAATCGCGACGGTTTAATTATTACATAGTGACGAGCCCAGCGTATAAATTATGCTAGACCACCGTATACCGTGAACAAACTAAACTTTGGGTTATGGAAACGAATTCTCATTGGGTTTATAGATCGATGTTTCACCGTTGTTTTCCGCTATTGCTGTAAATCCCCAAAATATGTACTACTTCCGCAATCATATTAACAGGAGAGATGTTTTATTGTTAGTGGCGGAATAATTAAAATGTAAAAAGCAAAATTAATTTATTAAGAAATAAGTAAAAATGATAAATAATTCACTGCTTTATGAATTTGTTATTGTCTTTTAATGAGTGTGTATTATTGTTTTATATTTTTATATAAGGCTATTTTGTTAATTATAGATGTTTATTACATTTAATATGTAATAATCATTAACGTTAAAAAAACAACAATATAAACAGATGTTATTTATTGCATTGTACAGTATAAAAAGTTAACAACAGCATAATTACTAAAATTAAATCAATATTGTATTTGCCTAGATGATCCAAGGAAACCACAGAAAACTTGGACCAGAGCAGCCGCGGATTCGAACCGGTGACCTCCCGAATGCTAAGCAATGATCTAGTGCACTGGACCACGCCGCTCGGTTTCAAACCATTTCGCACCATAACCTGTCCATAACCCTTGCTACATAGCCCTTCTCATATACCAATCAGGGAAACCATATCATTCAATCAATGACTTAAAAAAAAAGCTAGTATACCTAACAAACGCAAAATATATTTCATTTTGGTATTTTAGTCAATATGTACTGTAGGTTATCTGCAAGATAGAAAGTTGGAATACAACACCCTGCCCTTATTATTTGTAATGCATACAGTATCAATTGACGTTTAAACATGCTCAATACGTGAAACTGTTGATGACTTTTAAGTAAAAATTTCATTTAAACGACAACATTCTAGATATCGAAAGCGGTTGTAAGGCACAGTTCCATCCTTATGTTGGTTGTTTTATTCATCAGATAACCTTATGCATCGAGCACCACAAATACGTAAGACATTAGGTATTTATATTGTCGGATTACTTCATTACAGATGTATGTACACTGCGATCCATAGATAAATATTATTAGTATTACTAAGGTGGGAGATCATTATATAGTGATACTTTTAAACATTTTTCAGTAACTGTAGTGAAGTTGCTGGGAACACAAATTAAATGCATTTAAATAATTTAGTAAACTAAGGTTAAATAAGTACAAAATAAATTTTTATTAGATATTTACAAAGTTAGTAGCTTGAAACGATTTCGTTAAGAATACTTGAATAAAAATTTGTGAAATTTACCCAACGTGTTTTGTACTCATTTAACCTTGTTCAACATGTTTCACAACGAATACACCACAAAAAGTATTGATTTAATTTTAGTAATTATGTTGTTAACTTTTTATACTGTAGAATGCAATAAATAACATCTGTTTATATTGTTGTTTTTTTAACGTTAATGATTATTACATATTAAATGTAATAAACATCTATAATTAACAAAATAGCCTTATATAAAAATATAAAACAATAATACACACTCATTAAAAGACAATAACAAACTCATAAAGCAGTGAATTATTTATCATTTTTACTTATTTCTTAATAAATTAATTTTGCTTTTTACATTTTAATTATTCCGCCACTAACAATAAAACATCTCTCCTGTTAATATGATTGCGGAAGTAGTACATATTTTGGGGATTTACAGCAATAGCGGAAAACAACGGTGAAACATCGATTTATAAACCCAATGAGAATTCGTTTCCATAACCCAAAGTTCAGTTTGTTCACGGTATACGGTGGTCTAGCATAATTTATACGCTGTGCTCGTCACTATGTGATAATTAAACCGTCGCGATTCTCCTGTAATTAAAAATTTTCACGTTTTGTTCCTTATCCCATTATCAGGGTCTAACAGAACCTTAGGATTGTGGCAATGCTATCCGTTTGTCTATCAAAGGGTCCAACTTTTATTAATCGATCTAGGGATGAAGTGGTAGTCGAGTATAACATATATAACTGTGGTGTTGCGGGTGATTATTTAATATTATATTTATTTAAATAAAACTTGATGATGGTTGATTGATGATATTTACTGTACATACGGTTAGTGGTGAAAAATGACGAATGAATTTAATATTGAATGGTAAAAAATGTGCAAATGGTTGTGATGAGTATTATCTGTAGCGGTCGGTGAAGAAGTGTTGATTTGAAAATATAGAAAGTTAGTATTCAACGGTAAAGGCTATTTATTGGAAGCATGCCGAGGGTAGCGAAACAAGAAGCGGTAGTTTTTAGTAGGGATCGGCAACGGTACTTTTTATGATTGACCGTTGCAAGCGATCGGTGACAAGGGACAGGAATTTTGGATTGTGTATGAAAGATAGACAAGAAAAGAAAGCTGTTTCTCAGAATTAAAAAAGGCAAGACAGTAGAAAACATGTTGGAGAAAAGGCATGCTCAAGGGTGTTAGTAATTTTATACAAAATATTTACACAGAATTTACACAAGATAATTTATACAAAAGTAAAGAATTTTTATGTACAAAAATGAATATTTTTACAATAGTGGGACATAAGTCCCCATATAACATTGGCTGTTATGAAACTTATGACGTTATAGAGGAGCCACAAACATTATAACAAGAGGAAGTTCTACTACTGTTAAGTATGTAGAAGGATCGCTTTATATTTATTGTAACTGTTGTATTGAAATGCCTCCTTAAGGTATCGTATATTGGAGGTCACTTGGCATGCGAGAGATTGGTCAACAGAACAACTATTTTCCCTTTTCGTAACGAATAGTTATAGACAACTAAATGACCAAACTAAATTAAATGAAATATTAAGAGTCAAGAGCAAAGAGTCAAACTGAGAGATTATGTCCTACCTGCTTTTATCTGCGGCTTTATGGACTATATCCGTTTCTGGGAATTCGGGATAGGGTCACACCCCCCGAACTCAAGGGACCCTGGACCTCCTGTTCTTCATGGCTTCGCCAACTTACTTAATCTCCTCGATAATAATTTACCCTGGCTCTTTATATGACCCCATAAAGTACTTATTTGTATTTTCAGCAATTTAACCTTGGTCACGAATTTCATTCGTTGTGGTTCCGTGTAACGCAAATTCCGCTGAATGTATACCAATAAATATAATAAAATATTGAATAATGTTTCCGTGTTTCGTGAATTAATTAACCTGAATCTATTTTTGAATAAACAAAAAAAAATATATAGTTTTCTAAATTATATGTACCATGTGACACTATATAACATAATAATGTCAAGTAGTTTCTCATTCGCCGGATAGTTTCATAATAAACGAAATGGGAAGCTGAATGCCGAAGTTACATGTCATGGAGATGTGCTACATATTCTAACCTCCTCCTATATATAAAACATTCCATCTACGTGACGTCCATAAATTTAATTTGATTACGGGTGCAGTTAGCAGTTGCAGTTTACACTGTTCGCAATTATTGCGCTTTATTTATGGTAAGCGTTGTTATATGCGCGCGTACCTATCGTACCTCCGAAGCCGACTCTCACAAAGAGGTTTATAGGTTTATGCCGCGTTCTTAAACCAGATGCAGAAATTCTCAATGGTACGTAAGCATAGTGTACTCTACCGGATTTAATACCTGGACGACGCCAAGCGCGATCTTTCTGATGTTAAAAGGAAATTCAACGAATAGTATTATGTATAATTAAATAAAGAAAGCTCACCCTAATTACCACTAACTAAATTTAATATGAACGGACACGTGTTTCGCCCACATCACACGTGGGCATTATCAACGCGAGACTGGAGTGGGCGAAACACGCGTCCACTCATATTAAATTTAGTTAGTGGTAATTAGGGTGAGTCCTTCTTTATTTAATTATTCTTTTACCACAGTCTCCTAAAGAAAGCTCACCCTAATTACCACTAATTAAATTTAATATGAACGGACACGTGTTTCGCTCACTTCACACGTGGGCATTATCAACGGGAGACTGGAGTGGGCGAAACACGCGTCCACTCATATTAAATTTAGTTAGTGGTAATTAGGGTGAGTACTTCTTTTTTTAATTATTCTTTTACCACAGTCTCCTAAAAAAAGCTCACCCTAATTACCACTAATTAAATTTAATATGAACGGACACGTGTTTCGCTCACTTCACACGTGGGCATTATCAACGGGAGACTGGAGTGGGCGAAACACGCGTCCACTCATATTAAATTTAGTTAGTGGTAATTAGGGTGAGTACTTCTTTTTTTAATTACTCTTTTACCACAGTCTCCTAAAGAAAGCTCACCCTAATTACCACTAACTAAATTTAATATGAACGGACACGTGTTTCGCCCACTTCACACGTGGGCATTATCAACGCGAGACTGGAGTGGGCAAAACACGCGTCCACTCATATTAAATTTAGTTAGTGGTAATTAGGGTGAGTCCTTCTTTATTTAATTATTCTTTTACCTTAGTCTCCTAAAGAAAGCTCACCCTAATTATCACTAATTAAATTTAATATGAACGGACACGTGTTTCGCCCACTTCACACGTGGGCATTATCAACGCGAGACTGGAGTGGGCGAAACACGCGTCCACTAATATTAAATTTAGTTAGTGGTAATTAGGGTGAGTACTTCTTTTTTTAATTATTCTTTTACCACAGTCTCCTGAAGAAAGCTCACCCTAATTACCACTAATTAAATTTAATATGAACGGACACGTGTTTCGCCCACTTCACACGTGGGCATTATCAACGCGAGACTGGAGTGGGCGAAACACGCGTCCACTAATATTAAATTTAGTTAGTGGTAATTAGGGTGAGTACTTCTTTTTTTAATTATTCTTTTACCACAGTCTCCTGAAGAAAGCTCACCCTAATTACCACTAATTAAATTTAATATGAACGGACACGTGTTTCGCCCACTTCACACGTGGGCATTATCAACGCGAGACTGGAGTAGGCGAAACACGCGTCCACTCATATTAAATTTAGTTAGTGGTAATTAGGGTGAGTCCTTATTTATTTAATTATTGTTTTACCACAGTCTCCTATTTTCTACTTTTAGTATTATGTATGGTAATTTTGTTGGTCAAAGCATTGTGTATAGGATAATAAAAATAACTTCAACTTTTGACACTTTAAAACAATCGAAAACATATACTTGCCTTGGGCAGTTTTTCATTTATATGGCTTCTTCCTGTATCAGATAATCAAACGTGGCAACGCCGCCGATTATTGTGATTAAGTGTTGGCGCTATTTATCTTAAAGATAATAGAGGGTAACTTCCCCTTACAACAGAGTAGTATATTCCTTTTATTTAAGAAACGACTGAAGAGATTAAAATGGTACATAACTCTTTTTTATTTTAAACGAAACATTAAGAGAAACAATAGTAACTATTACAAATTGTCACAACAACGCCCATGTTAACATCAAAAGTTGAAAGATGCTTCGCAACAAGATTTTTGACAACTCTTTCGATACTTTCATACATTGGAAAATGATTTATATTAAAAATTGATAGATTCAACAGGAAAATTTTACACAAGTTTACTTTTATAAAGGATCGTAGGATTGAATTAACTTAAAGCAGATGTGGATGTTAAAAGTAGATAGTAGGTACTATAAAAAATAACAGTTCTTTGTTAATTAGTGTTCAAAATTTAATAAAAACAAATTTTATATAATGAAGAGTAATTTAGCTGCTTTTCACCACCTAATCTATTGTGTTGTTCTTCATATATGAAATCAGATCTACTCAATAGTTATCGCCTGATTACACTACTTGCAGGAGCTGAAAAATACTGTTGCACTAGTGGCGAGATACACTGACACTTGGGTTTATTTAATTATCACCATAATAGGGTATCATCTTGTAGAGGTAGTCTTTTCTGTGTTTGGAACCCAGTAAATTTGATTGCACCAAATAACGATCATGAGTCGTAGTCAGACCTTGCTTCACCCCATTGATTTTTTATTTGTCATATTCGTATAACAAGGGGTAGAAATGGAAATTTTAGATTATAACGGTCGTAGTAATGTTTGTAAGTGAGGTGTGCACTTTGTAATTGGGAGACAACTTGTTAGCGCCTGATTTCGATTTGGGGTTAGAGTATATACAATCATCTCCTTAAGTTATTTGTACTAGGGTGGCTTGATAAGTCCGTGATTTTTAAAGGAAAACATAAGTTTTTCGGCAAAAAATCATTTTATTATTCTACATAATCTCTCTTAGCTCAAAATAAGCGTTTGTTGCCACGATGACTTCTTCATTCGACCCAAAGCTTTTACCGTCCAGCTATTTTCTCAAGTTTGAAACAGAAAATAGTCGGAAAGGGCTATATCTGGAGAATAAGGTGGATGGCATAGCAGTTCGTAGCCCAATTGATGAAATTTTGTCGTGCTAACTACACACGTATGCTTCCCTGCATTGTCCTGATGGAACAACACTTTTTCCTTAGTTAAATTCAGTCGTTTCTGCTCCAAAACAGTATCAAATCTGTCCAGTAGCTGCATCTCTGAATAATATTTTCCGGTAAACGATTTGTCCTTTTCGAGGTAATCAATATGAATTACATCGCGCACCGCGTGAATCCCAGAAAACTGCGCCCATGGCTTTGTTAGCCGATAGACCCATCTTAGCCTTCATCGGTACACGTTCACCTCTGGTCTGGCGTGATAGATCCATGTCTCATCTGCGGTAACGAATCGGCGCAAAAACTCGTTTGAATTGCGGCTGTACATCTCCAAACACTCAAAAATTCATATGCTTATCAAACCACCCTCGTATGTTCGGTTCTGGTCGTCATCAAATTAAGTATTTCGGACTCAACATCCTCCGTTATGATGCAATTTTTAATTTGTATCGCGGATCAAAGTATGCTGCATTACCTTTATTGAAGCGTTCTCTATATTTCGTACTTAAGTTCAATTCATTGCATAATATTCTTGCAAAATTTTAGAATCTCAACCTTGTCACTTCTAAATATTTTATTACATATATATTCGCTACGTATTACTTCTTTTTTTTTGTTTTCTGGTGTATGTAAAACTCTAATTATTTTGCCATGCTCAAAAGTGTACCTATATAGTGTGTTAGCCATTGTTTACATGATTCGTCCATTTTGTTTTAACGGTTAGGTACCTGTATTACATAGCGAAGTTCATCAACACGAAACGGCTACTTTGGAGTTTATGACTATCCCTAATACTAATGCCATTCGCGCACGCTTAAGACACAGGTAGCAATAAACAGAAATTTTATTAGGTATTAAGAGAACGCCCACGGTTGTTCGCCATAAACACAATGAAACTCTTTCGCTGGCTCTTTCTCACTATCTCTCTCTATTCGCCAATATCGCGCCCATATTTTGCCCGTTTTAATAAACATGGATTCTCGGAACCGACAATTTAAACAAAAATGAAAATTTCCCCTCATATTTTTCCTACAATACAAGGGAAATTAAACTCGGGCCTTAATTTCGGAACCAAACTTTCGGAAACGCATCAACTTTTTTGATGTTAATTAAAATCGGTCCTAAACGATTTGAAAAATATTTATTTATTTGTTTAATAAAAACTTGAGAACACATTTTATGTCTCTTATTATTATTATATTAGATAAGTGGTGTTGTGAATATATTTACCTATACGTTTGTGGTGTTGCGGGTGATTATTTAATACTATATTTATTTAAATAAAACTTGATGATGGTTGATTGATGGTGTTTAATTTACAGACGGTTAGTAGTGAAAATGATGAAAGAATAGAAATGAATTTAATATTGAGTGGTAAAAAATGAGCAAATGGTTGTGACGAGTATTATCTGTAGCGGTCGGTGAAGAAGTGTTGATTTGAAAATATAGAAAGTTAGTCTTTAACGGTAAATGTTATTTATTGGAAGCATGCCGAGGGTAGCGAAACAAGAAGCGGTAGTTTTTAGTAGGGATCGGCAACGGTACTTTTTATGATTGACCGTTGCAAGCGATCGGTGACAAGGGACAGGAATTTTGGTTTGTGTATGAAAGATAGACAAGAAAAGAAAGCTGTTTCTCAGAATTAAAAAAGGCAAGACAGTAGAAAACATGTTTGAGAAAAGGCATGCTCAAGGGTGTTAGTTATTTTATACACAATATTTACACAGAATTTACACAAGATAATTTATACAAAAGTAAAGAATTTTTATGTACAAAAATGAATATTATTACAATAGTGGGATATAAGTCCCCACAGGTTAAATAAAAAAAACATCTTGTAGCCAGTTCTTCGTTTGTTCATGGCACTGGCCGGTACAAACAATCGTTCTTCGAGCCTCTTTTATAAATTACTTTTAGTAAAAATTCAGTTTTAGCAATTAATTTTTGTTTATTTCGACTCTTTAAGAAGGGTTTCATAGTATATAAAAAGTATCAAATATTCTTAATATAGATGACCCTATAATAATTCGAATCAGTTTTTCATAGTTTCATATTTTCTTTCAAGCATCCAAAGGTTTTGTATAAAGTTTTTAAGAAAGGCTGCATTGTATCAATAATCAGTAGTCGCTATGGACATCCGAAAATAATTAAGAACAATTATTTTTAGCTCAAAATAAATGGTCACAAATGAACTTTTTAACAATTTTTTATTCCACAAAAGGATGTAACCAGACATTTCTTTTTGACCCGTCGTATCATTTCATATTATAGTACCTTTTTTAAAAAATAAAACGTGTCTGCCGTTAGATCTTGGCGAACCATGTTGAAATAATAAATAAATAAATAAAAATTCTTGGAAACTGGTGACAATGTTTCATTAAATAACTCGATGCGCATTTCGCCCTATTAAGGCATTATCAAAAGTACTAAAGTTAATACAAAATTAAATTATATTTATATACATACAATACAAAGAAAGAGGGTGGGAGTTAAATTAAGGAGCCGCTAAGGAATGAATTATTCCCGAAATATAATTGGTCGTTCGTGAGAGTTTTATTGGCTTTAATAGCTTTGTTTATTTCTACAATTTCAAATCTATCGAGTATAGGGCCTCCTTTCGCATTTTTTAGTAATTTTAATTTATCTTTAGATAATGAGTGGTTATTATTTAATACATGGCTATCTAGGCCTGAGTTGGGTTTGTTAGTTTTTATATAATTGAAATGTTCTAAAAAAGGTGTTTCAATACCTCTTTTTGATTTGCTTATATATATAGCATTACAATAATTGCAGGATATTTCATAAACACCACTTTTTTGTAAAACGTTATTATTTACGCATAAATTTTTGTTATTTACTAGCTTCTTACCTAAAGTATTGTTATTGAAATAAGCTGGTTTAATATTGTAATAATATAAGGTTTTACCCACTAGTTCGCTTATGTTACCTAAATAGGGTAATTGTCTTTGTATTGTATGTATATAAATATAATTTAATTTTGTATTAACTTTAGTACTCTTGATAATGCCTTAACAGGACATATTACGCCGACAGATTCAAAAAATTATAAAAGATCTCTAAAACCATATTGGTCTCAAGACGTTACATGTGAAAATCCTTAACTGGATTAAAATTAATTGAAAACCAATCAATATTATAAAATTTCGTTGTTATTATATATGAACTGACTTTGAAACGTCCTTATCTGTATTCATTTATGTCGATTACTTTAAATTATATTTTATAGAGATTTGGAAATCTTCTGGAGAAGGTAGCAATGTACTTTCCAAAACATCAGCTAATATTGTGAATCTAGAACTTTTGTTTCAATCTAACTAACACAAAAAACTGAAAATCACTAAGCAAAATAATTTACCGATGGAAAAGGAACTTCTTGCCGTATGTAGAAGTAGTTAAACGAACAATCAGAAAATGATTTTATGTAATTGATTGGTCAGATTACAGGTTTCGTCGGCTGTGACGTAAATGCTTTGGATCGTGAAAAGTCCTACATGTAAAGTTAGTGTAGCACAATTTGTATTAAAATTCGCCGCATCCCTCTCGGCGGGACGGGTTTCGTGTTTCGTCTAAATTAAATTTATGTTGTAATGTACACTTGACTGCCATTCTTTTCGAGATGAGCAAATTAATTTGTCTGCATCCGTTTCGTTTTTCTTGCCTTTCTCATGAGTTTAAAATCGAATGTGCCCGATCGTGCGTAACAGCTGCGCTTAAATTACTTGGAAAGGTGCCAACAGTAATTGGCTATGAGCAGTGCACCCATCGTGCTGCATCATGTGCACCTATATATTTCGAAGTCAACCTGTAAAAATCGGCATTTTCAAATACGCCCAGGCCACTAACAAAATGGTACTACAAAAGTATCTTACGGCTCCATAAATGTTTTAATGACCCATATTTTGTTTAAAACATTTCAAATGCAAAAAAAGAAGGAATTAAAATCCTTATTTGTCTAAATATTAAGATCAAAGATCCCACAATTTGGAACGCATCCTACCAGGTAGGCACAGCGAACCGAAAGCCATATCCCACAACCGGTTTCGACCTATGGGTCTCATCAAGTGGACTCTGGCAGGAAAAGCTTTTCAGGCTATATGATAAATATATACTATAAATATACATTCTGTCAGCGCCCATTTGATGAGACCCAATAAGTCGAAACCGGTTGTGGGATATGGCTTTCGGTTCGTTGTACCTACTTGGTAGGACGGGTTCCAAATTGTGGGATATTTGATCTTAATATTTAAACAAATAAGGATTTTAATTCCTTCTTTTTTTGGATACCTTTCGTATCTTCGTCTAAGAATCTACCTGAATCGGAAGCGTAATTCAATGCCGGTAGGTGTATTAGCCCTCGGAGTAGTTGTTTTCTGTTGATTCCATATTTGTATTTATCATATAGCCATTTCAAATGCGTTTCGACTCCCAAGGGTCTCTAACTGAGAATGACAACTTGAATTTTAGGTTTGTGAAGGTTTTGTGGAATTTCGGATTTTAGTGTTTATTTAGTTATATTCTGCAGTTCTCCAATTGATTTTCTTGTATTGCCTTTATGGATAATTTTGGTTTCGTCGAATATTTGTGGAATTTGCTTATGGCGTGCTGATGATGAAAACTAATAAGTTCGAAATCACGTTCCACATTTGGAAGTCTCGATAAATTGCTATTCATAAACTTAAGGTCCTTTACAAATAAGAAAACTATTTTAATTATGAGTTTTTTTTAGTTTATCGTATAGGTATAATTAAATCATTCAATTGAGTACTTTTCATACATTTTTATAGTTCACATCTATGATTAATTCTAGTTTAAATGTTATTAATACGAATGTTGTAGATTTGCATATTAAATAATTTTTAATTAAAACAAGAAGAAGTTATTATTAATTTACATAAAATATTTGCTCGAAGTATTTTTAATATTAATTTAAATATTTTATCGTTGTAATCATCAATTGAGTTCGCGATTTACGATTTTGTTTTCATCTGGGGAACAAATTTTTTTTTTTTTGAAACAAATTTATTTTCTATTTTAATGAAGATAATATTTACTTGAAACTGAATCCGTGTATAGTTCACTATTTACAATTTTCCTCTTTTTGTTTCTAATCATATTATCTATTAGAGAGTGTCCATAATTATTCTTAATTATTTATTGAAGCTGTTTTCACTTAATAAAAAATTAAAAAGTCTATGTATCAGACTATGAAACACTGAGTGTTTAACTTGAATGGATTGTTTGGAAGTAGCATGTATAATAATATCAATTATAAGTTTCCTTTTATACCATATTAAAAAAAAGGAAGCCATTATAACCCTTCTTTGTCTAAATTTTAACGATCACAGATCCCATAGTAGGCACAGCGTACGGAAAGCCATATCTCACGACTGGTATCGACCTATTGGGTTGGCGTTGGCAAACAGGCTTTTACAAGCTGTATAATAAATATAAATACGCGTTCGAAATGTGAGATCTGTGATCCTTCAAATTCAGACGAAAAAGGATTTTAATGCCTTCTTTCTTTTTTGAATATGTTATATCTTCGTCTAAGAATCCATCGGTATCAACAGTGTAATTCAATACCGGTAGGGGTATTAGCCCTCGCAATAGTTGTTTCTATTGATTCCAGATTTATATTCCTTGTATATATTGAAATCTCTAATCTACTTCTTTTAGTGATCAGCAGCTCTAGAAAGCTTGTATTACATATATTTATATCAATTGCTTCCATGCGATGGAGAACCATGCATTTCGGCCGAATATAATTCGAAAACCGCGAATTGAGGTGACGGGATTCATTTCGAACAAAGCGACCAAAATTTGATATCCCTTGTAAGTATCCATAATGTATAACGATACAGCTAAAAGTTTGTTCTCTTATTTTTTGCAAAAACAAAACGAGTCATGGTCAATGATTCTTATTTGAGGTATTTTGTTTTATCCTGAATACGGAATTTTCCAGAGACATATCAAAATTCAGTAAGCAAGGTGTGCGAAGTCGAGCACTTATTTTTTACACTAGTTATGTGAACCTGGAACCTGCCTTGAGAAGAAATAATAAAAGACAAATAGATACAGATAGTACAAAGTAACGTCAAGGATGATAGTAATCTTGTTAATTTTCTTGTACTATTGACATATACCTTTGAAATTAATTAAATGTCTTACTTTAGATTAATGTTTTCCAGTTCATCCCCTTAGTTTACAACAATTCAGAATTCACAGCCAAAAAGGGTAAAAGATTCAATGGACAAGGATTTCTTAATCTTATTTACAAAATCACATAAATACCACCATTAGTGGTGGGGTAAAACTAAACTAGAGTATATGTTTAATTATAGGGAAGAGTTAACATTTCCTTGGTCTTAGTGATTAAATCTAAGTTATTTAATTTATTAATTTCAAGACTTTCCAACAAATTTTGTTTCTAGGCCTTCCTTTTCAATATGTAAAATTTCAAAATTTTTGTTGAACAAGTGCGTATTGTCTAATAAGTGGGTTCTATAAATCGAATTAGAGTTTTTGTTTAGAAAACTATTAATATGTTCTTTAATGCTGTTCTTGAAATGACTGCCAGTTAGACCTATGTAAGGTTTGTTACACCTCCCACAATTTAACTAATAAACTCTAGTCTCTTTTTTTATTATTTTTTACTGTTTTTTTATCTATTTCCCTAATGTATTATTAGTTTCAAGTGATACATATATAAGTTTGCTTTTTTATATTACAAAACCAACATCTAACGTTTCGCCTTAAATTATAGAACAGCACCAAAATAAATAAAACAATAAGTACCATAAATAGTTAAAACAGACAGTTAATTAACAACAAAACGATTATAAAAATAAAGTATTAATTTATAACGGTATTAAAATCCATATGGCGACATAAATTCAAGTTTTTCGTTACAAATTACTATTCCGAAAACAGTGCGCAGATTTATTTACAGTTTATTGTAGTATCAATATTGTACCAATTATATGTCGAAATGTTCAAGATTCCGAACAAGAATGCATAATATATGTTAGTCACAGAAAACATTTCTTCAAATGGATTTCGAGATTCAAAAAGAAACCAACATAACCTAACTCGACCTTACCTAACCTACTGTAACTTTCTTTATTGCTGGATTAGGTTAAGCTAAAGTTGGATTAGATTGCGTTAGTTTCTTTTTGAATTTCTTCACCGAGCGGCGTGGTCTAGTTCTCTAGATCACTGCTTAACTTTCGGGAGGTCACCGGTTCGAAACCCGCTCCGACTGCTCTGATCCAAGTTTTCTATAATTTCCTTAGATCATTTAGGCAAATGATGGGGCAGTAATATTCAACAAATAATCTTTCACTTCTCTTCTGTCTTCATTTCGTCTGATCTTTCTCTCCCTAACCACACCATCCACCCATTTCCATGATTCCTGAATGGATGCTGAAGAGAAACTTAAGCCCTACCCTCCCGCTTTGCATTACAGTGTAGGTCGGAGGGATTGCCCGCCCATCAGCACGAGTAGCTGGTGGGAATGAAACACAAAAAAGTTTTAAGTTATTTTTGCTGAACTTTACAACTACTGAAATTTTAAAGGTAATCGGAAAGTATGTAAACGGAAGCAATATTGGTACTACAATAAACTATAATCAATTATAAATAATTGTTCGCACTTTATTTACAAAATTGGTAATTTATGCCTGAAAGTAATGCGTTTAATTAATTTCTAGGATGTATATTAACACTACAAAAAAAATAATATCACTACAATTATCTGTGATGCTTGTAGTATTTCTTTTAAGTCGGTTTTCAAGTTCATACAGCTTTTTACACCCTCTATAAGTTTATCCCTTTCTAGCTACAGACTTATAATTAATGTTTACATCCCAAAATCGTTTAAAAAGTCAATTATGCGATAAAAAGTCGCTTATTTTGACTGTTTTTCGTGAAAACCTTCACAGTGTAAAAAAGAAATCGGTAATTCTCCTTCATTTTATATTAAAAACAGAAGAATTTTACAACTGAAAGTTTTAAATTTAAATTCTTGATAATGAAACAAAATTAAGATGAAGTTAGACACGCGTAGCTAACGAAAATTCATCTAAATCAAATTAGCAGCGTGGCTCGGAATTAGCGAGCATGCGGCCAGATGGAGCGCGAGGTCAGAATGGTGTCTCTGGTCACAGCAGTCGCCGCTATTCACTGATTGAAACGAGTTTACAGCCCGGCATCCACAGGCAGCATTACAGGATGATATTGTTTAAATACATAATCGAAAATACAGTTTAAATAAATATATAATTATTTTTTCACTGTTCGAATATGGTGTATTACTTCGTTACAAAGAGTTAATGGGTGTGTCGGTTAAAGGTAAAGATTTTCGTGTTAGAGTGTTTATACTGCATAATTTTGGAATCAGAAAATAATTGCAGGGGCACTAATATGCTTGTAAAAATTAGAAAATACTGAGAAATAATGTAAGGGTATAGTCCTCGTCTGAAAATTTAAAAGTAGCGATTTGTATTGCGATTCTTATAAAATTATATTTACAAGGCCAGAAAATTCAAGGTACGGTATTTTACTCATGTTACTAGGTAGATTATGATACGTGTTTCTGTTACCCCTTCACCACATATCTATTAAACCTGCTTGTTTATTTAAAATCGATTTGCGATATTTTTTACATTAATTTTATAGCGCAATACAGTAATTAACTACATTTTGTAATGAACAATTTATGTGTAAATAATGATCGAAATATCTATTTATCCTATTGTATTAAACGCCTGTGGCTAGTCAAATAAGGCATATCAAGGTGGCTTGCTGTTACATACTTAATCTAAACTATAAGCCAGTCCCTTTGTTTGTTCGAACTAACTCCGAAAGTATGGATACGTAGGTTTTATTGCGAGGGAAAACTGAACACAATCTGTCTTTATCTCAATTATCCACTTTTCAAAAGATGACAACTTACAGGTGATATAAAACAAAACAAAAGCCAATGCATTACGTTGCTAAAGTGATCGACATCATTATATACAGTTGGCACATGGATATATGTAAAGTAGATAAAGCCTTTGCAGCCCTGCACGTGTCGGCGGTATTATGTGAGACGAAAAATAATAGTACTTTTTCTTTCTTTGTTTAATAGTGCATGTATAGTAAAAGTAATGCTCTTAATTGATAGGCACTGCTGACTATCTACTACAAATCTTATGATCGAGCATACATACAATAAGACGAGGCTGATGTATCTTCATTATCTGTTTCTTTCTAATGACGTAACACATTTTCAGCTGCTTGTCTACTCAAATTCTATCTATCTATATGATTGAAATAAACACATTACGGAAAAAACGACTAGGTTACATTTTTCCTTATAGTGAACTATAATATTGTAGCCTTTTATTCGTTATCAACGTCTTATTACTATGAAAGTGTGTAAATGTAAATGTATGATAAAAATGCCAGCGTTTTTTATAAATACATTCTACACGTTTTAATTTTCTATCACCTTGATTACCGATCTCGACTCGAATTCGCAAACCTAACACATTCAACACAATATTCCACTTTCTTCTTCCAATTTTTTTTTTATGAATCTCCTTCTTCGACATCAGCATTCTATTTTCCAAATTTCTCTTCCTCAACATACTCTACTCATCAATGGGATCATCATCGTTTCTTTATCCACCAGTCTCGTAGACTTCAAGTTAATCCCATTGATCTTTTGTTCTCTCGAAGCCCATCTGATAACGTTGATCGTGGATCCTAAATCTGTCTTTATTCCATCAAACTCTTTTCCATCAAATTGAATTCCTCTCCCACCCCATCAAGTACCTTTCTATCCCGGTTGAGCTCTCAAAATATATACATTTATTAGTTATGTAGATTTTATTAATTCAAAAGTGTATAATATAAGTATATGATAAACTAGTGAAGAATGAAAGAGGTAAATGGTATAGCAGCGTCCATCATTTTATAAATATAAATAAAGCACACTAGTGATGAAACTTTTTATTATAATACACTTAAAAATTGTTCCACCAAACTTTGGCTTCTTCAGAATTTATACCTAATTGTTTCCGCCCGTGGTTCTGTATCCGCCCCTGATTGTTTATTTTCTCCACTGCTTCCTCTTAATAAACATTCCCTATAGACATGATCACAACTCTCTCGATTATTAAAAATTCAATTAAAATTGTTTGTTTCATCTTTAAATACTCGATTTAACTACAAGTAACCTTATACGAATTTCCGTAATAATGATATTGCAAGAAAGTAAAATTAAGTTCTAAATAGAATTGAATAAAGTACTATAACATCAAATTCCACTTAAAACGATTAGGCGTTTTGAGGTCGAAGATATCATCCTCAGTTAAAGACCGATGGAAGATTTATGTTAAAAAATGCATAGAATAGCATTGGAACAGTTGTTTTATTTCTCCTTTGTACAATCTTCCTATGAGGTGCATCACAGTTTTGGTCTTGATTTAGTTTTTCGCGATAATTGTATACGCTCGAACCAATTTTTGCAACATTTTTTCCATTCTGATCCAAAACATGGTGTTTTAATGCATCAACGACTGCTTCAACCCCGAAAAACGTTAATCACGCAATTTATTCTTGATATGCGGATATAAGAAGAAGTCATTTGGTAACAAATCAGGGCTATACAGAGCATAACTCATCAATTCGACATTTTGGCCAGTCAAATAGTTAAATAGTTGGTTGTTTCAGCCGATGTATGATGTGTGAGAGTTTGCATTGCCATGGTGAAGAATGATCCTTCGTTACTGTTTCTTTTTTCGTATTTGACCAAGCACTTCTGGCAAACAAATGATTGTTTGCCATTCAGAATTCACCGTTCTACGTTACTCTAACGGCACGGTTGTGTCATGTGTCCAGTTATTCCGAGGAAACGGACGATCATTTGCTTCGAAGTGCTTCGCGCACGAAACACTTTTGTCAGATTTTGCTCGTCTTGGAGGATCCATACGATGGATTGCTATTTAGTTTCGGGCTCATATGTATAGATCCAAGATTCGTCACCTGTGTAGATATTATACACAGATTTTGATGCACGGCGATTATATTTCTTGTGCGTTTTTGTGTACCAATTGACACGAGCATCTTTTTGAGTTTCCGTCAAATTATTAGGGGGATCCAACGCGAACAAATCTTTTTCACAGCTAAATGTACATGCAATATGTTACGAATGCCCAAGGATGACTCTACCTCCACACCTCTCCATTTCTTCGCTGAGACAAAATTTTCAAGTCACTGTAAACAACAAAAGTTGTGCTCAAATGACAAAATGTTCTGCAAAAGGTTATGGTTAACAAAGTCAAAGTTTCAATTAGAAACACTTAGTATTGGAAATTTATGATTTAAAAGAGTTATCTTCATAGAGAGCATCAAAAGGATTTTTATTTTACTTAAATTTTGCAAATATATTTTATTAAATAAATATATCTTTATCCTCTGTATTCTCTCTTAAATACGATATTAATATGTGGACGAAACCATAAAGACGTACCATCAAAGCGTCGATGATAATGATTCTTCTTTTTTTGTATAACGAGACGCAGAAAAATCTGAAACGATCAGAAGAAAGAAATACAGGACCAATTGACCGTATTGTCCTGTCCGTGTATTATTATAAGTGATACTGCTGAGGTTGTTTAAAAGGAAGTGTACAAAGTATTTTTTTGAAACGGAAGAAATCGATTGGCAATGTTAATCGGGTACAACAAATAACGCTGCAACGTTCCTTCTCGTCGTTTCTGTTTAATGGAATGCAGAAGCGTTTTCTGCAAAAACTTGACGTCCGCTGATTTATGTCGTATTATAAAGTTCGAAAGCCATCTGCTCTCCTTTTCCCTTTCTCGTTTTACAATTTGTTTTAAAAGTTTGTGATGCAGCTGCCTCCCAAAAGAAATCAAGTGTTTAACATTGTAACAAAACTTGAGGACGTTCCCGATATCTACCGTGACCAATCTTATTGCCGAATGTAAATTTAAACGAAATAATCATTATCCGTACAATGCATTGTAACTTTATTGAGAGATTACCTGTCGACCAATCGTTTAACTACGTACGGCACGAATTCTACCTTGTATTATAACATTGTAAAAAAAAACTACTGGAGTGCAACTAAAACGATGAAACACACCCTTTTGTGTATTTCGTTCCCACCAGCTACTAATTCTGGTGTCCGCCCACCAGTCCCTCCGCCCTACACTGTAGTTCAAAGCCAGACTGTAGGTGGTAAGAACCTCTTCAGCCTCCTTTCAGAAATCGTGGGAATGGGTGGGTGGTGCGGTTAAGGAGAGAAAGATGACACCGACGAAATGAAGACAGAAGAGAAGTGAATGTTTATCTGTGGAATAAAATATTACTGTCCCAGCATTAGCCTGAATGTTCCAAGGAAACCACAGAAAACTTGGACCAGAGCAGGCAGACCAGGAATCGAACCGGTGATCTCCCAAATGCTAAGTTACGATCTAGAGCACTAGACCATCGTACACCGAGCGGCGATACAACCGTATAACACAATAATAACACCTGTTCATTGGCCAATTCGAACTAATGTCTCACTTTGAATCCATGAAAAGTGTATATGCCATCAACTACTACGTATAGGTACATGAATTGATAGCAGTGACGGAAATTCAGGTGATCTTTGTGAAGACAGTCGTCATTTATTTGCTAGATAATATCGACATTTGTTTCTCTCGTAAAACATGTATAACTTCATTTCGTTTTAATTACAGTAAATGAAGAAATTTCTTGTAAAAAGGTATATAAGATGATGCATCTGCTGAGAGCGCTTTCTAAAATTTTAAATAGCCCTTGGAATGGTTTTCTTGATATACGTAATAGTGAAAACTAAAGCTGCGTGACCCCTATTCGTTTGCCAACTCAAGCAGGACGCCATGACAGCGGTGACGTCAGCGTCAAATTTGCAATTCAAACATCCCTGCATAGGGAAGACGTCTCGTCGCGGCGAGATTACATCTGCATGTCTTTGAATTTGTACGTTAGTTGTTCATATTTTTGGTGTTGGCACGGTCCAAAATACACATTATAATGAAACAACCATTCCATGAAGACATGACCACTACGTTTGCAAGTCTGAAATACAATACATTTAATATATAAAAAATAAGTAAGTACACACTACATGTGCTAGAGTATAAATGGTATTCTGTGCGATCATATGCATGTGTGTGTATTTTATGTAAATTTTTTACTCTCGAAAAAAAAATTATATATATATACCTACCAAAATATTCATATTCTGTCTCCACATTCTCTAGCACACATTCTGAGGGATATTAGAGGGTATACTGTACCTAACTACATGTTTAATTTTTCATAGTTTTTTTTTAAAACTTTAATGAAGATCTGGTCGTTTAATGATATTTCTGATAAAGACAGTGTTCTACATCAGAACCAGCAATCACTGAAGTTCTATGTAATACGTTTAGGTATGTCATTATCTGCGACTGTATAGTATGTAAACAGCACCGTTTCACAAAAAAATATAGTCAGTCGTCTTCGTTTTATAAAGACAGATACACAAGCAAATTAAAGCCATTTTTAAAAATATCCGGCTCGAAGGACCAAAGTTTTTCTCCGAGTCGGATATGAATCTGTACATGAAATATTAAAAAAAAAACATTATACGAAAAAGTTACCTACTTGAACTCTTGTAAATCATACTAACTTTATAGTTACGATGGCAATAAATTTCTAAATTTTTCTTTAAGATTTTATTGAGCTTTTATTGTTCAAAGCAGAAGTTGGTCTGTCATGTATGATAAATTTATTATATTCGTAATATCTTCATTATTGTTTGGTATACTTACTTTCAAGGAAAAAAATTCAGACCATCTGTTAACAAACGACTGACTGAATATGAATTGCATCATTTCTTTCTTTCACAACTTATTCAATTTATTGTAATAACATGGTGCAATATATTAGAACGGTCACTTTATTGTAAGCGGTACAAGCAATAAATTCAGCAATATTTCTTAATCGTGTCTACTATAATAAAACGCAACATCGACAGATATTATCTGCTACGTGCATATACGTATGTTGTGGTCTATTCATATTATAATGTGTACAGAGACTTAGCTAGATGACCAGTGTTGCCAACATTCGTACTGCTAAACAAGGAAAAATTATGTTTTTCTTTTACCTGATCCGACAAACAAATTACTATTATCGTTATGTCGATATTTTCTTTGTTTTACAGGTAGAGGCAGGAAATTGCAATATTTCATAAATCAAATAAATAATGTACACCTTAACACAAAAGTTACAGTTGAAACAGAAATTGACCACCAGATTAACTTTCTAGACCTTACCTACCATAAGTCGTAATAACAATAGACATCAATATGCTGGTTTTCTTAAACTAACACATACAGATATAAAAATTACAACACAAATTGGCAACACTTTAGAGGCCATTCATTCAACCAATATTGATTATATGTATTCAATTTTTCATTAGATTCTTCGGTAATAAATATTAAACAGAAGGGGAGGGGTCGGTTTATTCTTATTTTTTCTTACATAGGCGGGGAGGGGGTCAAAACCCGTCAAAAATCGTCTTACATATTAAATGAATGACCACTTACAATATTTTATACAGATTAATAAACATTAAAAAAAAATTAAATTTTATTAAAAACTTAGCAATTAAGAATAATTATAGTGTTAAGATCATGGACAGTAAGTTCAATAAGTTACTTTTCAAACCATTTGTAAATAAAGTTTATCTCTCAATGAAATGTAATAAAATTAATAATTTTGAAACGATACCATAATTAAATCAGTTTTTTTAATAACAAAAAAAATTTTAAAAACAATTATGTAAAAATCGCATAGTAAACAACAAACATTCTAGTTAAACTTATTAAAAACTAGAAAGATAAGATGGATAAATAAAATCGATTAGGTGTATGCAAGTTGAAGTATAGTTATTGTAATAAAATTTATATCGGAAAGCAAAAAATATTTCGAGCAAAATACTTAATTGACGAAGAACATGTCTTTAATGAAAAATTAGAAAAATTACATTTTGAAAATAAAAGCTATATGTTTCTCTACTAGATAAAACTGTCACCGGGGTTGCCAATACTTCAAAAAATCCTACTGAATTAATGAAATAAAAACATAAACAAATAGAAAAACACTCATACCTTGCTAAATGATCAAATAGATGTCAATAGTCCACAGTTACTAAATCATTTTGTTTAACCACCCCTACCTTCTTTTAACTTATATAAGTCCCGTATTCTTAAGTTTAGTTTCTTAATCGAGCAGCGTGGTCCAGTGGTTTAGATCATTGCTTAGCATTCCGGAGGTTACCGATTCGATTCCGGTTCCGTTTGCTCTGGCATGTGTTTTCTGTGGTTTCCCTGGATCATTTAGGCAAATGCTGGGGCAGTAATATTCCACAGATAATCTTTCACTTCTCTTGTGACTTCATTTCGTCCGTCTCGTCTTTTTTCCCTAACAACACCACTCATCCATTCCCACGATTCCTGAAAGGAGGCTGAAGAGGGCCTTACACCCTACCCTCCGGATTTGCACTACAGTGTATGTCGGATGGACAGCCCACCAGTAGTTGGAATAAAACACCCAAAAGTTTCTTTTTAAATTTAGGTTACCTACAGTTATACTACTGATGAAGTCTGAGTTAACGTGGTATAATTGTTAAGTCATTAAATAAATTGTGATAACAAACAGTGATTTTTATTTATAGTATACTAGTAAGACACTCTTATTTCATTAATTCAGTAGGATTTTTGAAGTATTGGCAACTCCGGTTGTAGGTGACTGTTGGATATTTCTCATTTATAAAAACTATTCCTTTTCCACATCCTAAAATGAAGGCGCCAATGAAACTAATGGTGGTTATTTATTGCGGGAGATATCTACATAAAAAGCGCTTGAAGATTAGTTAGATTATGTTGTCTACGCACAACCCGAGGTCATGGCAGCAGGCACTAATTAAACTATGTTGCCTTTAATTAAATAGAGGATTTTCTCACGACTTTATTAGATCGTTATCTTTAATAAGTAAATTGTATTGCATAAGAATGGCTAAGTTGTCATATTACCATTTAGTTTTAGTGCAGTTATTATATAGTATAGCTTTCCAATTTTCGCAAGCCGACATGACACAATCATTAGTTCCTCCTGCAAGCTAACGATTTTTTTATGCCATTGTTTTCATAATAGCGGTGTACGTATATTCGATTGTCGATGCCGCTTTCCATAAAAATTATTAAACATTGAAATATAAAACATACTATAATAAAAACTAATTTTTTGCAACTCAAAACTGTTTATAGGAGAATTTTGAAAAAAACATTTAAGCCATAGATCTTGTAGAAAAACTACATTCCCAATTGGATAGTGTTTGAGAAATTATTATAAAATCCACAGTCAATTAAAGGTAAAAAAATGTAAAAATAATATAAACAGTTTCAACAATGTATTTAAAGAAACTTGTTGAAACTTTTCATATTATTTTTATTATTTATCATGTTTCATCAAATATGCACTAAAACTAGTTTAATAAATATTAAAAATATATATTCAAAAAAGAAGGAAATAAAATCCTTATTCGTCTAAATATTAAGATCAAAGATCCCACATTTGGAACGCGTCCTACCAAGTAGGCAGAACGAACCGAAAGCCAAATCCCACGACCGGTTTCGACCTATCGGGTCTCATCAGGTGGACGCTAGCAGAAAGGCCTTTACAGGCTATATTATAAATATAAATATAAATATGGAATCAACAGAAACAACTATTCCGAGGGCTGATACCCCTACCGGCATTGAATTACACTGTTGATTCCGATAGATTCTTAGACGAAGATATAACATATTCAAAAAAGAAGGAATTAAAATCCATATTCGTCTAAATATTAAGATCAAAGATCTCACATTTGTAACGCGTCCTACCTAGTAGGGTATTAGCCCTCGGAGTAGTTGTTTCTGTTGATTCCATATTTATATTTATATTTATAATATAGCCTGTAAAGGCCTTTCTACCAGCGTCCACCTGATGAGACCCGATAGGTCGAAACCGGTCGTGGGTTTGGCTTTCGGTTCGTTGTGCCTACTTGGTAGGACGCGTTCAAAATGTGAGATCTTTGATCTTAATATTTAGACGAATAAGGATTTTAATTCCTTCTTTTTTGAATATGTTATATCTTCGTCTAAGAATCTATCGGAATCAACAGTGTAATTCAATGCCGGTAGGGGTGTTAGCCCTCGGAGTAGTTGTTTCTGTTGATTCCATATTTATATTTAAATTAAAAAAATGTATTTGGTTGTAGCAAATCATATCGACGTTTTGCCTTTTCGTATAATCTTCTGTCAAAATAAATTGAAGGAAATTTTAAAATTCAAAATTTGTGAAAAATAATCTCAGCAACTACACACAAACCCTGTTTAAAAATACTATTTAAAAAAATAAGATCTTCCTTCCTTTGTGACCATTACGCCTACTGGTAAGTGTAATTTAAAAGAAGTCCAAATTGCCCGAAAACCATGAGATAATATATATTATTTTAAATGCGTCAGTGCCATGGAACTTTTTGGAAAAACATTTTGGGGAATTAATGTTTTTAATAGCTTTGGAAAATGCAAAATCGTATGAATATTACTTTTACCAATGGTTATACAAAAACATTTTTTAAAATTGTGAGTTAGATAATATTGTTTAAACCAGTTTAGTGCAGAACCAAAATCATTTCGAAATAGTATCCTATCATCATGAAAAAAAAAGGATTTAATTAATTTGACATTAACGGCAAATAATAAAAATTGTGCAAACATTATAACCGATCCAAAATCATTCACAAGAATAATAAAAAGGGTATACTCGGGCGTGTGCCGTTACCAACACTTGGTGTAACAGTAATCGAATTAGAAATAGCATTACCAATTTTGACACATTATCGATGAAATCCAATTAAAGCAAATTGCACATTCATTTTTAACATCGGTGGGTAATAATTAATAACGGTATTTATAATACAAGAAACCAACCAAACTCTGTTCTTCGGAATAATAGAAAATAAATTTATACACAGTTAGATATACTAAATAATGCTGGTTTAGATTCATGTATGTTATATAGATGTTCGATCAGCGATCTCGGGATCGGATGCTTAGCTTTGTGTGTATGCCTATAGGCGACGATGTCGGTCACATAATCGAAATGTGCTGGCATCAGTGAAGATTGATTACAACCCGCAGAGTTCATTTATAAAACACCTGTTTACGTTACTCAAATTTCACTAGTATTCTCACTGTAACTCTATATTACGTTCGAGAAGCGATTGTCAAATATCGAGTATCTAATTATTATTTTTAGGACCTCGCAGGCTTCCGTTTTCTTTTTTTTTGTGTGTTGTCTTCTTTTTTGGCACTTCAACAATGGTTATTTGAGACATCCAGCTGTCACAATGACAAGTTGAAATTTTTTGAATGACACGAAGCAACATTTTCTAATATTACCTATCAAATTACACTTGTCTACTAAATAGCTTTTTATAAATTACAGTATTTTACTGACGCACTAAATTAGTTCATTTGTGACGCAATATTTACAAACTGACACCCAGGGACACTTTTCTCACCTTGTAACAGGCGGGCTGAAAAGTTCGTAAGCTAGCATAGAAAAAATTATTATTTTTTTTGACAGAATTTGATTTTATTATTCATTATATGTTACTTCCCTTCTAGGGCGATACAACGATTAACGGTTATAGCGGTCATACAATTTTTCGATACCATTTTTATAATACAATTTGTCTTTAGTCTCAAAATAGGCTTCAGTTTCGGCGATTACCTCTTCATCGGCGCGAAATTTCTGTCCAGCGTGCATCCTCTCGAGGTCTGAAAACAGAAAGGAGTCGCTGGGCGCCAGACCTGGAGAGTACGGTGGATGCGGAAGCAATTCGAAGCCCAATTCATTTTTGGACTTTCCACGCTTTAGAGTCGGTTCTTCACGTGCAGTCCACTCAACTAACTGTCGATTGGACTCTGGTGTGAAATGATGGAGGCGTATTTCATCCATCGTCACATATCGACGCAAACGCAAAAATTCGGATTTATTACGATTGAACAGCTCCCAGCTCCAGACACTGCTTAGAAGCTTCGATCCGTTGTTGTTTTTAGTCGATTGTGAGCTCGCGCGGCACCCTCTTTATTCAGAGTTTTCGCATATCCAAATATTCATTCATGATATGACCAATATGTTCCTTTGATATTTTTTTGATTTAGAGTCAGCTATCTCAATCAACTTCACTTTACGGTTATCAAAAAGTATTTTGTAGACTATTTTTATGTTTTCGTCGGTAACAGCCTCTTTGGGGCGTGCACTGCGCGCATCGTCCTCGGTGCTCATTTCGCCTCGTTTAAATTTAGCAAACCACTTTCTACGGTTCCTTTCAATTTAAGGAATATGATAACTAAAGCTTAAACTTTCGATAATTAAAAGATTTGAGGTAATAATACAAAACATGACAATAATACCTACCAATAAAAAAATTGTGTGTCCAAAATTGTAATAAATGTTATAAGCTGTTACTAGATTGTATATATTCCAATTAGGAAACGCTAGCTCTAGGTACATAGTAAAACTTGCTGTGTAATTAAATCCTGACCTCTTAATTATAAGGTCACAGAGCATTTAAATTGCAAACCAACCTGATACCATCTTCTAATTTGAATCGAATCCTAATCGATTTTTATTTAATCGGTTCGAGCAACTAATTTTAGTTTTGACGCATCATTGGGCAGACCCACACTGAACCGTAACGACTAACTACTCATTTAACACTGCACCGTATTTATTATGAAGTACTGTGCTGTAAAATTATTGGAGATTGCGTTTACGTCATATGCAGGAGCTAATCACAAAAATTATTGGGAATAGTACATTCTATTCATTTCCAATATGCTTCTTGGTACATTACGTATTATTTTATGTTCATAATAATGATTTGAATACTCGCTGAAAGGATACCCAAAATATATGATCTCCTTTACCACCTGAAGAAAGCATCGTATGCTAAAATGTATATTATGGTGTAATAAAACTTATGTAACTCATTGTTTCAGTTAATAAAATCTAAACCAAGTATCGTGAAACTTCTGAAGAAGGCATTATATGCTGAAATTTATATTGTGGTATAATAAAACCTATATAACTCATCGATGTTGTTATTTATTTGTGTACAATCCCCTTTTCAATTGTTTCAGTTAATAAAATCTAAACTAACTACAGTGCAACTTTTGTGAAAGTGCATATTAATTATCAATACAAGAAAACTATTTAGGCTCGAACTGATTTTTGTAAAAAACCATAAAACAGTGCCAATTTTCAACTTAAAGCTACACTGTTTGTAGAACACGCCGTCACACGCCAAATTAATTTTGTGTGACTAGTTAGAAATGAATTGATGAAATAAAATGCTGCAGTAACTTTAAAAACGAATTTATGTACAAAAAAATACTTAATAAATAAATCAGAATAAGCAAGCTGCGTTGTACAGAATCTCACGGTAACTTCTTTTTCTTTGATACATTTGGTCCTTATATCTATCTACCACCATCCTGGCGCGAAACAAGCGGTCAAGAGCCGCATTACCTACTCTGACCGGCACAAATGTTTAGAGTCATAAACTACAGTATTTTTCGGTTGGAGACTATTTTTTGGTTTTGCCAAACATTTTTTTAAAATTTAAAGAACTATTTTATATTATTATACAGTTATACATTTTTTAAAACAAATATTTAAAATATTTACTTAAATTTCTAACGTATTTAATGCTAAAAGTAGAAAATATTAAAATGTGGTAAAAGAATAATTAAATAAAGAAAAACTCACCCTAATTACCACTAACTAAATTTTGTATAAGCGGACACGCGTTTCGCCCACTTCACACGTGGGCATTATCAACCCTGTACATTTTATTTAAAAACCACAATTTTTTGTCTCGATAATGTGAATAGTTATAAATAATTGTTACGAGTTATAAAGTAAAATTTCAAAAATTAATTGAATTACGGTTTTTTAAACGTTAACGTGCAAATGCCATAAATTTTGAAAAAATTAAATAACTCAAAATCCTTCTATATTTTCTGGGTAGTGCCTCCTATAAAATATATATGAATTCAGATTTTCTATCGGAAAATGTAAAAAAAATATATTTTTCCATTTAAAATAAGAAAGTTAACATCTATTTCGAATGTAAATCGAACTTGAAAATATTTTTTAAAAAAGCGGCATAAAAAATAACCAAAGGATACCAAGTTTCAGAATTAAATTCATTCTACTAATTCATCTACTTCTAATAGCCCATCAACTTGAAAAACCCGGTACATAGTGTAAACCTCAAGCTTTAAACGTTAGTAATCTTTATGTATTTACTCTAAGAAATGGGTGCATGTGTGGCACCGTAAATGTCGCATTTTCGAATAAAATCTGTGAAACTTTTCTATTGTTTAAAATGCAGTTACACAAAAGTTGCACCGTAGTTAGTTTAGATTTTATTAACTGAAACGATTGAAAAGGAGATTGCACACGAATAAATAACAACATAGATGAGTTATATAGGTTTTATTATACATACCACAATATAAATTTCAGCACATAATGCCTTCTTCAGGTGATGAAGGAGATTATATAATTTTGGTATCCCTTTAGCGAGCATTCAAAACACTATTATGAATATAAAATAATATGTAATAATAGCATACATGTCGAGTTATTGAATAAAATCTCTGAAATTTTTCTATTGTTTTCTTGGGTTGATAATGTTTCAGTTAACAAGAACGATTTTTTTTGCTAATGGTCCTGTTCTTGGTTAAGGCTTGTAGATGTGGTCTTGACCTTGTTAAGCAAGATATTGTCCATCAGTATGTATGTATGTATGAACTCCGAAGTATCATGGAAATGTAATCGCGAACGATTTCTACAACGTGGCGTTACATTCATTTCAAGTAAGCGACAATGGCACATTTTTTTATAAAGCCCGGCATCTCAAATCCATAAACGATTCACGTACACATGCATACGTGTATGTGTGTGTGTGTGTGTCTGTTATTGTGATGTGTTGGTTCTGTAATCCTCGATAGAATGCAGAATATGCGTTTAGGACGCGTAGGCCGTTTCATAAGTAGGTATTATACGATCTCTGTCGGTATAATATTTTCTGCATAAGGATTTGTGAATGCAACACGAACGAATGAATGTATTATGACTTAGTAATAATAATGATAGTAATGACACGTCGGGTTTACGAAAAGGAGTGTCAGTTTTTATGGGCTGCGCAACTTTAGATTATAATTAGTAACCATACGCCAGTCGGGTCGTTCGTACATTCGTACGTTTGGTCGCCTGCGCTCGACATTCCACGCTATTCAACAACTTCGGCATGTTACAAAATACATACAACACACTACTTACCTACACGTTATAATAGCTCTTTAACTGTCGGAAAATTGAGTAACTCAAGGCTGAATTTGAACATTTATTGTGTACCTTTTTGAAGAGGCGAAACTATAAACGTAATAATATCTTTACATAATATGTATTTTCATTAATTTTTAACATATCCAAATATTTTATAATATATAAAAGAAGCAAAGGATCGTGATATATATTGATGAACCATTATGAAATTAGTGCCAGTGGAAAGGACTCATTGGGTTTTTCGGGAAAATAACTGTGATGAATAAATAATTAGGACAAAACCATGGGCAGTTCTACCATACTATCTCTCCTACTTATTGACTTTCACATCGCCCTTTCATCTCCTATTCTTTCTAATACCTCATCATTTCTATCGACGGTATTTTTAGCACCCGCCTATGGCACCACATCTCAAAATGTTCCAACGTTTTAACGGAATTAACCGCATCTTTGATATGTAGATTTATAACTTTATAACTAAAACTACCTATCGCCTTTTATACAAATTGGATATTACTCATATATCTCTGTATCTCATCTTTATATTTTTAAGTACTTTTTTGCAACTTTTACCATTTAACATTGTCGAAACCTTTTCCTACATATAGGAACTACGTTCCCTTTCTCTTTTATTTTGTAATTTCTATAAATGCGGATTTTCTTAATTAACATAAATACTTTCAAATATCTAATAGAAATTATTTTGCAATAACGACATCATTTTAGATAGTTTTAACAACAACACCTAGTTGTACTTGTAAGTAAAAATGTAATTGTCATCTCTAGAAGTATGTACCAGCAGTTTTGCTGTTTACAATAAATTGCCGCCAGTGACGCCATCGTGTGCTTACATCATTGCAGAAACAACTTGCACATTAGAGCTATTAAACTTAATTTGTTGAAATAGGGTATCTTACAATTAAGTCCACTTTTTTTATTCTCTCTTAAAAACAATCTTTACGCGAGGTTAATACGTTCATACCAGTTTATAAAAACTCTAACGGATGCAGAAAAAAGTATACAAAACCGAATTGGGATGATCACCTTTCAAAATTAATTACAAAGGTCCATTAAGTAATACAAATCATACGAGTGTTTTAAACTGGGTGAATTGCAGGATCGTAAAATCCGCTTTTGTTTCTTTTAGAGAAATTGTAAATAATTCAAATGTAAATAAAGAACTTAAATTTAAAATTTAAATTTAATAAAACAAAAAGGTTTCGAAGAAATTATTCATTGTACACTAAAATATTGTTTCATCACACTGTGGCTTCATCAGGTGTATATACATTCTAAAAACTTACAGTTATTTAAATACTAACTTAGGTGGTAAATTTAGATTAAGGAAAGGGGAAATGTTTCCTTCTAATTGGTCATTCAATATAGTGTTCATTTTTAGATATATATTTATTTCCAATTGTTCTAACAAATTAAGTTTCCTGCTTTTATTATCAGGATGAAGAATTTTAAAAATTTTCATCAAAGTTATGTTCTAAATTAATTAAGTGCTCTGAATAATCATAATAATAATAATAATACTAAAAATAGCTGTAAACAATACATATTCTCCTAATGTTGTTTATAAAATTATTTTAAAAAAAATTAAAAACCAAATTACAAACTCAATTTACTCCCTTGTTTCCAATAAAAATACGAAAATTTTTCCTTTATCTTATTTAGAAAATATTTCTACGAAGACTAGCAAAATTATAAAATACATTAATGATATTTCAGTGTCTTTCAAAACTTCAACAATCTTGAATTCAGTTTATTAAGTAAATATCTTCGTAAAGTCTTGTCAAACATAAGAAATGCCACAGCTAGCAGTAAATATCAATAGAGGGCGGCATTTTTTGGTGTGCGAGAAAACGAATTCTATTTTAAAACTTTAAAAAGGTATTTCTAAGTCTGTTTTTGTTTTCGATGTTTTAAATAGATTTTAAATTAGGCCTGAAATGGACGAACTAAAATAGAAAAAACTTCTACGTGTTTCATCCCTACCATCGGCTAATCCTTCCCACCTACACCAACAACCTCTAGTACAAATCTGGAGGGTAGCTAAAAACATGAAATGGACTGAACACAATAATCACAAACATTAATATCAAATTGTCCTTAAAGTTAACCATCGGGTGGTATCAAAAATAACCGCTTAATAACATTAAGTTCTTACAAAAAAAAGAAGGTCCCACATTTGGAACGCGTCCTACACAGTAGGCACAGCGCACCGAAAGCCGTATCCCACGACCGGTTTCAACCTATCGAGTTTCATCAGATGGGCACTGGCAGAAAGGCTTTTACAAGTTATATATTAAATATAATTTTGGAATCAACAGAAACAACTACTCCGAGGGCTAATACCCCTACCGACAAATTAGACGAAGACGGATTTTAATACCGACTTTTTTGGATTGTTATCTTCGTCTAAGAATCCATCGGAATCAACAGTGTAATTCAATGCCGGTAGGGGTATTAACCCTCGGATTCCAAAATTATATTCATTAAGTTCTTTGTCAGTAGTTTATCGATACTACCAGATGTGGATCGCAATTTCGAACTTATTAGTTCTCGTCGATGTTTTTATGGAAACTGTCCACAGGGTGCTGTTGAGAATCGCGATCCGCGACTGACCAAGATCATGTTTTTGTTATGTGAATAGTTTGAATTTTTCGATTAATCCTTGTATGCATTGAGTTAGCTTGGAGGAGGAACATTCAAATAAGAATTTCCTTTATAGCTTCATTGCGCTGATTGTACGTTTTACATTTTTGTATTGCATGCTGTTTTGCTTTCGTAGCGAGTTCATCGAGGACATTCAGGCAATAAAAAATTTTTGTGAAATAATCATTGCCATAATTTATATGAAATTATGTCGACTAGCTCGGTAATGACGTAATTAGTTACTGCAATCAGTGTCCGTGCTAAAATCGGTAACCTTTAAGATTACTATTTATTATGGCTTATTTTCAGTGGTATTTTCACCATAAAGAACCAGGCGTTCTGCTAATGTAAGACGATAATGATGCGCATTAGTTACTTTATAGAAATGAAATGTGTCTCTAAAGGATTCCGCTTTTCCGTTAATATGGCAAAATATTGCCTGTGTGTGAATGCTTGTACGTATAATCTAGGTATATATATGTTTGTGCGTGCAATCGACACTGCGAAGCGACAAGATTCTGTTGGATAAAATGCTTGACCCATAACGAACACAAATATTTCAATATACAGAGTGATAAAAATCAAAGTGGTTTACTTTTTAGGGTATTCGTTAATACTTGTTGAAACTTTTCCATATTAAACAAACAAAAACACAAAATTAGTTTCAAGATATTTAACAGGTGGGCTGAAAAGTTCGTAGGCTGGTCCATAGATGGCGCTACTAGTATCAAATCCATATGATTTTTAGTTAGCCCTAACCTTCAAAAGACGCGTGTATGAATTCGACAGCTGTTGCACCATTAGTATCTGAGTTATAGCATTTTTAGTGAAAGAACTTTTGTTACGTAGCGTTATTGGAGCGTTTAAAAGACGAAATCGCGGAAAAGCAGCTTCATTTGAAGAAAAATAAAGTGCTGTTTCATCAAGACAATGCACCGTGTCACAAATCAATGAAATCGATGGCAAAATTCCATGAATTGGGCTTCGAATTGCTTCCGCATACACCGTACTCTCCAGATCTAGCCCCCAGCGACTTTTTTCTGTTCCCAGACCTCAAGAGAATGTTCGCTGAATAGAAATTTCGTGCCGATGAAGAGGTAATCGCCGAAACTGAAGCCTATTTTGGGGCTAAAGACAAATAGTATTATAAAAATGGTATCGAAAAATTGTATGACCGCTATAATCGTTCTATCGCCCTCGAAGGGAGCTAACATATATTGAATAATAATATCAAATTCTATAAAATAAAAAAATAATATTTTCTATGCTAGCCTACGAACTTTTCAATCCGCCTGTTAATTGAAGAACACACCAATTTTTTCACCACACCGTAGCATCATCAGGTGACGAATGTACAAGTTTGTCTACTTCATTTAATTTTATATAAACTAAGAGGGTGGGGGTGGTTACAGAATGTATTAAAATTGATATTAAGTAGCGGCGAATTTTTCACTTCTAATTGGTCGTTTAAGATGCTACCTATTTTATTATATCGATTAATTTCCAAATTTTCTAGTATATTTAATTTAAAACTTTTCTTTTGAACATGTAGAACTTTGTAATCCAAATTGAAATCATGATTGTTGTCTAATAAATGTTGTGCATACGTGGATTACCCTTTTTTTATTACAGAAACTTTTGTAGTGTTCGTTTATACGAGTCTAAAATTTTCTACCAGTTTGACCTACATAAACTTTGGTACAGTTATTACATTTCTATAAATAGACTTCAGATCTGTGATGTAAAGGTGTTATACATTTATTATTTAAGATGTGTCTATCTAATGAGTTATTAGTTCTAAAACATATAAAGGTATTATTGCTATTTCTTATAATGTTGCTAACCTTTACCGAGATATCACTTAAATAAGAAAAACAATCGAATTTATTCCTATTCATTTTTATTATCGGGTAAACAGAATTTAAGGTTTTTGTTTTAAGTTTTTTACTGATAATTTGGTCGACTAAATTAACATTATAGCCGTCATAGACAGCTATTGTGTATATCCTACTTAATTCTACTTGATATTGCTGTGCGGATAAAGGTATGTTAATTAGACGGTGAATGAAGGAATTAAAAGCAGCGAATTAATGGGCCTTCGGGTGAAAAGACCGAGCACGTATCACAGTATTGGTATGTGTAGGTTTGTGAAATATATTAAAAGTGTGTTGGGAATTATTACGAGTAATGGTTAAATCTAAAAACTTTATAGCGTTGTTAGTTTCCAATTCTATGGTAAATTTAATGTTTTTGTGTAAACTATTTAACCAATTATGAAACGATGATAATTGACGGTTGGACCCATTAAAACATACCATAATATCATCGACATATCAATAATGGATCATTTTTTATTATGTTTTCTAAATTGTCTAAACAAAATTCTGATAAAATGGGGCTCAACGGATTACCCATAGTTAGACCTTCCTCCTGAATATAAAACTGGTTGTTGAACTGCAGGTAATTTTGGGCCAAGCAAATTTCTAGTAATCTTATTAAATCGGTTTGTATATTGTATGTTTATTATAAGAAGGACTTCTTGCGGCGGTATGCTAGCTTACAGTTATTTGGTAAACTGGTTTTTGAAATTTTGTTTATAAGTTCTCTTGAATTTCTAATAGCAAACAATGACTTAAAGTTAATGTATTTGATAATTTTTTAATGAAAAATTTAGATAAATTTGTTCTTCAATATAAATATCTTGAAACTAATTTTGTGTTTTTGTTTGTTTAATCAAAGTGGTTTGTTCATGCCCAAAATTTAATTTTGTGATTTCTGAATTTGAAAAGGCCAAATTAATGATCTGATATTTGATAAGAAAATATTTTTAGTAATCGTTAACAATGAAGTACTCGAAGACTTCTTTGTAGATGTTAATTTCAATACATTAGTGTGACTTAATTTTAGTGTTAATATTTACCTAATTAGAGGTACGGATGAGTACCGAGTGACTTGTAGTGTGAATAATATAAAAAATAGATTCAAACGCCTTATAATACTACAAACAATGTTTATTGGTACAACCAAATGTATACATTTCGACTACGAAGTAGTCATTTTCAATGGTAATAGTAAAGTAAGTTTACACATTGTTTAAACATTTTTTGTAGTGTTATAAGGCGTTTGAATATATTTTTTATAATCATAACCTACTACAGATTACATCAAATTAAATAGCCAGGTACCTGGGTAACAATTATAGATTATTAATTCGCATTATTGTATCAAACATTTTTAGGACGCCGTTTAATTTTAATTTTATGATTCCTGCCTTTAACAATGTCACATTAACGATTTCTTGCCATTCGGCATAATCAAGGATTTAGGGGTACGTTTTCGAAGGAACTAGTGAACTGTCGTTGACAGATAATGGTGATTTTATAAGACCAACTAGACCCTAAACCCAACGCTTCTAGAACAACATCTGTTAACTTACTACCAAAATTGGTCAAATTTAAATTTTAGTATAACTATTTCTGCGTTTATACCTGTTGATAAATGACTTACGTCATAGGAAAGATTTTGCTTTAACAAACGATGGTGAATTTTTAAATCTCAACTTTTTAGAAGAAAATATGTTGAGTAACTATCCCAATTACAATAATTAAATGATAATAATGTAAAAAGCAACTAATTATCACTTATGGAAAAAAGGTTTTTCATGCATCAATAGGCGATAGTAGAACTTTGAGGCTAACGTTTTTAGAATGAGATTTGTTGACTGGCCATTAAACTCAGATGAAGTAACGTAAGTGTTTGTTTGTATCGATGTGGAAAATTATTGGTTATATAGTAAATGCATAACGAATAGTATTAACTATTTTTATAAGGTTGTCGTTTCTAGAATACTAAACTAGGTATATGTATACAAATTAATAAAATAAAAGAATCATCAAAGAAAGGAAATAACTACAACCTAAAATGTTAATAAATGCATAAAAATGAACAAATACATAACTAACTTCACCACTAAACCGTTCACTTATTGATACTTAACAGCAAATGTGCATTTCAGTGTATAAAAATCCATAAGCGATCGGTTTAGTCAATCTATAAAGTTTACATAAATTGAATTGTGTTCAAAACAAAAAAGAAGGAATCAAAATCCTTATTCATCTAAATATTGACATCAAAGATCTCACATTTGGAACGCGTCCTACCAAATAGGCACAACGAACCGAAAACCATATCCCACGACCGGTTTCGACCTGTTGGGTCTCATCAGGTGGGCGTTGGCAGAAAGGCCTTTACAGACTATATGATAAATATAAATATGGAATCAATAGCAACAACTACTCCGAGGGCTAATACCCCTACCGGTATTGAATTACACTGTTGATTCCGATGTATTCTTAGACGAAGATATAACATATTCAAAAAAGAAGGAATCAAAATCCTTATTCATCTAAATATTAACATCAAAGATCTCACATTTGGAACGCGTCCTACCAAATAGGCACAACGAACCGAAAGCCATATCCCACGACCGGTTTCGACCTGTTGGGTCTCATCAGGTGGGCGTTGGCAGAAAGGCCTACGCGTTCCAAATGTGAGAACTTTGATCTTAATATTTAGACGAATAAGGATTTTAGTTCCTTCTTTTTTTGAATATGTTATATCTTCGTCTAAGAATCCATCGGAATCAACAGGGTAATTCAATGCCGGTAGGGGTATTAGCCGTCGGAGTAGTTGTTCCTGTTAATTCCATATTTATATTTGAATTTTCTGTGAACCACTGAGTATTTTGACCTACGCTCTCTGAAAAGAACATTCTGGCTCTGCGCCTGGTAGTTGGTAAATACATTTTTGAAATAAATGTCCGAAAACCTCATATGGTTCCTTTTATATTTTCATATTTATTATGGAACTTGGCATGTCATACGGCGGTGATCATTTTCTACATCTGAAAATTTATCGGTTACGCTTACGTTGACAGTCACATTTTATGATTTACCATAGAAGACATGGTGCGTATAAATAGGTGTATTTTACGCACTTCTCGTAAAGCCCGGATCTCATCGTCAGGCGGGCAGGCAATGAACTCCTTAACAGCAGGTCATGAAACGTGGAGGATACTCACGTAAAAATACGGCCATAGATAGTCAGTTGAACGCGTATCCACTTGTGTATTGTATACGCAAAAATACACGCGTTCCGTTAGTCGGGAAAGGTGTGGTTCATTCATTTCGGCATTCTCTCTATGCGTGTCTATATATGAACAAGTTGAACGCCTGACTGAATTTGCGATTAGCAATTTTTACTAGTAAGTTTCGATGCCGCATCAACCTTCTAACGCCTACGATCAGTTGTTAAGACTTTTCCACAGATGTGATTTATTTACAATAGTTTTATTTAAAACACTAATACCAATTGCTGTCGCTATGGTTTGACGAACTTAATGCAGTGGTTGCTTTGTTCACGAAAATTGCTCTACAAATGACTACACTCAATCGTTTGTTGGTGATATTTATTAGCAACACTTAAACTTACAAACAAACACCTACAATTTAACAAACACATTAACAAAAAAAGAACTTAAATTATGTTGCGTGGAAACCGAATCGATTGTTCTAATCAAAGGTCAAATCGCAACCCTGCTGAAAACGAATGATATTTTTTCTATTTTTCGAAAAGAATGAGGGATGTTATGGAGTTTGGGAGGGATTTTGGACGGGGTAAATTTTGTTGAAGGTGATATGGAGATAGAATTATTGGTAACCGAAGAAAGATAGAGATATCATAGGAGGGATGATCTTCAAAATAATGGGCGCACTAAGGTCGTTTGCCGGTACTTCTCGTACAATCACGTGTACAATACATGATCGAAAATTTAGGAACAAGATGCGATACGGCTTCTAAGAAGTATGATAAATGGGAAAAACTGCAATTTACATTATTAGGGGCTAATCCATATTGAACAGACGAAACCGAAAATATGTACAAATGAATTTGATACAATGAGCAATAAAATTTTGAACGATCTATAAATAATAAATTCCAAAAAAAATTATAAAAATCCACGTTGAAAAGATACAACCGACAAAAATGATTTTTGAGACACAACACAAATTATTGTATGTTTAAGTAATCGATTTTAGTATACTCAACACTCCAACTTTTTGGATTCATTGGCGACGTATCGATTACATTTTGTCATCCTCCTCAGATTATAGTAATTATCAACGTAGTTTACATTTTCTATCCTGGTCTCGTCATCGATTATTATTTTATAATTCTAATTTTAACCAATGAAGGAGTTAAACCATCGGAAAATTTCACTTATTTGATGGCACATTTTGTACAGTTTGGGGATGCTACATATGCTACACTGTCTCAGAATCGAGTGTATATGTGGGTCAGAGAACAGACAATTCGGGGATGGCCGAGAAGGTGTTGAAAATGAAAGTCATGATCGACGATGATCAACGCCCAAGAACAAGTCTCACAAATGACAACATCCCTGCTGTTCGACAGTTTGTTGAAGGTGATTTCCAGTTAACTATTGATTATTGAACAAATCTCATCAGAAGTGAGTATCCGCTAGAGAGTGTTCAATCAATCCATCATCGCTGATGAACTTGGCTTTAGAAAACTTAGTGGTCGCTGGGTTCAAAAACAGGTCAGGTTGGAGATCAGTGAAAGACTTTTGAATCGATTTTAACAAGAAGGAGAGTTTTTTTTAGGCGAATAGCGTATCGCCACTTGTGATGAAACGTAGGTCCACCACTACACTCCCGAATCAAAAGTTGCGAGTAAGCAGCGCCGAAGAAAGGATGAAGACTGCCCTGTCAAAGCCAAAACCCGTCTCTCAGCTGGAAAAATGCTTGCGACTGTTTTCTTTGATTCAAGAGTTTTAAATCATTGATTCTCATCACATCAACGAACAGGTATTCACTGTTTCGTAGCTTACAATTCTGAGTTGTTACAGTCGACAAAAGTAGCGTATCGAAGTAAACTACGGTGTATACCCATTCGAGACGTCGAGACGTCATCCTCCTTCATAACCATTCCTTCGCCAGACCATACACCGCAGTTTTGACAAGGAAGAAATGGGCTGAGAAACCCTCGAGCAGCATTATATCATCATTATAGCCTGACTTGTCACCCTGTGATTATTCCTTGTTCGCGCCCTTCAAAGAATCACTTGGAAGCGAAAGATTTGAAAGAAAAGCAATGAAGAAGTAGAGTAGTATGTGCGCAAATGGCTGACAACTCGCCCTCAAGCTTTTTATGAAGAAGGAATATTCAAGCTTCCAAATAGGTGGCAAAAGTGTGTAAAGCATGGAGGTGACTACATGGAAAAATGTTAAATGTTTAGTTTGTGTGTACTATTAATCAATAAATTTATTTTACAAAATTACCGTTTATATTTGATTTACCCCCGTATATGTACACATTTTAGTTCGTTTACTTTATAATTTATGATCGTGGCAGAATATATAGACATAGTAAGAAGAAACAGAGTAATCGCGTAGATATTGATACATTTTGCATTTGTATAACTACAGACCAAAGGAAATACTTTATATAAATAAACAGATTTATGACTGTGTAATTTAGCGTTGGTATCGCTCGCTAATTGGTATAATTTATTTTAACGCAAACACACAACATCGTTTAAAAAAAGGTTGGTAATATGATAGTGTCAAATTGAAAAACATGATTTTACACAGAGCTCAATTAACCATTTCCTATGCATTTGATACGTTGGTAGATAATATAAAACAAAACGAGAATATACTGTTTGGTTAATTAATTATTATGAGAAAATGTTCAAACAGGAACCATAAACTTCAGTAAATTCGAACTAATTGGTGTCCTGTGTAATGGGAATGTCTGGATAATTTGCAAGACAAATATACTAAGAGATAACTAAATTCTTTCAGTCAAGCGGCAAAATTCCCTTATTCAAACCTTATGCAAAAAAAATTAAGATTGGATCTGTCTTCCCCGCCCGTATTTCTCACTACTAATCAGATTGCGTTAGAGCGAGAAAGGAGGTCTAGATACTTATTCTGTCTCAAGCACGCTGCTGTATTATTAGCTATACGCTGTCTCCATGTTATTATGCTGTGAGGCCTTGATAGATTCAACTGCTTTGGCATTTTTATAGAAATTAAGTAAACTGTTTACGCTACCGCGTTTATTTTTTAGCTTTGCTTTACTTACATATATTGAGATAATTTAAAGTTAAACGTTAAAAAAAGACTAAAAAGGCAACTACAAACACAAATGTCAAACAGAAAACGTATTATTGACAAAGCAGTCAATCAATTGATATTGAAAAATAACTGTTAAGACCCGGTAGGGACATTATCTAGTATACATGAATTACTCCTAGATTGGAATTATATTTTCCTTGCAATGACGTGCATCGTTTATGCTTCTTAATTTGTTAATGTCACAGCTACATTGAATAAAACGCTTCTTTGTCTGTCTACGTATTTTTTGCGAAAAGCAGCTACCTTAAAAAATTTCGGTGGAATGTAATACATCTTGAATTATGAGTAACAATCTGAAACCAATAGGTTAAGGTACTTTTGAAGGTTTACATATATAAATTAATAGTTATTGTTGTGAGCCAGATTCATACCAGCTTCGTAAATTATACGTCGATGACACATAACAAAAAAAAATTGGAGAAATATTTGGATGCGTCTAGAAAGACGCTAAAAGGTTCAATGACAGTATAAATGGGTGACAGTTCAATTAAAAACAGGTGCAGATACGAAGTAAACCAAGTGTTATAAATAAGTAATATAAATACAGCTAAATAAATAAATAGAATTGTAATATAAATATGAGTATATAGTGTATTTTACTGTAAAAGAATTAGTTATATTCAAGATTATTAAAAAAAATTCAGTCAAAAAATTTGCTACATTACGTTATCATTTTTAGTTTCGAATTAGCTAGCGCTTGAGTACAAAGGTGGATCTATGGCGGGTGGTAATAGCGGTGATCACCCCCCCTCAAGACTTGACTTGAAAGTAAAGCCCATAACCAAACCTTTTAAACCCTATAACATACGCTTTTTAATCTAATGGGAAAACGCAATTTATACCATATCATTTACTAGCTTATTAACTAAATATTTAAGAATGATGACCCGCTGCCCTCCGGGTTATGGGGTTTAGAAAGGTCAGAGGATTTAAAAAGTTTAGCTTATGGGCTTTTGGTGGGGGTATTTACGATTTATGTTAAGAGATTTAGAACACTTAGATTGTAGTGTTACGGGTTTTAACTCGATTAGATGTTTTTTCTTATCTTTTTTTCATCCCTCCCCTTAAAGAAGAATTCTGGATTCGCTCCTGCTTGAGTGTGGCACATATCAAATACGATGTACTAATCAATGAAACTAATTCACACCATGACCTAACCAAAGTGTTTGTGAGGGCTGACAAAGTTGAAACAGTGTGTTAACTAAACGTCAGTTACCTTGCAATTTTTGACAATCCCGCTCAACATTAAGTAGACGTTTCGTCAGGTAGAATACCAACCTTTAGACCACGGCCACAAAGCCCGGAAGATCATTATCAGTTAGTTGACGCCGGCCGTGAAAGCCTACACAACTTGATTAAGTAGCCAGTTTTGAAACATGTACTGCTTTCAAAATCGCCTAGGCGATTACTCTCACGCATCCAGTGCAACAATTTTGCTTTAGCTGCATGCGACGTCAAACTATCTAATTCAATTTTTATTGCAGTAGAGGTCCGCATGCGTCTAATGCATATCAAGAAACTCACCATACAGGAAAAGGGTAGTTACCAATAAGGTGTTCGGTTTCACAAGTTTATTGATTTTCCTTTCGTTGTTACTTGGAAAACACCCTGTATATACAAGATTGATGTATATGTATATAGAATTGTCTCTATGCAGCACGATTGCAAGCCCCAGCAGTCAGTACCAGTACCGAGTGTGTGGCTGCGGAGATGGCTGTGTCCGGACCTTGAGTGACACAATTGTTCTTGATAAAAGGCGTGTGGTATATGTTAGCCGGCTTGTGAAATAAATTCTCGATTGTATTTTACAGTTGCTAGGGGCTTCCGGTGCCCTTGGTGGCGACAAGAGTTGTCTTACCAACATCCACACGAAAGCATGCTTACTTACTATACGTATAATAACAGCCACAGAGCTAAGCTGAAGGCATTCACTTTTTCTCTTTCGATTACTTAATATTCAACTGTTGATACGGCTGATTCTTATTTTTTTTTATTATTGTCGTTTTATTATTATCATTCTGCGACTCTGTTGTTTGTACATTGTTGCAGTTGTTACTACCGCAGCCTGCTGTTATTACTATCGCATACACACATTAATGGGATATTGTATATTAGTAAATACAGTAGATAACAATTTCTATAACGTCACTGTAAAATTATTTATTTATAGATAAATTATGTATTTAGTTTCACGAAACATGATAAAATCGTAATTAATTGTTGAATTCTGTAAAGGAGAATATTATTTAGAATTAAAACGTTTCCCATAAAATTATTATTATATTAATTTTACAATCATTCTGTTATGTGAAACCCAGATTTAAATATAAGTTATTTGTAATTCTGCTTTCAAAGATTTATAGGTATTGTAAATTCACTATGTTATAACAGAGTAATCGCAAATTTTATTGCATTTTCAAATAGTGTGTGCAGATTTTACATCATGGTTTAAATATGTGATAACGCTAAAGTTAGGTGAATTTTTAAAATAAAATAAAAGCAGAATAACTAAATTTCAAATTCAAATCTGGGTTTCCCATAATTATAGTTAATACGAATTCGAAAGAACTTCCAAATTAACTACATTTGCTTCAAAGGCGGCGACGTAAGTTTTGGATTTAATAGTATTTGATGATCCAACCAAAATTCTTCGCAGCTTTCAAAATTTTCAAAAATAATTTTTATATGAAAAAATTACCATTAATAGCTCTCATAAATGATTGTTTCATTCAGACCGTTAAAAGTGGTTTTATTTGAGGAACAGCAAAAAGTGAAAACAATAACACCCTTTTTTCTATTACGTGGTTAATCCATCTTCACGAGCCGTCACTGCTAAAAGGATGGAATTTACATAGCGATTTACTTTAGGCTTTAAGGCAAATAAATGCATCATAAATGAATAACGAGGGAAATTGACCGATCGCTGTCATTAAACTCGTTACGTTGTATAAATCATTATTTGTCTATTCCATTTCGCAATTTTCAAGTTTTACATATTTTTTCCACCCGTGATAAGAATTCGTAGATATGTCTCATTAAATATATGCATACGTTTGTGTCAATGTCCGTACTAAAAATAGGAACAAAATATAATAGGAACCGGAGGTGTGACCCGTCAATGTATAGAAATGTTGGTTGGTGCGAGCGATAAAGTTGTTGTAACGGTTGGAAATTCTTTATCGTATAACCAGATAATTTGGTCGAAATGCCAAGAATAAAACACATTTAACATTCCTTTGATATTGATGGTTATCTCATTTGGTTTCATCTAAACAAAAGAATTCCTTTAATGTAAGATTCTACAATTAAGGTAAATTTTGAACAAATAAGACCAACAGAGATTTTTCTTCAATTTAAAATACCGGACAATTCTCGACAAAGTGCGCTATCTTTTCAATTTCACATGGGCACTCTTCACTAAACGCAGTAGCAAAAATTGAATAAATCAAAATCTTGTCGATCGCCCACACAATAGGATTCCATATCCGTTTTTTTTCAAATTTCGGCCCAGTTACTGGAAATTTGATAGTATGAAATTACTCAAAATAGTTTTGTGGGGACTTATGTCCCACTATTGTAATTGAAGTATTCATTTTTGTACATAAAAATTCTTTACTTTTGTATAAATTATCTTGTGTAAATTCTGTGTAAATATTTTGTATAAAATTACTAACACCCTTGAGCATGCCTTTTCTCAAACATGTTTTTTACTGTCTTGCTTTTTTTAATTCTGAGAAACAGTTTTCTTTTCTTGTCTATCTTTCATACACAATCCAAAATTCCTGTCCCTTGTCACCGATCGCTTGCAACGGTCAATCATAAAAAGTACCGTTGCCGATCCCTACTAAAACTACCGCTTCTTGTTTCGCTACCCTCGGCATGCTTCCAATAAATAACCTTTACCGTTGAATACTAACTTTCTATATTTTCAAATCAACACTTCTTCACCGACCGCTACAGATAATACTCGTCACAACCATTTGCTCATTTTTACTATTCAATATTAAATTCATTTCAATTCTTTCATCATTTTTCACCACTAACCGTCTGTACAGTAAATATCATCAATCAACCATCATCAAGTTTTATTTAAATAAATATAATATTAAATAATCACCCGCAACACCACAGTTTTAATTAAAGATACTCCTCAAAACTTACCTACAAGTTTAGAAGGTATTGTTTGGGAGTGACAGGAGTGTATTTTTCTTCAACTATTTTTCCTGGAGTGTTCATTATGATGTTCAGTGAATGTACCAACCAAATGCTTCAGTAGTTTTTTTTTCAATATTTTGCACCGTTAATTTAGAAATTAGTGGCAAAAGAACGCTTTGATAACGACCCTAGAAGCAAATATCTCTTGACTGAAGGGTTAAAAGTAAAAGGTCCTACAATATTTTTAATTGCATTTTAGGAAAATTATCGACACCCTACTTAGTGCAGTAAGTAAAAAAACAAATAAGATAAAGAAAAAGCCTAGGAGTCTTAAAAATAAAATGTTTTTTTCGAAAATGTTATCATTTCTGCTTTTGGGTCATCGCTCTACTTTCACATATGTTTCAATTTAATGACTTTATAAAGGTTATATTGGGAAGGTTATAATACATTCATATAAACATACGGATAGATGGTACATGGGTACCGAGTGAGTGGCGTGGTCTAGTGCTCTAGATCATTGCTTAGCATTCGGGAGGTCACCGGTTCGAATCCGGGTCCGGCTGCTCTGGGCAAAGTTTTCTGTAGTTTCTTTGGATCATTTCGGAAAATGCTGGGGCAGTAATATTCCACAGATAATCTTTCACTTCTCTTCTGTCTTCATTTCGTTCGTCTCATCTTTCACTTCCGAACCACCACCCATTCACTCCCACAATTCCTGCAAGGAAGCTGAAGAGGGCTTTACGACCTAACCCCCCCCCCCTCGGCTTTGCACTACAGTGGAGGTCGAAGAGACTGCCCGTCCATCAGCACAAGTAGCTGGTGGGAATGAAACACAAAAAAGTTTTTTTTTTTTTTTGGTACATGGGTTTGGTATTTTTTCTTTGCATAATGTGATGATTAATATTAGATAAACGATAATTGATGATTAGATTTGATATTTTTTGTAGAAATAAGTTTCTTCTTATTGTTAAGGCATAATAATAACCGCTTAAGTTTGTTAAGGGGTCTTCATTGTTTTAAAGAACAACTTGGGACGGATTGCGAGAACAGTTAAAAATTAAATTTAGAATGCTGTCCATTTTATTCAAAGTAAGCAGTTTCCCAGCGAATATTTGTAACTTAATAACGCACAAGAAAGAAGTTCTAGTGTAATTAAGTAAATAATTAAAGAAATGTTTTATTTAAACGATCATAAATAGCGGGCAAAAGTCAGCATGTTATAAATTCCTGACAATTTTGAAAAAGACATCTGTACGAAATCGGTTGTCTGTATAGTTAGACAGCATTTTTTTAGACCGTGCGAGCACAAATGGGTACTCACATGGGCCATCATCACAGTCTATCGATAAAAAATCCGAAGGCGTCGTAATCAATAAACTATAAATCGATTGAAAACGTCGAGAGCCTGTCGGCCGACGTGGTGGCGTGTGGTGCACCTTTGCCTTTGCCTCTGCCTGCCTGCTCGCCTGGCGTGCTGTGTGTGTTACTTGTGCGTTTCGTCGATGTCTTCCGGGAAGCTCTAGTCACGATTATTTGAACACGAAACATTCATTTCCTGAAACGCGACTCAATGGCATCACTTGATCGCACGGTCATTTTTACCACTGCGTTTTTTTACCACGATGCGTTATAATCGATTATTAGGTATTACATTATTAATTTAATAACGAAAAATGAAATGTTGTGTACCTATATTCAGTCGTACCAATAAGCCAGCTATCTATACGGAAGTTAGTGTTGTGGCGATATTTAATTTATGTTTATTTTTTATTTGCCGCAGCCAACAATTTTAAGTCTGTTTATACTGCAATTTATTTCAGGTGTGTTATGATGTAATGTAGTTATGGTATATTCAAATTTTATTCTATTGTATTGTTATCATGTAATTATTCTTTTCTTACAATTCTACTTCTATACTTGCTCTTTACCTGCTTTGTATCTATTCTTCTTAATTGCTTTAGTACTTTCCTATAATCCCTCATGTCGTCTATACATATAAACTCAAAGAGTCTAAACTAAAAAACTATGAGGGACCCCAATTATGTTTATTATATAGTTATGTTTATGATACCTTATTTAAATTATTTTCATCGTTAGTCTTGTTTTGAATATTTTTAGAAGACGACGGATTATAAATATAAATATTCGGTGCTACAAAATTGTACCCTCTAGGTCAACAACCTTGTAAATACAAAAACACATAGACCACTCGGAGGCGTTGCACCCCTGTACCTTTCCAAACAACAGGGTACCGCCTACCAATCTTAAATCTATAAAATAATCCTACTTTGATAAATGAATAAACACTACTTTGTTTATTATCACTTTTTTATTTACAAATCCTTTTGACTATAGTTTCGACAAAAAAGCTTGTCATTGTCAAACGAATAATTCAAATTGAATAATAATAAACAAAGTAGTGTTTATTCATTTATCGTTAAGATGAATTATCACAGAGTAACGGCTAAATCAATCCAATCTTACATTGAAATTTTTATCAGAATTTATTGGCAGCATTTGGTACATTATCATTTTTTCTATTATATTTATTTACATTAGTTTATATATTATGTAACATTAGCCTTATTAATAGTTTCGACCTTTACTTGATTAAAATCCATAATCCGAGAAATAAAAACACCGAACAAGTAGATTTTCACAAATTTTATTAAATCATGTAACATGTTTCGCCAAACATTGGCTTAATATATTAAAATAATTTTACATTTTGACACAGGTATGTCGATGATGTTATAACTTGTTTTACTGATACAAATAGACAATTGGACATTTTCTTAAAATTTATTAATAATCTTCATCCCAATATTAAATTCACCATTGAAAAAGAAATAAATAATAAAATCAATCTTTTAGACCTTACTATAACGAAAATTAATAATAAATTTAGTTTTTCCATATAACACAAACCATCACATTCTGATACAACTATACACAATATTTATTATTTCATCCGTTCCAACACAAACTAGCGGCTGACAATAGTATGATTCATAGACATCTAACTGTTCCAATGTCTATAGTAAACTATTTACATAAACTAGGTATTATTAAACAAATTGCCTACAACAACGTTTACGATGTGATAGACAAACTAAATTTTAGAAAACAAAAAAAGTTAATTTTACAATCTATTACCCGATTACTCCGACCCAAAACAATATATATAATACTATAACGTACCTAGACTCTATTACAAACAAAATTCATTCGTCATTACAAAAATGTGGTCTCAATATTGTCTATAAAACTAATCACTCATTAGAAAAATAGAAAGTCAAAGTCGATAATGGAAAATGCTGTAGAGTTCACAAGTTAAGCTGTGGGTCTTTCCCCAAAGTATATATTGGACAGACGGGGAGGAATTTTCAAAAACGAGCACTAGAACATAAAAACAGTTACCTTAAAAATAAATAAGATTCAAATTTTGCTAATCATATAATAGAAGAAAATCATATGTTTAATGATAAATTAGAAATTTTACACAAATGTAATGAATCAAAAATTAAATTTACTGGAAATTTTAGAAATAAATAAATATAAAAAACTCAATTTAATATTGAACAACCGAATAGATGGTAATAATTCCCTCCTACTAAATTTATTTTAAATGTATTTCCAGCCCCATTAGTCAACTATTTAAACTGTTATGCGACACTTTAGGTTTAGTAGTAACTAGTCGCATGTCTGATGAAGCCAATGTTTGGCGAAACATGTTACTTGACTTAATAAAATTTGTTAAAATCTACTTAGTTGGTGTTTTTATTCCTTGGATTAACTTAAGTTCATATCTTCACCTGATGAAGCTTAAGTTAAACGAAACAATTGTAGTGAATATAAATATATAGCTTGAAACTTTTTGTGTTTTTCAATTTTTTAAAAAATTACGAACAATATAAGTTCATTTTCATAGTTTCATTATTTTTCTATTCAGGGCATTTATTTCATTACGTTGCTTTGAGTATTCACCAAAAAAACTAGTGCTTTGTGTTGTATGTCAAAATGGGCGCTACGGATTTTTTTATTGTTTCCTTTGTACGAAGATTCCATTTACTGATAAATATAAAAAGGAAGCTGAAGGTATCTACGATAGCGTCACTTCTCTAAAGGAATGCCGCTGTTTTATTCATGTGGAAAAGTTAGCTGTTATCTGTTATTAAAGACACGGAATTTTTACGCACGTGTTATCAATTAACATGACATTGTTTGGGACTTCTCTTTCAATAGAAACAAATAAAAACACTCAAGATCAAGTTTCTACTAATAAATTTTATTCCAAAAAATATACTATAAATGGCTGGTCGTGTTACAGGTTGAATAAAATTTGGAACTTTATGGCTTTGCCTTTAGCTGGTTAATTTCCATTTACAACAACGTATAATTCGAAAGATATGGTGGGATATCCCGATATAAATAACCACAGTAACATATTTCACAAAAATTTGTAGTTCCTAAGTTATTAACATAATTTTTTTAAAAAACTTTAGTAGTTTATCTAATTTTATGTTGTTACTATCTTAGTTAGCGGACTGAAAAGTTCGTAGGCTGGCCCATAGATATACTAGTATCAAATCCATATGATTTTTAGTTAGCCCTAACCTTCAAAAGACGCGTGTATAAATTTCACAGCTGTTGCCTTATTAGTATCTGAGTTATAGCATTTTTAGTGAAAGAATTTTTGTTACTTTGAAAAAATGGATAAAAAGGAATTTCGTGTGTTAATAAAGCATTGCTTTTTGGCGAAAAAAATACTGCTGAAACCAAGGCTTGGCTTGATAAACATTATTTGGACTTTGCACCAGGAAAATGAACCGTAGAGAAGTGGTTTGTTAAATTTAAACGAGGCGAAATGAGCACCGAGGACGATGCACGCAGTGGACGCCCCAAAGAGGCTGTTACCGACGAAAAATCAAAAAGGTCCACAAACTAATTATTGATAACCGTAAAGTGAAGTTGATTGAGATAACTGAGACCCTAAAGATATCAAAGGAACGCGTTGGTCATATCGTGAATGAATATTGGGATATGCGAAAGCTCTGTACAAAGTGGGTGCCGCGCTAGCCACGATTTCATAATCGACCAAAAACGGATCGGTGATTCTAAGCAGTGTTTCAGTGTTTGGAGCTGTTCAATCGTAATAAACCCGAATTTTTGCGGTTGCGTCGATATGTGACAATGGATGAAACATGGCTCCATCATTTCACACCGGAGTCTAATCGACAGATCGTCAGTCAGCCGAGTGGACTGCAAGTGATGAACCGACTCCAAAGCGTGGAAAGACGCAAAAGTTGGCTGGCAAGGTTATGGCATCAGTATTCTGGGATGCTTATGGTATAATGTTTATTGACTATCTTAAAAAGGGGAAAACCATAATAAGCAACTATTACGTAGCGTTATTGGAGAAAAATAAAGTACTGTTTCATCAAGATAATGCACCGTGTCACAAATCAATGAAATCGATGACAAAATTCCATCAATTTGGTTTCGAATTGCTTCCGCATCCACCGTACTCTCCAGAACTGGCCCTCAGCGACTTTTTTCTGTTCTCAGACCTCAAGAGGATGCTCGCTGGACAGAAATTTCGCGTCGATGAAGAGGTAATCGCCGAAACTGAAGTCTAACATATTGTGAGGCTAAAGACAATCATATTATAAAAATGGTATCGAACAATTGTATGACCGTTATAATCGTTGTATCGCCCTCACAGGGAACTTATATTGAATAATAAAATTAAGAAAAATATGTTAGTCTACAAATTTTTCAGCCCGCCTGTTATTTATTGAACACAACAAAAACATGTTAAAACTAAAAACTTCCAAAAAACTTGATTAATTTAAGAAAAACGTATTTGTGCTTTATTCTCATTATCTTATATCGATAGGCGGTCTCTTTCATCGACCTCCGCTGTGACATAAGGTGGTGGGTAGAGTGGAAGCCTCCTGTGAGAATCATGGGAATGGGTGGGTGGAGGTCGGACCCATAAACAGACAAAACTAAGACAGTAGGAGGTAACAGACTTTACCGTTGGACTATTACTTTCCCAACAGGATAAAAGAAATCCACAGAAAAACTTTGACCAAAGTAGACGGATTCTCGTCTAGTAGTTATTCAGTAGGTTTTGTACTAAATCGTTGGAATTAACATTAGCCCACGATTAGTGGAAGAAAGAAGAGATAAAGACTGCCGCAGGAACCAGAGGGCAACGACTCCAGTCGTTGGTGCCTTTGCCGCCTCTTGTTCGTCTTCATTTCTCTTAAATTTTAGTTATTTACGAGTCAAGATCCACACACGTACAGAATATGTGGATACCGTTAAGGGCGTGAGCTATTACGCCGTCCCATATGTCTCTTTGAACGCTCAGGTATATATACTATGGTGACTTTTTCTTGAAACGTGAAACTGATTTCAACCGTATATATAAATATAAAAACTCAAAGTTAACTTATTGTGCAGATGCACACACACACTCTTCGCCCACTCGACAGCCTGAATTCCTGTTAATACATTAATTGTTCGTATGACACATGGGCTGATGGTTTAGTCAGCCGTTTTAGAATCAAAAACGTAGAGAATAATTCGTAGCGACTGCGACATTGATTTCCGGTGGTAATTCATATGACTATTTCATTTCATCACTAAATAAGTCCATAATCCTTACGATCGCCGCTCAGTTTTGTAACAAGTAATATTTATAAAATGTACGTTAATACGTTAATTAGTATTATTATTCAAAATGATCGCAATTAAAATTATCCAATTCATATATTCATTCCGCTGCGGCGCCACTTGAAAGACAAAATAATTTACATAAGCTACGGTGCATCGTGCACAAGATATTATTTGTGCAGGGAATGTTTTTAATTAGACGTGTGCACATTTGTCAGAGAGCGGCATATTTAGTGATATAATTAGTCAAAACGTTCAACGCCATTTCTTATACAGGACGTTGCGATATGTGAGCTGCTAAGTATATAATAATATTGCAGCTTATAGTGGCCATTTCATGAAATGTCTGTACCTACATCACTTGCAACTGTAACAGATACCTACTGAAATGAGTAAACGTTACACCTAACTTTATTTAATTGTATCCGTTTTAATTTATGGAAATTAATATTCATATTGAATAGTAAAATAATCACACAAATTTCACTATAATTTTATTTTATTTTTCTCTACAATTGTTTCACCCTATAAGGGAGAAATATTGACATCGATTGCTAAATTTTTTCTTATGTATATTTATTACTGGTATTTATTCTAAGATTTTAATTACGTTATATAAAATTCTTGAACTGTAAATATTTTCGTTTTCATTTAAACTACTATGTTGTTTTTGATACGTTTTTTAATTTCTAATGATTGTAGTATATCGAGTCATTGCCCTTTTTATTATCTGTGTAAAATTTTGAAATTATTATTTAAATTGTTGTTAATATTGTTCATGAATGTTGATTTATCATTGTAGTTTTGTATGTATTCATGTGTTCTTTGTTTAAAGGATCTCCCTGTCTGTCCAATGTATTGTGCCTTACACATATCACAATTTAATTTATAGAATTTATATATGAATTTTTTGTTTTGTTTTGAATGGTATAGAAAAATTATTATTATTCTCTTTTAATTTTTTGGCGATTACGTTTCAAGTATGTCCTGTGTATCCAGTTAATTAGTAGTTTTCAGTTTTCTACTGTACACGCATATTTTTAGCATCATAATTTTTGTTTTTTATTAATTAAATCCTCTATTATTTTTTTTAACTATACTATCTGTCCAAGTAGGTTTTCGAAAAACTGACTCATCGCTGTTGTTGTCCTTTTAATGAAAACTACAAATCGCTTGTGGTTATTTAATTGGTTATTAAATTTCGCATTTATACGAATAATTATCCTCTACTGTTAACGCTTTAAAAGAATCACAAACAAACGTTGTTAAGATCGAAACAGTTAGTATTCGGATATGCTCGTATCCCCTGGGCCGCTTCTGAATTTATGAGATGCTCGCCTGTTATATACAAATGATTTTAATTTTGAGCTCAATATTAATATCCGAAAAACACATGAGAAGCTTCGTACGTTGGCGTATTAATTTGTCGTCTGTAATTATTGATGAAGTAAATCGTTTTGAAGGAATCATCAACGTTATGTAGAGAGTAGTTCGTTATAAATGAACTACTTACTGGAGGTGCTATATTGTATAGAAATAGTGCTGAGTATTTAGTAGATTTGTAGATTGTCTTCTCAAAAATGAATCATTCGGTACATGCTTGTGCATATTTCGTACTTGACGATAATTAACTCGAAATGTAATTAATAAACAAGAGGGCATATGCGCGCAGCTGACTGATGAGAAGCAGACAATAATAAGATGAGTAACGTTGCTCGCTTGGTGCAGTTTAACTGCTGCTCCACGTTATTAAGCGAGCAGCTGGTTTACATTATTTGGTCGGTGGTTATTTCGGGAGAGCGTGGCATCCATCGCCGATGCGGTCTCTCTTTGAACCGAACGATTTATTTCACGTCCATAATTCGTTTGGTCAAAACCCGAGACATTAAGCCATGCTACTACCACTGTAGAACGCTGATACTCTTTTAAAGAGTATAGGCAGTAGTGATTTACCCACTGATAGAAATAAACTTGAAGATGGAATTAATGGATCGATAAAACGTCGGAATGTTCCGTTCATTTCTTACCGATGTTTATAAATAGTTTATTTTAATTATTTATTGTAATAGTTTGAATAGTATTCACAGTTAGTTTTTTGTGAAACATTTTATAAATTAAGAAAGGAAATAAATAGGTAATATTGCTTCTTTGTTTCACACTTGAAATTTTATCCAATCTCGACAATTGTTTCGTCTGGTACACTGTAGTGTAACATCTTACTCTCTCGAGCAATGCTTAAATCAGCCGAAACAATTGTCGAGATTGAATAAAATTTCAAGTGTGAAACAAAAAAGCAGTATTACCTATTTATTTTCTTTCTTAATTTATTGTAAAATTGATCGAACAATGACTGGAAAGGAAAAATTGCGTATCCTTAAAATTCTACAGATTTCTAGACTCACATGTAACAGAATAATAATTATAATTATGTAAATGAAAAGTGTAGCTTTTTATGTTCCAAAAAGTTTATTATGAAACCCTACAATTATTTCGGCATATGATACCTTTTTCAAGAGTAAATATGGCCTAACTTTATTTACAACGATATAATATGATATACACTTATATACAGTATATTATTACCACTATATATTTTTAAATAGATTTATATAGTTATCCTAGAAACTTGCAGGAAATGATTATTATTGGTAAAACATAAATAAGCGTCTAACAACAAATTATTCTGGAAATCTGACTGGAGATTGGGGTTGTTATCTTTTTGCCTGAAAGCTCTTTTTATTTCTAACTCTTCTAACAGCACTATTTAAACATTGTTCGGTGCACTTTTTGTGAAACATTCTTCTAAAGGAGTGTGAAATTTAATTAAACACTGGAGGGTTTTACTTTTCAAAAGACTCTAGTTCTCAACAATCGGCCATTCTCAAGAGAGAGTACAAATATTACTAAATTTTAAAATATCGTAACACTAAATTATAATACTTTAAGGGTAAATGGTGGGGTAGGTTACAATTTATGGAGGATGAGCGGGAAGATGTAGATCTTTCTGGTTGTTTACTATATTGATGTTTTTATGAATGGCTCTCTAGGTTTTCTAATAGCGATAATTTCCAACTTTTTTCTATATTCCTGTGTAAAATTTTTGTTTGATTTATATTAATATTATGGTTATTTAATGTGCAGAGTTCTGCTATACCTGTTTTGCAGTCTTTTTTGTTTATAGAATATATATGTTCATTGATAAGTTTTTTAATAGAACGGCCACTTTGACCTATGTAAGTTGCATCGCAGGTATCATAGTACACTTGATAAATCCCACTTGTTTCTAGAAGGTCTGTATTTTATTTATTATTAATTAATCCTGAGGCTAGGTTGAAGTTTTTTGTTTCAATAATTTTATATTCAGAACATTTTTGTTCTAATAGGTCATGACGTTTGTCCTTTTTCTCCAAGTGTAATAATTTGATATTATCCACATCTATTTCTTGCTGATTTTTGGTCAACCGCTTGTCGATGTCGTCAAACGTGGAACTTGTAGGTTCTCATTAACACGCTGAAGATGCATTTTTTTCAAAACCTCTATAGGTGGCGTTACTACCTCGTCAGTAGTTATCTTTTTAATCTCATTGTTAACCAGCTACAGCTTACGCTGTTCGGTATTACGTCGGAAATTTCTATGGCATGCTGATGAGTTCGAAATCAGGATCCACGTCTGACAGTTTCCACAGAATGCTGATTAAGAATTCATTGTTCTGATAGATGTGTCTGCCTTTTCATGCAAATAATTTGTTATTTATTAATATTAGGTTTCGTGGATAATAGTCGACATATGTTATAAGCTGAGAACCTTAGTGGAAACGATGGTTAATTGGGATTCCATTTTCTTAATTTCCTGGGGCAATAATCGCGGAGTATCTAAATTTTTAAAATGTTGACTGTTGCCTGTCGATCCCGTAATATAACAACACTTATTCAAAGGTTCTATGGCATGCTGATGAGTTCGAAATAAGGATCCACGTCTGACAGTTTCCACAGAATGCTGATTAAGAATTCATTGTTCTGATAGATGTGTCTGCCTTTTCATGCAAATACTTTGTTATTTATTAATATTAGGTTTCGTGGATAATAGTCGACATATGTTATAAGCTGAGAACCTTAGTGGAAACGATGGTTAATTGGGATTCCATTTTCTTAATTTCCTGGGGCAATAATCGCGGAGTATCTAAATTTTTAAAATGTTGCCTGTTGCCTGTCGATCCCGTAATATAACAACACTTATTCAAAGGCTGTCTTCGGGATATGAAGATTTCCCCTCTGAGTAAGTGTTTCCAAACTAATCTTGCCGCCCTTTTAAATAGGAATCATTGACCACGTGTGAATTATAAAACATCATTCATAGTGTAGATATTCTTATAGAAAAGGATCTTGTTGAAAAAGTTTCGTCTGTAACGTAAAAGTCAACTTTCGTAACGTTTCTACAACTCAAATAAATATAACCTAAGAGATAGGTCGCAATGGAATGATGGAATCTAAATTGTACAATGAAAGTAGTAACATCGTCGTATGTGTGTATTTATTACACCAACGCTTAGAAGGCGTCAACGATACGCGTCAATGATAAGGGAGATCTCTTGATCTTTCGTCGCGTAGATTGTCTGAATCATTTAGAGTTAATGTATACAGTTAGAGTCGTCATCAGAAAAAAGTTAACTGCATAATAGTTCATGACAACAAACAGCGCCGACAGGACGTAAAAACACCCACGTAAAATTAGCGAAAGACAATGTGCGGCTAATTCGATATTCGATTCTATAATTAAACTGACTATAACGGTTATAACAGATCAGTAACGATACTAAGCCTGTTCTTGCGACCAGTCACTTTTGTTGTCTGTCTCTCTCTCTAACCATCATCATCATCATCATCTACCCAGTCCCACTATTCCTAAATTAGATTAAAGAGGGGCATTTATCCTACATCACCATTTTGTACCACAATGTAGATCGGTGGGACAACCTGCCAACCAACATCAGCATTATCTGATGGCAACTTAGAGCATTAATACACGGAAATAGCATTTAAAACTATAGCACTGATCCTGCAATATTAGTCCAGCTTTTTCGCTCTAATGCGGCCTGATTGCAACAGAAAGGAACGACAACATAACAGACAGCATATCAGACCGTGTTAGAGCAAAAAAGGCCAACCACAATTATTTGCTATTTCAGGATCATTCACTGTTTTAGTATAAAATACTGTTCCCATATTTGTATGCTCTAAGGGTGGGAATGAATAATATTTTTTGGTAATTTTTTATTTTTAGGCAACGTCGGTTTGTTATTTATTTTTAATTTTACCCTTAAGTTAATTTACGCATGACAGTGGTATACATAAAAATAATTGTTACATTGTGTGATTTCAAAAGATTTTATTTATTTGTATGGAAAAGGATTTTAGGTCTACTTAATTAGTTTAATACTACTAATACTTTGAAAAGAAAAAACAATAATATAACTATAAAATACAATAAATTAACCGAATATGTAAAATTTACATATATTATTATTAATTTATTATAATATGTATTGTTTTTTAGTTTACCAATGTCATTGTTATACCAAGCAATTATAATTTTCACAGTACCATTCTAATCAAATCATAACTATAATACATTGTATTGTATTAATATGAAAGACGATAATTTATGGTTGCAATAAATTTTATTAATTAAATTTGACAGTCTTTAGTTATGTACTTACAATTCGTCATGGTAAGCTGATTGCTTTGCATTTAACAATGACTGACATTAGTAACATATAAATAACATTTAGGTGCAGTAAAACTTGCAAATTTGTTACACAAGATAATTAACTGTGGTCGTGAGAAGTTGCTCTACAGGATATTAATTAATTTACCTAAAATCGCATACAACTTCTTGAAGTTGTTGTAAAACATAAATTGAACATTCATATACGCTTAAAAGTCAAGTAGGATATCTATACAACGTACCTATGTCTGAAGTTGAACTTCTAATTGCTCAAAAACTTCTGCCACTAGTTGTTCTCACAGCACAATGCCATCGACCGACATTGTAATGCAAATCCGGAGGGTTGGGCGGAAGGTCCTCTTCATTCTTCTTTTAGGAATCATGAGAATGAGTGGATGGTGGTTGTGGAAAAGTAGATGAGACAGTAATAAAAATCAAATCTTGAAACAGGGTAGGCGAACTCGCAATCCAACCGGTGATCCCCCGAATACGAAGCTATGATCTACAGCGGAGTTTATTAAACATTTTGTTAGGTGTAACCCTTTTTAATGTCCACTTTTTTCATGGAAACCATGGTTTTCTTCAACAGTATGGTTTCGTTAAATGGATTATTTGCAATATAAATGATTATTTTGAATAATATTTGTTTGCTTCAAATACTAATTAAAAATTATTCCAAAAGTATTAGGTGTTTAAATAGGGTTTCAAATTTTAATTTTAGTGAGACGAGTGCTACTGCTCTTTATTATTGCAGATGTACTTAATATTAGATTTTATGGATGAAATCTGAATTCTAATGTCGGGCTCGACATTCGTTCTGTTGCGGTATTAATTTTTTGTCGACATATGAACTGAGACCCCCGTTTCACACATATACCTGTACGTAGCCACACAATCTATTGCGTTAGTTAGTGGAAGCGATGGTTAATTGGGATTCCACTTTTTTAATTTCATGGGTCGTTAATCTCGGTATCGCTGAATTTATAGAATGTTCATTGTTGCCTATCTAACCCGTTGTACGATAACATTTACTTAAACTTATGATGGTGCCTTTATTGTGAAACTTCATTTTAACAAGTAAAAAGTAAAAACATAAAAAAACAATATTCGGTAGTATTAAATACTTTGCTAATTTCAGTAAACATCTCAAACACCTTTTAAAAAAGAATTGGGTTTGTAAAATAATTGAAAGTAACCCGCTGAACTTAAGTAAATTACTAACCAACCACAAACAATTCAAACACCGGACCGAAAAAAGTGTTTTTACCAAATGTTTTGTAATGATTGTGGCGCTACCTACATTGGTCAATCGGTAGAGCTATAGAAAAACGTGTATCTGAACATGAGGCAGCTATAAAAAACAAAAAGTTGAATTTATGTCGTATGGTAGATCATTGTGTTTTAGCAAGCACTCCTTGTTATAATGTATAAATGTTCTCCACTCGGATATACCTAAAAGCAAGAAATTATCCCTTTTAGAAACTTTGGAGATAAAAGTAGCAATAAATTAAAATGTAAATCTGATCAATAATCAGACTGAAATGTCAGTATACAACTCTCCCCTCCTACTCTCTAATTTGTACTAGTATTTAATTTTAGGGAGTAATTTTACAATTTAGACCGAGCGGTGTGGTCTAGTGCTCTAAATCATTGTTTTCTTGGATCACTTAGGCAAATACCGGGGCAGAAATATTCCATAGATAATGTTTCACTTCTCTTCTGTCTTCATTTCGTCCGTCTCATCTTCCTCTCCCTAACTACATCACCCACCTATTCCCAAGATTCCTGTAAGGAGGCTGAAGAGGACCTTACCGCTCTAGCCTCCGGCTTTGCACTGCAGGGTAGGTCGGAGGGACTGCCCGCCCACCAGCACGAGTATCTGGTGGGAATGAAACACAATTTTTTTTTACAATTTAGTGATCTTTTGTATTCCTCTTGATAATGCCCTGGCAACAATATTAGAATTTTGAATAAATGAGTGAAATTATTCTAATTTCTTATTTTATTGGTTTTATTTTTTACTTACTCAGAGTAGGGGTTATGAAGATTTCCCCCCTGTGTAATTTTTGCAAACTATTCTTGCTGTCATTTTACATTCGAATCATTACCCACATGTTTAGTACAAAACACACTGGGATAATGCTTAAGTGATATACGAAGAACAAAATATTGACCAAAACAGTAGTTGTCCAAAATAACCATGTTGTTTTAGTATAAAAAATTTTCATCTGCTAAAATTTTAACCAGTAATGAGTCGATGGTATGTTAGTATATAAAACAATGCCGACTTTTAAAAGAAAGTTCAACGTTCGAACACGTGTTGAGCCGTCAGTTCTTCTACCGCTTCATCTAATAAGTGGTCCCAGCAGCTAAGTGGTGTAAAGAGACGGAGTATAAATTCATTAATGGAATACAAGAATCTTTTAACTCCCGCCTTAAAGAAATGTCATTTTTATTAGTCATGGGCTGCAGCAACATCTTTGCTTTCCATTGTCAATTGCTCTTTTAATGGACACATTCTAATGCGACATTTGTCATGCAATAAGCGTACGAGTTCAAAGAAAAAACAAACCATACGTATTACATACAGGGTGAATATTCGTATCTACTTATTTTAATTTTATTTAAGGTTAATTATTTTTGCTAATACTGCTTCTTCATCTATGACGCGAATTCGATCATGTAATTTGATAGATGCTACTAGAAAGGGTCGAAATTTCATATGGATCAATAGATGTATGTTCAAAAATTAAAGACCAAAGGAGGGAAGGTTGACAAAGTTAAATAAAGGATTGATAACTGACCAAACGGTTTTAAATTGTTTTAAGATAATGTGCCCTTCCCATTTCAATTAAGCCACTGTAGATTTTTTAAAAATTGATATTAGGGGAGTAAAAGTACAAGTTCATGTGGTATACATGAATTAAATAAAAGAGACTCACCCCTGTATACCAATAACTTTTTTAAAATTAGAGACACGCGAGACTCACGTTGATAATGCCCTCAGGAGAAGTGGGCGAAACACGTGTTATTTATTTATTTATAGATATGTGATATTATTCTATTTAATTACCACAGTCTCTTTTTCTATACATGAACTTAAAAAATGTATTTAACATCTTTAGTGTCCCTCCGTCAAAGTAAATATTTTGCAAGTTGATAAACCAATAACTATCGAAATGAGAAGAAATAGAAAAATGTAAACAAACATAATAATAACAAAAAATGTATATTTCAATGTTTATTACTGAGTAATATCTCTCATATTTGTTTATAACATTCGACATTCTACAGAGCATACTATTAACCAAACCATAGTAAAATGCTTATGTAAACTAATACATTATGTACATTTCCCTAGGTTTTTGATTCGGTTCAGGGATTTCTGTAACAAGAAATTATTATTAACAATAAAGCTTTGTTTGGAGAATTTAATTTTTTACAATGAACTTCAAACTTTAACAAGAAAGTTTGTGATTTGTATTTCATAAAACAACATATCCTATGTTAGTCCATTTGGGTCTTAAAGGAAAATATAACAATTACTGTTTTTTTTTAATTTCATTAGGTGAGCCAACTGAAAGGGAAACATTGACAATTTTTACAAAATAATTGCATATAGTGTTTAAATCAAACCCCTCACATACGAAAAATACTCATATTTATCAGTACGTTCCCATTTTACTACTACCAGACGTGGTTGTTTGAAAGAATCTTCAAAATGAATATGAGATTACCAAAAGGTAAGTTGTTATATGCAAAACAGGTAATTCAATACTTTGACTATTCAAAAAGAGAAATTTAACTTCATTCCTTTTGGGTTCTTCATTCTCACCAGCCACCAGCCGGAGTGTAGGGCGTAAGACCCTCTTCTGCCTCCTTTCAAGAATAGTGGGAATGAGTGGGTGGTGTGGTTAGGGAGAGAAAGATGACACAGACGAAATGAAGACAGAAGAGAAGTGAAAGATTATCTGTGGAATATTACCGTCCCAGCATTTTTTTATGTGATCCAAGGCAACCACAGGAAACTGGTTTAAATAGATACCCCCCAAGAATGAATGACCCTTGGTTTGGCCACGAAGTCGTTGCTATGAATCCTTCAAGTACCCTCTGTGAAAGGCCGACGTATTAAACTGGTGTTTTTATATTTGGTGCATAGCTAGAGTAGTGTGATAAAGCGGTTTCAAACTTTGTTTTCGGAATATTTGACATATTGCACAACTTAAATCCAGTGTATACAATATATATATATTATTATGCCCTACACTCCGGCTGAGATGGACGAAATGAAGACAGAAGACAAGTGAAAGATTATCTGTGGAATATAACTGTCCCGGCATTTTTCTATGTGATCCAAGGTAACCACAGGAAACTGGTTTTTATATATATATATATATATATATATATACAAAGCCGGAGTGTAGGGCATAATATCCTCTTCTGCCTCCTTTCAAGAATAGTGGGAATGAGTGGGTGGTGTGGTTAGGGAGAGAAAGATGAGAAGGACGAAATGAAGACAGAAGATAAATAAAAGGTTATCTATGGAGTATTACTGCCCCGCATTTGCCTAAATGATCCAAGGAAACCACAGAAAACTTGGACCAGAGCAGCCGGACCCAGGTTCGAATCGGTTACCTCCCGAATGCTAATCAATGATCTAAAGCATGCTCATTGAAATTTGACTGATTACGGAGGTCGAATGGAGGTTCTATTCCAACTTTCTTCTACTTGTTTAAATTGGTAGCTAACCATTGCATTGGGCCGTTTAACTTATTATTATTATATATATTTTTGTTATTTTTCGATTAGTTTTTTAATGATCTAAAAGACCACTCTATCCAATACATTGATTGCATGTTTCGCAATTAAAGTTTAATTTATCCAAGTATGCGTGTGCCTCAAGAAGAAGTGTGTTATGCTTATAGAACATTATACTACAATCTTTCATTCGTATGAACTAAAATTAATAGGTTTTCATGGAAACCATTAACGTTTATATTAAGTGACAGCCATTAAAATCGTATCGGCCATTACTGGTTTGATTAACTAGCAACAAGCAATTCGTTATAGCAACTTTTTCACTCTACCTAATAGTAGTTTCCTTTCAATGAAATTGGCCAACGAATAGCGCAAACACATCGAACTAATTCATTCATTCGTTCATTCATTCTTGCAACCGCTTGGGCAATAGCACAAGTTTAGTAAGAAGTAAATCTTTTGTTAAATGGTGCGAACGGACAAAGGCCACTCTGTTCACATGGAGACTTTAAAAAGAGAAGCAAAAAGTGAAAGAACTTATTCCCTTTGAAGCCTCCTGAATTACTTCTATTGAAGGCTAAGCTAATAGAGGAATGACAATTTAACCATTTTATATAAATACGAGTTTTTCTGGGGTTCTGTATCCATTATTGTAAGATCACTTCGTTTGTCGTCTTCTATCACAGCCAGAATAAAATAAAAATGCAAACGTAGAAAATTGTGGTGCCCCTTTTTATTATTTGTTGCGTCTTTACTATAAATTAATATGTATAATTTCAATGTTTTTTTTTGTTTATTTGCGTATTTGTATTTTGATGTTTTTTTTATATTGTTTGTACACACTGGATTTAAGTTGTGCAGCAAATATGTCATATATTCCGAAAACAAAGTTTGAAACCGCTTTATCACACTACTCTAGGTATGCACCAAATATAAAAACACCAATTTAACACGTCGGCCTTTCACAGAGGATATTTGAAGGGTTCATAGCAACGACTTCGTGGCCAAACCAAGGGTCATTCGCTCTTGGGGGTATCTATTTGAAGAAGCTATTTAAACCAGTTTCCTGTGGTTACCTTGGATCACATAGAAAAATGCCGGGACAGTTATATTCCACAGATAATCTTTCACTTGTCTTCTGTCTTCATTTCGTCCGTCTCATCTTTCTCTCCCTAGCCTCCTAAAAGGAGGCCGAATAGGGCCTTACGCCCTACCCTCGGTCTTGCCCTACAGTGTAGGTCGGAGGGTCTGCCCGTCCACCAATATGAGTAACTGGTAAAATGAAACATCCAAAAAAGTTTTAAGTAATATTTCAATTCGATTCAGTCAACCTACGCATTCGATTACACCAATTATTGAATGCAATTTTCAATCCAAAAATTCAAAAAATCACATTATTAGTTATTATATTGTACATAGACAGTGTATATATAATAAATAAAACAAAAATAGCAGAAGAAAGTGATTGTGTTCTTAAATGGTCCAGAAAACCAAAATCATATATTGGACTGTGAGCGACATACTGCAACCACCGTACAAAATTTATTTTAAAAGGATCATAGATGTACACAATAGACGCGTTTCCTTTAAGGCAGGTAAAATAAAGTGATCATAAACACGTGATTTTTCCAAAATATTTATTAGAAGCAAATATCTTAAGTTAGATGAAATCTGCAAGAGGCATCGATGGTTCATTAGGATTGTAACGAATTTTCTAATTCACTTATTTATTTAACAATTTTTTATTTACAACTATTTATTTAATCACTTGTACACTACTAACAACCTTAAAATACTTATTTGTCTGACAAACAATAATGCACATTATTTATATCACTTTGTATGTAGCCGTTGAATATTTATTATATTATGCCTCCGAAAATCAACTGTCTCGTTGACCCAGAGACGAGGGTATATATTTTTTGAAAGAAATTACTAGAAAACACGCGAAGATATTTCGACCGCTTTCCAAAGAAAACGACTTCCTATTCCAAACAGAATATCGAAAAAACGCGCTCTTAACTTTCCGTTGTATACTTTCGGCCTGTAACACTGTGCGAGATGCGAAATTTAGTAGGGAAACTAGCGGCAGCTGTATTTGATACTTGCATCCAAATTTATATGCGTGTACAGTAGTGTAGAAGATGGACGTCGAAGAAAACTGTTCGTTTTTTCAATTTTAAATTACTACTTACAAACATGATTTTTTGCACAATCGTTTGAAAATGAATCCAAGTCTGAACAGCTTCATATAAAGTAATGTAATGATAATATCTGTATCTCAGATAATAAATTTATGACCGGAGGCTGGAGAGTTGAGATGCAGAATTCATGAATCCGGATATTGTATCTCGGCTTCATGAGAACAGCTCCATATAAGTATCTACGTGTGTTAGGGGCCTTCAAGTTCTATACAACAAGAGTAATCAATGACACAATATTCGGTAAAATCTCATAGTTTGTGGATATAACCATTTATGCTGGGTCCTTATATCTTCGTCTAAGAGTCCATCGGAATTAACAGTTTAATTCAATGCCGGTAGGGGTATTAGCCCTCGGAGTAGTTGTTTCTGTTGATTCCATATTTATATTTATATTTATAAATTTTATATTTCGGAAACAGTTGTGTTTATATATCGTAATGACTCTTCGATGATTTCTATAAATAGATAAGTCCTCCTTTTGAAAGCATTATTTTAATACTTTATCGTAAACGCAGTACTCATAACGTCCATGCATCATAATTTTTCCTACAGTTTTTAATATTCAACGTACTAAGTTCTCTAAAAGATTAGGTTGACTTTGTGAACAATTATATAGAGAATTAATTTGATTCTATGTATGCAGTAGAAATTTGTTAGGTCAAATTCAATACAGTTAAACAGTTAAAACCTTACGTTTTTGTTAGGTGTTATTAAAAAAGTGTGTTCTGCAACTTCGTAGCTCTTATTATGTGGCAAGTCAGTCAGTAGCGACATTCCATTTCTTTAACGTCGAAGACGCGATAACTCAGACGGTGGTAGTTAAGAAACACGTGGTTTTTTACCGCCTGGCGCCACGTCAAGTAGCAAGTATTAGGTCACGTTGTTTTCAGTTTTGTAGCGGCAATATTTCCAATGGTCTTTATTTTCTGTTTACGTAACATTTCGTTGCGAATTAGCTCCAGTTTAGTGTAAACGAACGAGAAGCCTTTGAGACAGGGCAAGGTATTCAATCGGTGCCGTGCGTAACTCTGTTGCAAGTACACAAACACAGGAGGCAAGCAGGCGATATTGAGCAACAAATGCTTTACATTTATTAGCATTTTGCAAGCGGAAGGAAATGCATACTACTTTGTAAATGCTGCGTTGTTAGTGTTTGAAATTACTCTGACCGTTACACAATTTAAACTCGGCTAATATAATTGAGCCCATGAGTCAGCCGGGAGGTAGTAAGTAAGTAACGAACAGATTTCTTAATAATATTTTCTCTGTGTACACCTATACAGCTAAAGGGTCATGGGAAGTGCAATTATACCCTTAGATAATACGAGACAGAAACAACATGTAATGTAACATCACGTTTAGACACTCTATATGTTAAGTTTTCCATAATAATAATGTAAATATGCAACTCTTTCAATTAAGGTATGTTTGTTATTTGTAATAGATAATTAATAATAGGGTAAATTATTAATGAATCGGTAAATATTAACATCTACTTCGATTTCTCTTGAGAACAACATATAGTAATGTAATAAGATAAATTAAGGTCATTATCATTAGCCTACGTCACAAATCAATGTTATAAAATCCCTTGACCAATTGTCAAGAGGGCAGTTTTTCGCAGATTTCACTAACCATTTTTCAACATCTACAATCCTCAATTCAAGACCAAATCGCTTCTAATTTTTAGTGAAAGTTTAAATACATAAATAAAATCATTTTCAAAACTCCCATTATAAACAGGCACAGATACATTATTTTGTTTAGGCTGGAGGCATTTTTGTAGGATTTTACATATATTTTGAGAAAAATTCGTTCCAAACAAACAAAATTGTTTTACATTTAATGCATTCATTTGAATGAACCATAACGGACTGAAACGATGAAATATAAGGCGTTTCATTAAATAGGATACTATTTCATATGATGTACGTTTTTCGCATTTAACAATCTCATTAGGCACAAACAAGAGATATAATGACTGGCATTGACGAGCTTGTCCATTCTGAAACATGCAGAAGGTAGGAGGTCAGAAGTGGTAGTTTTTGTTAAGGGATCAGTTATGACAACGCAGTTTTTGTGACTTTGCCATACAGTAGAAACCGAAATAACGAAATTGTCAGCAAATACAAAGTTAATTATAATATAATACAATCATTAATTTGAGTGGGTACAGATTAATTCAGTAATTAATATCGCATTGATGTATTTAAATACAAAGTTGTTTGTTTCATAGAAACAGAATATGGTCCCAAGAAAACTGGAATCTGTGGTGTATTGTAGAACACAGTAAATAGGTAAAACCCCAATCCCAAAACACAACATTAAACGAAAGAACTACTTTTCGGTAATAAAGTTGGATTTTTCAGGAACCGAAAGGAACTAAATGTTAAAATAGTATGTAACCAATATAAATACTAACTAATGCTATGGTCCAGAGCACATGACTCGGTTTTACAATTTCAATGATCAGAGAAATTTTCAAAAAAAATTAACTTAATCTAAATAGCGCAGAACAAGAAATAGGACCTTTGTCACTGTCAAGAGAGCGTAATAATTTTTTAATAAACATACTTTCAAAATTATCAAGTAGGCAAAGTTGTCAACATTGACCAAATGATTTTTAGCAAGAATATATTGAACAACACTTGATTTTTCGGTTCTACCAAACCTAACATGAGCGGAATGCTCTTTAAACTTAACTTGAATACAGCGTATAGTTTGTCCCACACATTTCTGAAAAGGAGTTTTAACCTTACGGTTGTCGAGAAAGGCATTTAATTGGTACTATATGCTAATCCAAAAGTAAGCTTTTTTCTACGATTAAATACTGTAAAATTTAGCTGAAATATCGTTTATATCGGAAGCGAGATTTTTAACTTGGGTAACGGTTTTTTGGCAGTTTTTCTTATTCTTTGAATATCGTATCTCAAAAACTGACTAACTTATCATATTGCGCTTTTTAGGAGTTATAGATTGATATCTGGTGAAGACTCTCTTCAAACCGTAAGACTGTATTTTAGACGGTTTACATTTTATGAATATTTTGAAATGAATGAAATTTGATGCAGCAAACAGAAATAGTACAAATTAGTGATTCTATACTACATCATTTTGGACGTAATGTCATGGGTCATGAATATGTATAATTATATGATTCATAGCAATTATTATCATAATTACGTTTTGGGTTTTGGTGTAGTTCTAAAAGCGAAATTGTTCTGATTGTTCACTCCTTACGTTTACTTTAGCATAAGTAATATAATAACTTAACTTCAAATATATAAATGGATTAAGTATACAGGATAATTCAAACTGAGTGTTGCATTAGACGTTTTAAGAAAACTAAGTGTTAATTTTAGAATTTCCAAATAACAGAGATGCTTCTATATATTTATTTATAAAATACAATGAATTAAAAAATTGAAATGAATTGAAATTTGTGTTTCTTGAGAGTTACAAAACAACTAAACTAAAAAGAATATTCGGCATATTCTTAAACCTAATAATAAATGTTTACTTGCTAGGCAAGGTCGGTCAGGCAATACGACCCTTTTACATTATCTTGTACTTATACTATTTGATTTGTTTGATGGATTGGTTTGGCTGAGATGATATTGACGACTATGAAATATTTAGAAACACTATATATATACAATTTATTATTAAGGAAACAAAACTATTTACACACTTTGATAATATTTTTAGACTTGGTGGAGAAATTTGAAATTAAAGAAGCGAAGCGTACGTTTGATTAAATTGATTGAAATTGATATTATTTGAAGATTGATTGATGATGACTTGGACATATTGATAACTCATGTAATTCAATAATATTTATACTAGTCTTTTCGGTACTTGGATTTTAATTTTTAAAGATCTAAATTGTTAAGATAGAAAGGGAAAAAGGTGTGATTTAGATAGTTGATTGGACAATTGATTGGTTAGGTTAGATTTGTGGGGGTTGAAGGAGGGTTCGTTTTTACTAGTGACTTAAATAATAATAGGACAGTAAAAATAAGAAAGAATGTACACTAGCAGATGTTGTTATGTGAAAAATATAACTGTCGTCGAAGACAAGGATTTTGGACAATATAGCAATAAATAATAAATTTCGAAAATGATTGACAGGAAATTTATTTGGAAAGTGGAAGTGGGAAGAGTAATTGCAGAGCAATAAGGAAATCTGATCTGAATCTGAATATTACAAAAAACAAAGACAGGCTTAATTTCAATACTTATCGCAAATCTACAGTCATCCCATAAGAACAAAATTAGCTGCTTAGAAAGATTAATAAATTTACCGTTATCTACTGAAAATTTTAACATTGAGCTGAATATCATAAAAAAAATTGCTAGTAATAATGATTTTAAGAGTCACATAATTTATAAATTATTAAAAAATAAATTAGATAAAAAAGTAACAAGAATGTTGTACTTACAATAATAGTCAGGCATCTCAAAACAACACCTTTTCTTCTCTACCTTATATAAAAAATGTTAGTTTTAAATTCAAAAACATTCTCAAAAAACTAAACATCTCAGCCCTGGAGTGTAACAATAAAGATTTAAAGAATTTACTAATTAACAACAGAACAAAAACAAATATAAACCGAAATAATGGCATATATAAATTATTTTGTAATGAATGTAACGCTGCCTATATAGGACAGGCAGGTCGAGCCTTTGAAACTAGGATAAGTGAGCATGTAAAATCGATTACTAAAAGGGATGTTAAATCAGGAATTAATGAACATTGTATTAACTTAAACCATCATTTAAATTTAGAAAATACCAAATACCCACATGTAAAAACATCTAAAAGTAGAAAATTATCTCTGTGTGAATATTTGGAAATAGATAAAGCCTTAAGAAAATCAGAAAATGTCGTAAATAATCAGTTAGAACTAGGCAGTTTTTCATCCCTCCTTATCTTAAGCTATCTATAAATGAGCATGTAAGATTCGTATTGTCAGTATAACGTTACACTTTTAGTAATGAGCACATAGCTCGAAACAATATTGTCGAGAACAATAATAAAGTTGATGAAACTTACTATAGTGTGTTTTATTTGACTAAAGAAAAAGGAGTTTTGGGTGTTTCCAATCTAAAATTAGTACCAGATATTTTTAGTGAACTGTAACGAAAGTAAGTTACTTGCCGTAAAAAAAAGAATAAATAAATGGAGTGACGGACGCAACCCTAAGTGTTTTAGAGAGAGATTTTCAAATCTCTAGCACGCTTAGTTTTCCTAAAACGTCTAATGTACCACTCAGTTTGAATAACAATATGCGTAAATCTTTGAAAGATAATGAGATTGTTATTGATCCTCCATTGTTTTTAAATAATTAATTAGAAAGGAATGATGTAGATTTTATTCATGCGTGTAGCAGAAGCGCGGGAGAGTTGACTGGCTATGGCAATGGACGATGATATAAAGTTATCAGTTACCATAGCTGACGTATAATTAATCTATCAGTTGTTTCAATAAGATCGTTTAAGTTGTATTCGGTTTTTAATCAGCGTGTTCTAAGAAGATCGCATGTTTTTGTCGTTTTATTTGTAAAAGAAATTAACAGCGAAAACCAGCGGAACGAAACGGAACGTCCGCCCGTCTCGTCGACTTTTTCATCCCGCAACAACGCATCAAGATAACGTGCGAACATGTTTACATCCAATGTTGTCGTCTACCGTTTGCTGACTGATTGGCGTAGCTCGCGAAACGAAAAATAAGAAACGGCTAAAAAGGAACGTTCACGGTTTATTAACCACAACAAGAAAGTAGTGTAGGCAGGTATACATATATACATATATACGAGGATGGATCAAATATGAACGAGCCTTTGTTCATAAAACATTTATTTTGAAAAGTTTCACAAAAACCCCTTGCTTGTTTATACATTTTTCCCAGCGCATTGGTAGTTTTTTCATCCCGTTTTCATAAAAAGAAGCAGGGCGGGTGTCTATCCAGTTGTGCACAAACGCCTCCACCTGTTCATCGGTCTGAAATCGCTAATCGTTCGCCTCCTAGTGATTCTTTGACGGACTCAAACATGTGTAAATCACAAGGGGATAGGTCTGGGCTATATGGAGGGTGTTCCAGCTGAGTCCAGTGCATTTCACCGATTTGGGCCTGCGTTAAAGCTGCGGTATAAAGCCTATCGTTATCGTGCAAGAGTAACACGTCACGAATGGGGTGCGTCCCCCTTAAAGAGATAAGCAACTTTTACTTGACTGAGAAGTCAGTAGTAGGTAGTAGTAGGCTGCATTAATGGTTCTTCGCTCGTGCAAAAAATCGACCAACAGCACCCCTCTCCAGTCCCAAAAACCGTGGCTAAAACTTTGCCTGCAGAGAGACGGCTTCACCGGTTTTCATTCATCTTTGTGCCGCCACTTTATGCTTGCACGTTTTGATGTTGGAGTGTAATGGTGTACCTACGTCTCATCGCAGGTTACTATTTTGTGCAAAAAAATCACCTTCCACTCTAAATCGAGTGAGAAGCGTCTGAGAGATGCGAATTCGAGTAGCTTTTTGATCTTCACTCAGCAACTTTGGAACCCATCGAGCTGAAATTTTTCGGAATCCTAAGTTTTTCATTATGATTGTTTGGACACTCCCATAGCCGATGCCAAGTTCACCAGATATCTGAAGCACAGTGGCGTGGCATAGCGGCCCCCTTCACACGTGGCCACGAAAGCGTTTCATTTCCGAATTGTGCTTGCTTGTGTAAGAATCTTAATAATAATTCGTTGGGCAACGTTGCTATGCACCTCTTTTTCACCCATTGTGATAGCTATTTACCAAGCCAACGCAGCAATACGACGCGTCGTTTCCGTGCTACCTAATATCCCCACTTCAAGCTTCTAACGCCCGGATGCGCCATGAACAACTATCCGGCGCGCAATTTAAAAAGGCTCGTTTATATTTGATCCACCCTCGTACATCAGACATATAGTAGTTTTGCAAAGAGGCAAAGTTTATCTCTTTTTTTATGTATACAATTATATTCGTACATTAATTTTCTAACTGGCAAGCAACGTAGCCGTTTGGTTAGTTCCCTCGTCCTGTCATTAATCATTAGGGAACGCTGTCTTGTCCCTCGGGACCATATTCTTCTCACATTGCGGTTGTTGATAGGTCCAGAGAAACATACATGTAAATATATGTACATATATGTACAGCTACTCACTGCACTTAATACAATTCTGCCCACCTGTGAGAAACAAAATAATTAAATTTACCCCAAGATCGTACAGAAAAAGGGACTACGTTTTAATCCAAATCTCATTCGTAACGTCTAATCTTTTTGAGCATTTTATTCCTGAAATGTTCAACGGTCAAGAGTCGCTTATTGAGGTTTACTTAACAGTAATAAACTGGGTTACCAATCAAAATATATAGATTGAACTTGGTAAACAGTCTGTAATTCGCCCTCTATATGAGCAGGGGACAATCCACGACAAGCACTTCATCATTTCTATTTCGAATTCACTGAATTCAAGTAGATTTTCTGGATTTTAACTTTCTTGGCACTAATAAAAGACACACGACGGAATTTTTACTATTTGAAAGCAATTTGGGAGATATTGGGGAAACAAGTTAGAACCAAAACTGAAACTGGACTTGGGGCTGATCTCAAAACTATATTCGATCTCAAATTAAGTTAACAGTTCATATACAATTACCCTAATTAGTATATAGATACTATTAAAATGAAAACTAGTACCAAATATTTACTATATTTAGTAAATACTTCGTAACACATCACATCACAACAGCCCAGGTCAATAAAATCAAGAATTAAAAAGGAAAGAACCAAAGAGGTAGTAATTTGCGAGGCTGAGTCTGACTGAAGCCTCAGAATTGTTCTAGTACTTTGGGATTTTAAGATATTTTAATCCCAAAAACCCAAAAAATTCTAATTGAGAGAACTACAACGTGAAATAAATAGACAATACAACCAAAATATTAGTAATTTCTCCAAAATATAAATTGTTGTTAATTTGTTAAAATATTTAACCTCGTTATGTTTTTTGTTTTAAAATCGGCATAGTAGACAGTAGTGCGTTTTATTCAATGCTGAACTCAAACATGTCCCCAGAAAATATTTAGCTGTTTTGAGAAAACCTAGTTTTGAAACCAAATGGTCAAATTATTATTATTCGAATTTTTAAATTGAGTTATATTATATATACCAGATTCTAACTCAGCAACAAAAGGTAATGGTAATTCTCTTGGTTGTTTTGCCCTTTTAGTTCACATAGTAATGGTCTTACCTTCCTGAGCCACATTGACCTTTATTTTTTAACTAATACTGGAACGTTCAATTGTATTTAGAAAAAATGAAAATTTGAGTTGAATTTGAGCAATAGTATCATTCGATTGGCATGAATTACAACTAATTAAAATCGTTGATTAAAGGCCGAAATCAAATGAGAGTTATTGAAATAATTTTAATTCAATTTTTCTTTTTGTTTGTTGAAATGCATGTACATATTTGCGTTATATAAAATTTTGCTGTAAGTTTATTTTCTCCTACGTGTACTAGCTATTAAAAATAACCTTGTAAATTCTTGTTTCCATTTATCGATTGATTATGATCGTGACGTGCTCTGTCAACATTCTTTTCCGTTCTCGATACATACCTTTTGCCTCATTAATGTCGACCTTTTGTGACACCCTGTAGCTAAAAGCGGGTCGTGATTTACCTTGAACTACTTTTGTTGACCAAATGAACCCACCAGCTGCGGGGTCGGCCAGTGACCGACGTTCATCTCCGTTTTGCGCAAGTTGAGGATACTGTTTATTAATTTATTACATTTTGTATATCGTTGTAATTGACACTAAGCAGATATAAGTATAATTTGGAAGACATTGTGATACTTGTATCCTTTTATAGTGGTTACAGTTATTATAATTTTTTTGTTTTATAAAAGTAAAGTTTTCTACAATATATTTTTTAGGAAATGTTTTAATAAGTTAGGTTAGGTTGTTCGTTCCTTGCAGAAAATAAAATTCGGTTTTATTGAGTATTATTATTCCTCCGCCTTTTCACTGAAGCACAAGGATAATGCAAAGATATTGGCTCATTTGATGGTTTAGAGTTATATTGTCTTTGATAACTGAGGTACATAACCTAAAAAAAAGCCATCCGCCAATGAACTCACTCAATCGTTCTATTTCATAGAGATAATAAAACAGAGTATGCAAGTACCATGCAGTTGAAAAATACTGGTAGTTTCCCTATCTTGGTTTAATAATGTTCCTAACTGCATGCACAACTGATTAACTACTGCGAATGGTCAAAAGAAAAAGCAGTAGATGATGTATCTACACGTATTTTTTCTTTCTATTGACGCATGACATTTCCGGTGGCTTGCCTTCTCCAATTCTATTATCTCTGTGTTCTAGTTAGTTCGGTTAAATAATTCTTATCTCATATGTCTGTTAAGATTAGGTTAAGTTAACTTAGGTTAGGTTGGGTTAACTTGTTCAAGTATTATGTAACACACCACACCGTTTTACAAGACCCTCTTAAACTGCGTTACGTAATCCTTGACCTTTTCATTATTCTTCTTAATTTTCAGAATTTACAACAATAAATTTTTAAGCTAAGGATATTTCAAAAACCCTTAACATTCTTATGAGCAAAACGACTGCGGTAGAATAAATTATAGAAATTAGCAAAATATGTTAATGTTTCCATCTGTTGAAGTTCCGAGTTATTTAAATTCGTAGATACATTTATATCACTGACTCAAAACCTTATTCGTTAATTCCAAAATAGTGTTTGAATCTCGGTGACGTTTAGAATGAGAAAGAGAAAAAAATAGTGCAAGTGAGAGAAAGAGACACACACGGAGGGAGTGAGAAGCTTCGATGACAAATTCCACGTTGTCGTTGACCCCTCGGCGCGTTTATTCGCAGTCGAAATTTTTGGTACGTTCGTGTTCTTTTTCAATATTCGTTAAGTGAAGAGGCAGCAGCACACTAATAATAACAAGATGAAACGCGAAGCGACTATTACATCAGTTTGAACACCTGTTGGGTTGGATTATTGCTGGGCGGAAAAGTTATGACGTTGTTGACCTTCGCGCATTACGTTTCAAGCCCGCAATAATTATAAGTCATAAAACGTTCAGAAAATACTGCTGCTGCCGTATATAATCGAAATTCCGAAAATTTAAAATCGCACGCACATTGACCAACAAATTACTATTATCATACGCAATCTCATTCCCTAACGGATTATGTTAAAATACAACTACAATTTTTAGTAGTTAGATTATATTGCTGAGTAAAATTGACAGGCACTTCGATAGGATGAGGAAGAAGTCAACTAGTAGTTGTTCATACTGAAATCTACAATTTATACATACTCTAAACTCTAGCTATGTGAATATAAATATGGAATCAACAGAAACAACTACTCCGAGGGCTAATACCCCTACTGGCATTGAATTACAATGTTGATTCCGATAGTCTTCTAGACGAAAATATAACATATTCAAAAAAGAAGGAATTAAAATCCTTATTCGTCTAAATTTTAAGATCAAAGATCTCACATTTTGAACGCGTCCTACCAAATAGGCACAACGAACCGAAAGCCACATCCCACGACCGGTTTCGACCTATCGGGTCTCATCAGGTGGGCGCTGGTAGAAAGGCCTTTACAGGCTATATTATAAATATAACATGGAATCAACAGAAACAACTACTCCGAGGGCTAATACCCCTACCGGCATTGAATTACACTGTTGGTAGGACGCGTTCAAAATGTGAGATCTTTGATCTTAAAATTTAGACGAATAAGGATTTTAATTCCTTCTTTCTTGAATATCTAGCTATGTAATTAGTTGTATTAAAATTGCCATTAGTAATTACGTAATAGCAGTGAAATGATGAAATTTGATGGATGTACAGTCTTAACTTTCTTTAACGAAACTCTTTATGATATATTTATATAGTTGATTTGCCTTAGGACTCAACCGATTGTAATAGCTTTGTTTCAGTGTCATGTATTAAAAGAATAATCAATCACTAATAAGAATTCACTTTATGTAAGAATCATAAAGAAACAGCTGTCATGTCATCAGGTGGTTTAATAAATGTGTGAAGGTAGCACTTAAATTTGAATTTAAAAAGGGTGAGTCCTTAACATCTAATTGTTATTTACAATACAAGGTAGGTACGTTTTTATATTGTACCTCTTGTTTTTATATTACATCTATTATTTATATTCATGGTCTTGTAGGTAAGTGTATGTAACATCTTAATTTAATTAGTTAATAAATTATCGTCAAATTCGTTATCGGTGAGCCTTAATTAGTTGCTCGGTATAACTAGAGTTTGTTTTGTGATTAATAATAATTACTGTTAACATCGTCATAAATGCTTATAAAAGAAACCATGTGCATACACAGAAGATTTAACTTGCAATCTACCTTAAAGAAACCATATACAATAAAAGAAAAACGTGGATTGAAGTTCCCACAATAATGAAGTGCCCCCCCCCCCCGCTGTTTTAGCTTTAGTTATTACATTACCACTTTTATGGTGTTCATTATTGCGTATTTCAAATAAACGACTCGTTTGTCCGATATAAACCTTTTAACAATTGTTATTTATTCAAATACAGGTAATTACACATTTGAAATTACCTACTACGGTTTCGTTAATTATCTTGCGAGTCACGGTTGAAAATATTTGAAATTACTAAATAACTTTATAGCAATTTTCCCCCAGTTGGGGGTGAGAATCTGCCAATCATTTGTCGTTGTTATCTAATGAGTGGATTAGAATTTTTATTAAGTTGCTTTATTTTCCCAATTAGACAGAAATTTGATGAAGTCAATTAAACGTTCTTAAAAACATATCTTTAAATGACGTTATTTTTTGGAAAGGTAAAATATTACTGTAGCAATACAGTGAGTGACCTTTGTATGTACCATACCCACCCGATTTTTGTGATGATTTGTAGGCATATTACTTAACATGATATTACGATAAATCTAAGAAATTGATTTACAAACGCCAGAAACCTCCTGCTGATATGTTCTGTCTGCAATAAATTCGTCCGAAACTAACCAATAAATTGTAACTCTTAACTAGCCGACAGTTAAGCTACTTTTAACTTTTTTTTTTCTAAATACATGTTTCAGTAATTAAACTGCACACGCCTTCTGTTCGAACGTTTTTTTTTTATTCAGTCACTCACATACGAGGGCCAGTCAACTAAGAGTGTTGAATTAAATTAGAATATTTCATAAACATGACATTTTGTTTTTTGAAAGAAGACCCCTATTAATGGGAGGAAGTATCTGGCGGAGCTGTATTGAGCTTAATGATCAAATAAAAAAAAAATCGAAATTGCTATCCACATCTGACAGTATCGACAGAATACTCAGTAAAAACCTATTTTCGTATTGTTAACTTGTTTTAGAATTTCACAAAAAAATAGAGTTAATTATTTATTTCAAGAAATAATATTACCTGGCTTTATATTAGGCAAAATTAAGTCGAGAAGTAGCTACAGACAGAAATGTAAATTAAGATAATTGTGAGTTTATGAAATTTTGAAAAAATGTTGACCAAGGACTTTTACGAAAACCATACTAAGGTTAGGTGAAATTACGTGGTCTAGTGCTCTTGATCATTGCTTAACATTCGGGAGGTCACCGATTTGAACCCAGGTCCGGCTGCTCTGGTCCAAGTTTTTTGTGGTTTCCTTGAATCACTAAGGCAAATGCTGGGACGGTAATATTCCACAGATACCCTTTCACTTCTCTTCTGTCTTCATTTCGTCCGTCTCATCTTTCTCTACCTAACCACACCATTCGCCCATTCCCACGATTCCTGCAAGGAGGCTGAACAGGGCCTTACGCCCTACCCTCCGGCTTTGCACTACAGTGTAGGTCGGAAGGACTGCCCGCCCACCAGCACGAGTACCTGGTGGGAATGAAACACAAAAAAGTTTAGAAGTTTTTTGTTGTATTTAGTTTTATAGTTTAGTAGTTTTCTTGGTTCAAATAAACAGCAAGTACAAGATAGTGTGAAAGGGTCGTATTGCCTGGTCGATCTTGCCTAGCAAGTAATCTTTTATTATTAGGTTTAAGAATTTGCCGAATATTCTTTTCCGTTCAGTTTTGTTGTAACTCTCAAGGAACACAGATTTCAATTTTTAATTCGTTGTATATTATAAATAAATATATAGAAGCATCCCTGTTATTTGGAAATTCTAATAGTTTCCTGCGACAATCCGTTCAGGTTTCTTTTTTGTATAATATAATTTCGATTATTAATGGATACACCATGGTGAAAAGCAATTGAGAAAGCTTCGTAGCGATAATCTGACTAATGTGTATTTCATTTCCAAGAACGAATGGAGTCGTTTAATAACATAAAATCATCGTAAAACGATTAATAAAGATTCTTCTGTGGGCGACTTTAGATATATGTACGTACGACCGCACCCCAAGCAACTACATTGATACAAACACACATCATACCGAAACTGAAAGTAATATATACAGTGCAAATGAAGAAAAAGTCTTGTATAAGGCAATTAGTGTATCACGACTGAATAAATACAAAAGTATTGTACCGATATGTACTTATATGTGTAATATACGTAATTATTCGTTTACAAAGTGGTGTTGTTTGGTGGAAATGGCCGACAAAAAACAAAGAATAAATTCTTCAGTGCATGCTTTCACGGTGGGCGTCTAATATAAATAAGTTATCCGGGTTGGTAGATCGTGGTCTGTGTTTTGGATTGTCTCATATCGTTGTTTTTTTTTTACTGCGGTAGAAATTTTCAACGGCGTTTTCTGTAGCGTTTCTGGCATCTATGTTGACCATCACCTTTAACAATTTAGGGTAGTAGCTGATTGTGATGTGTTGAAACTTATTCATAATTGTAACGAAAAATAAAAACAACAAAGTTTCATGTAATGTATATTTTGTACATGACAATACTGTTTCACAAATTTAGCTTAACTTAGACTATTTATACAAGATTAGGTTGGTGGGAGTTAGTAGTCAAATAAGTACATTTAGTATTGAGTAATGGAGAATTATTACTTTCTAATTGGTCGTTTAAAATAATTCCTTTTTTTAAATGTCTATTGATTTCTAATTGTTCCATTAAATTTAATTTGAAACTCTTATTTTGTTTATGTAAAATTAGATAATCTGAATTGAAATTATGACTATTTCTTACTAGGTGTTGTGCATAGGTAGAGTGTACTTTTTTATTAGTGTAGCTTTTGAAGTGCTCATTTATTCGAGTCTCGAACTTTCTACCTGTTTGTCCTATGTACACATTAGGACAGTCTTTACATTTTAATAAATAAACTCCTGAACATAACTGTTTAGGAGTTTTACATTTGTTATTGATTATATATTTACCTAATGTGTTGTTGGTCCTAAAGCTAATAAAAGCATTGTTAATGTTTTTTACAAAATTACTGACTTTTAACGAAATCTTACCATAATAAGAAAAACAATCGAATCTAGTTGGTTTGGTTTTTACGATTGGGTAAATATTACTTAGGGTTATTGATTAATTAAATGGTCTACTAATGAAATTTTGTAGCAGTTATTAACTGCAATCGGGTATTTTCTGTTTAATTCTATTTGGTACATTGATTAGACGATGTATCAAAGAATTAAAGGCTGCTAATTTATGGGAAATTGAATGAAAGGATTGTGCATGAATAATGGTGTCTGTGTGTGTAGGTTTATGAAAGATATTATTAAATTTATGTTGCGAATTGTCACGTGAGATTGTTATGTCTAAGAAATTTAGGGACTTGTTTGTTTCTAATTCTATAGTGGAATTGATGTTTTTGTGTAAGCTGTTCAAAAAATTATGGAAAGTTGCTAACTGTCTATCAGAGCCGTTAAACAATATCTACCCCAGTTGTAAACATCTGCCTCATGTTCCTACTCCTAACTATCTTACCATCATATCTCTCCCTTTCCTTATTGTCATCCATCTTTCTGGCAATGGTAGTAATAGTACTTCCTGCAATAGTCGGTTGTCCATTCTTATTAGAATTTTACATACAAAACACCAAAACAGCTCTATCTTTAAATACGCTATTCAACAATTCGCGTTACTTGTTCGCAGACACAGGATTATCTATAGCTTCTAAATAATGAAGCAGGCAAATCAATTAGCTTTAAGGCAGTAACACAGTGTATCATATCGCATTTGAAAATTAAAAGAGTTTCATCTTTTTATGGAGTGTTTCTATAGCTTTTACTTTCGGTATGTAATATTATATTATATGATTCTATATTCGGATTCTTTTTCTGTAATTAAATGTTTTGCATAATTGGAGTTTAATGGTTACATATGTTCTTTTATGCGTTTTTCAAATGACCGTCCAGTTTGACCGATATAAAATTTATTATCTTTTTCCGCCGTTCCCACCGTCCATATTTCGCATCCGTACAGAACCGTTAACATATGGAAATTATTTAATCATTCCTTTAATTAGTTAAATCTTTTTTCTATTAACTCTTGCAAACCTCATCTTATTCGTAATCTTAGTCTTAAATATAATATATTGCTTTTCGTTTTGATAATAGATAGGTGCTAAGGCCAGAATTGAATATGTGTTTTGTTAATTAAAGCCCGTTTTTTCTGTTCTTTACAGAGTCCTTGTAACTGTACAAGGACATTTTTGTCAAAGAACATCCAACTACGAGGGTAAATCAAATATAACCGGTAATTTTGTACATCCTACTCTATACACTTTTGCTACCGATTTGGAAGCTTGAATATTCCTTCTTCATAAAAAGTTTGAGGGTGAGTTGTCAGCCAATTGCGCACATACATCTGTACTTCTTCATTGTTTTCAAATATTTTTCTTCCATGTGATTCTTTCAAAAGCGCTAACAAAAAATAATCACAAGGTGACAAGTCAGGACTACAATGATGATATAATGATGCTCCAGGGTTTCCCAGCCCACTTCTTCCAATTTATTCCTTGTCAAAACTGCGGTATGTGGACTGGCAGAGGAATGGTCATGAAGGAGGATGACGTCTTGACGTCTCGAATGGGCATACCCCGTCGTTTACTTCGATATGCTATTTTTGTCGACTGCAACAACTCTACTCAACTAGTAAGCCGCATTTAATGTTCGTTGATCATAAAGAAAATCAATGACTAAAACTCCCTTTGCCCTTGAGTCAGAGAAAACAGTTGCAAGCACTTTTCCAACTAAGAGACGGGTTTTGGTTTTGGCTTTGACAGGGCATAGATCAGCCTTCATACTTTCTTCGCCACTCCTTACTCGCCATTTTTGATTCTGGAGAGTAGTGGTGCATCCACGTCTCATCACAAATGACGATACGCCTCAAAAAACCAACCCTTTTTGTCTTGTCTATTATCGATTCAGAAGTCTTTCACTGATCTCCGACCTGACCTGTTTATTTATTTATTTCGGTCAACAACCTTGGAACCCAGCGAGCACTAATTTTTCTAAAGCCAAGTTCATCAGTGATGATGGACTGAATACTCCCATAGCTGATACCCACTTCTGATGAGATTCGTCAATAGTCAATAGTTAACCGGCTGATGGTGATCACCTTTAACAAGCTCTCGAACAGCACGGATGTTGTCATTTGTAAGACTTGTTCTTGGGCGTCGATCATCGTCAATCATGACAATCATTTTCGACACGTTCTCGCCTATTCCTGAATTCTCTAACCCACGTCACTGATACATTCGATTCTGAGACAGTGTAGCATCCCCAAACTGTCCCCTATCCTTCATTGGTTAAAAACATTATGATGTGCAACAGACGAAAGTACCTTACGCTCAGTCATGGCTGTATTGCGGACAGAACCGAGCGCAGCTCCTACCTAAGCCGGTTTGCCCCTCCAAACAACACTCGAGCATCGAATCCTCCAGATCGGAATTACGTGCTAAGCTAAATAGTAAAATTACCGTTTATATTTGATTTACCCTCGTATTACCAATTCATTTGTTAGAACGCTTCTAAGAAAGTCCATTCGAATTTGTAAATTACTTGGTACTCGAGCCACCCTGTAAAAGGAAACAAGTACAACACGGCGAAAAACAAGGAAAGACAAAAAAAAGTGAGCAGGGAAATAAGAAACGGTCGAGTTGATTTATTATCGGTGTTGAGTTCGTGACACCTGTTATAACAACATTTCCTTGCCCGGTCTGGCTTGCCTCTTGCACAGCAACATGAAGGATAACTAACTGGTTATCCATTACAGCGTGTTAGCTACAAAAATCAGTGACCGCAAGTAGGCACCACGACCACATACATACATAACCGTCTGTCTGTCAAATGGCACACCCATAACCACATCAGAAACTCAGCCGGTGATAAGCCCTTCGACTAATAGATATGTGGATAAACACCTATCCTGTGACGTATTCGTTTAACAAATTCTCTTGATACGAAAATATTTAAACTCTTTTGGAGAATAAACAAAAATATCAATTATTTGAAATTGTAAACTCGCTTGGCACTTGGTGAAACATTTTGAAAAAAATAATAAAGTAAAAGAATTAAAACACTTGGCAAGTTTCACAATGACGATCGTTTCGGTGTTAAAACCATTTTCAAAGAGTATAGAAAAGTATACATTTCGCCCTTGTTACATTTATAAAAACCTTTTGTAATCTATTTTGTTTAACTTCCCCCACCCCCCCCCTATTTAGTATTAGATAGTATATAAGTGATTTTGTATACAAAAGTCTACTTTTGTATACTCTTAGAAAATGGTTTTAACACCGAAACGATCGTCAGAGAAATAAATTAACATTGTGAAACTTGCCAAGTGTTTCAATTTTACTTTATTAAAGTATCAATTATTTTTTTTTTCTTGGAACACAGTAAATAGCTCAAATCCCTACGCCAAAACACCACACTAACTGTCTGAATTACTTTTCGGTTATTCAGGAACTGAAGACAACTGAAAACTAAAGACAGTGTAAATAATATAAATATTGACTAATGTCATGTTCTAAAAAGTAAAAAAAAACATATTAAGTTAAAAATATACATAAAACACCACATTTTAAGTTGCACTAATACTAAACGGTAGGGGGGGGGGGGAAGTTAAACAAAATAGATTACAAAAGGTTTTTATAAATTCAAATTTCATCAATTTAATGTTAATTTTCAAATATTACATTTAAAAAAGAAAAATGTGAAATTGAATCTACTTGAATGCTTAGAAATAAGTAAGTTAAATAAACTAGGCTTAATTATTAATGATCAGATTGATGCTAACAATTCGCCCTTGTTACATTTATAAAAACCATTTGTAATCCAGTTTGTTTTACTTCCCTCCTGTTTAGTATTACATAATTATATAATTTAAAATTATATAATATACTTTTATAATTAGATAATATATAAGTGATTTTGTAATCAGCCTTAGTTTAGTATTTCTTCCACCTGAAGAAGCCACGGTATGGCGAAATAATCATTGTGGTCAATAAATTATTTTTGTATCTTAAAACGCGGTGTTCTATTTGTATTTGTGAATATGGAGCCACAACAATTAAAAACATCCTCGATTTAATTTAAGTTAAACTAGGGACAGGACATTCGTTACTGTTATGTAAGCTTAAACATTTTTATAAGTAAACATACTTTCAAAACTGTCAAGTAGGTTATTATTTATAATTTCTTTAACCAACTTAAGATTGTTAATATAGGTCCTACGATTTTATATAGGTCCTACGATTTTCAGCAACAATATGTTGGGTACCGTAACCTAAATACTCTTTGAACCTATCTTGCATAGAACCTGTATTTTGTCCAACATATTTCTTATTACAGTCTTTATAACCAATTTCATATATTCCCGATTATTCTAGGACGGTTTGAAAAGAGTTACAATCGGAACTATAAGCTATACGAAAACCAAGTTCTTAAATTTAAACCTACTGACTAGTTTATCAACAATTTTTTTCTGCATTTGTTATTTTTTTGTTAAACGTGGTGTTTATTGTGGAAAAAAATATTAATAAGCAATGACACCATGGCAACGTTATTGAGGGATTGGGATTGCGTGTGAATAAACTATTATAACATATGTTATTTGAATATAAAGTTAGTTTTGACTTACGTTCATCTCATTTGACTAGACGTAAAACAATGTAACATATTTAAAAAAAGGAAGGTATTAAAATCCTTTTTCGTCTAAATTTTAAGGATCACAGATCCCACATTTCGAACGCGTCATACACAGTATGGCTTTCCGTACGCTGTGCCTACTGCGTTGGACGCGTTCGAAATATGGGGTCTGTGATCCTTAAAATTTTAATGCCTTCCTTTTTTTAATATGTTAAATCTTCGTCTAAGAATCCATCGGAATCAACAGTGTAATTCAATTGCGGTAGGCGTATTAGCCCTCGGAGTAGCTGTTTCTGTCGATTCCATATTTATATTTGTATTAAAACGATGTATCCTACAATTATCGGACACAGTTTGTATTGTGTTTTCTATAATACTAGCGAGTTCAATGTAATTAGATGAGTAATTTTAAATGTCAGAGGATTTTCATTGATTAATTAAAAATTCAGTTGCGAGCAGAAGCCAGTAAATGCTTGTTAATTGTGATTAATATTGTGCTTAAAAATGTGGATGAAACAGCCTTTAAATAAAATTAAAATTAAGAACAAACCTGATGATTTATAGTGAAATGTCGATGTACGAAGCGGATCAAGTTTTTAAACCTCAGATTTGTTTTTATTAAAATGTTAAATTTGTAAGCATTTAAGCATTTCAATTCTTCAAAACATATATTATTGGTCATTTTTTGTAACTAACTATAAATTTCCTACAAATTATCTTTTTGCTTTAAGTTAAGTCGTTAAAGACAAAAAACTGCTTACTACGAGATTTGCGCTGGTCTAATGGTTGACGCAGTGGTGGGCTGTTTTGTAGAGCAATGAATTCTCTTTAAAGTAAGCCTTCAAACTTTGTGGTACCTATGAGTAATAATAAATTAAAACAAAGTCACAAAAAATAAAGTAATTTGAAAAAATTGAATTAATCATCATAGGGTCGTCAAGTCCGACGACTGGTTGGACATGCACCTCCACCCCTTTGTATCTTAAGCCAATCTTCGCATTTCGTTGAATATTTTACATCCTTAATTATTTGCGAACAGTAATCTAATATTGGCTTTTCTCTGTTTCTTTTTACTTCTATTTCTGCCTCTAGTATGTTTCCAACTAGCCCATCTACTTAAAAGATGCCCTTCCAATATAACATATGGACTGAAGAGCCCCGGGCCTAATAAAGAAAACACGTTTTCTTTGTTCAAAATTGACTTTATTCCTTAATTCCAGCACAGCTCTAATATTGCAATACCACTTTTGTAGACAAATTTATCTTTTACCTCAAAATAGGCCTCAGCTTCACCGATAACCTCATCATTCCAGCGAAATTAGTTGCCGGCGAGCATTTTTTTGAGGTTTACGAACAGCCAGTAGTCGCTGGGATCCAAATGTGAGGAATATAGTGGATGTGGGAGCAATTCGAGGTTCAATTCATATCTTGCCAGGTTTGCCATTGTTTTGATGACAAATGACTTGTGACACGGTGCGTTGTTTTGATGAAACAAAATATTTTTCTTTGTCATATGCGGTCGTTTCTTTGCAATTTCAATTTTGCGACCATCAAACGGTCCAATAACGCTATATAATTACTACAATTCACTGTTGATGGTATTTCCCTTCTCAAGATAGTCGATGAATATTACACCACGCACATTCCAAAATACTGAGGTCATAACCATAACCTTTCCAGCCGATTGTTGTGCTTTTGGGCGCTTTGGATTAGCTTCACGCAATTTCACTTTTCGATCATTCAAAACGATTTTTGGATTTTTTTGGTACTTTCTGGTTCTGGTGTTACCGCCTCATTTGGACGTCTACTGCGTTCTGCATCATCAGTATCTCTGTTTGAAGTCTACATTTGAAGTCAGCAAATCAACGTTTTATTTCGTTTCGGTTTTTTCCGATGGAGCGGAGTCTCCATAACACTTTTCCACTTTTCAAGCCATTGCTTCGTTTGAACGATACTTTTTCCCATCAAGGAGCACTGTAAAATTAAAACAAGAAATTGTTTTTGATCCATTGTTTTGAAAATAACAAAAGTAGGTAGATAAAGTCGCTGAAATTTTAACAGCTGGTTTTTGACGGTTAGTACTAACTGAAAAAGACGAGAATACAATAAAACTAGCGCCATCTATGTGTTAGGCCCGGGACTTTTCAGCCTATGTGTTATCTCTCGTTTTCCTTATTGACCTCCATAGCGTGCATTGTTCTCCTACTCTTTCTAATATATCCTTATTTCCAACCTTTTCTATCCACGGCATTTTCATCAACCGCCTATAACACCACATCTCACACTCTTTTTCTTTTCCGCCACGTTTCACATCCATACGAAGCCGTGCTACAAATATACAGCTTTGACAATCTTTTTCGAGTTTCTTAATTAACCTATCGCGAGCATCGAAATTATTTCTTTCTAATTAAAGCTACTTGAGTCTGGATTATGATGTAAATATTTGAGAAATGCTTTTACCGAAACATGTAACACATGTACAAGGAAGCTTTATAATGATAATTGTTTTTCTAAAACAAAGCACCTTACTACAAATTCAGCTGAATGGAATCACCACTAAGTATTCTTTATCAATTTCATTGTTTTAGTACGAATAACTAACGATAACCAAGTTTGAAATTCACGTCTACTCCTGTAGTGTATTACCACGAGAACATATCAAAAAGTTCAAAACGATATTCATGTAAGGCATGATGTTTTCCTCAACTTCGGCTTGTATAGTAAGTTTGTATGTGTGTCGGTACTGAGCTGCTTTTATCTGTAATCTGTATAATATGCAGGTTATGCACGACGGCCGTAACATTGTTGCGGTTTGGTCATTATTGAGTCGTTCCTCCGATAATCTTCATTTTTGCATTGTGAACCAGTCGGGTAGTGCCGTGATCTCTCTGAGGTTTTGCGGTTTTCACGTACAAGTCGATGATTGGTTCCAGTCATAGCCTATTTCCGGAAAATCGCTTATGTTCGTCGAAAAAGTCATAAAATTACCAATCTCTTTTAACATATGGTTTTAACTTTTGCCTGGAAACAATTGATAAAGGCCTCATTGAAAGTAAAACAAAACGACCAAGTATGCTGAGAGTTCAGTATTACGCTAATTTACCTTTGTTCAGTATTGGCTAATTAACTATAGTGTATGAATGAAGTTTCCATTTCTACACTTCACTTTATATAAAGAGTATAGTCCAAAGTCAAAGCCAGGATGAAGTCGTAAAAGAATTTATTTGTTAAGCCAACACCAGAATCTCGTCATACCAAAACAAAAAAATCTTGAAACAAGAGTAATTAATGAAACTAAATAAAAATAAAAGAAAATCATAATTTTGGTATGCAAGAGAGGTGAAAGTAGAATGATGAAAATACCGTGAAGTCAATAAAGAAAATAAGAGATACATCAGTAGGACATCATTTGAGACAAGAAGGACTAATTAGAGGTATCTATATTAGAGGTTAGGAATAGTAAAGGCTTTTACTTGTTGAGACTTCATATTTAAGTATAATAATAAAACGCACTGTTTTCGAGTTTCAAAATTTATATTTATAGTTCTACAACTATAGTTTCACCACACTGTGGCTTCAACAGGTAGATGAAGAAATGATTAATGACAATTAAATTACAATATCTTCTTAAATACTATGTGTTAGAAAGAGAAGTAGTGGGGAAATTTAAGTTTAGCAAAGGTGAATTGTTTACTTCAATTTGATAAATTAATAGAATTTTTAATTTATTAGGTTTATTTATTTCTAATGTTTCTAGTAAATTTAGTTTTTTGCTTTTATTGATAACATGCAATATGTCGTACTCTGGATCTATCAGATGTTCTGCATAACTGGAGTTTGTTTTTCGGATTCATAACTGTTAATATGTTCCTTTATTCGTTGTTTGCATGTTTGTCTACCCAATATGTATTTTATTTCAATCTCCACATTTTATATATTAGAAGCAAAAACAGGAACAGATAAAGGCAGAGGAAGACGTAGGTTAGACTACTGCTAGCTAACAGTTATGGATGTGGGTTGTTTTAGCTTTTGGGAAGTAAGAATATTGCTTTTTAAGTAGGAAAAAGTAGAGGTCCTTGTCCATTAATTACTCTGTTATGGTAATGAACGGAAACTTGTCTAAATTGCAATTAATTTGCGGAAAATATGAACGATTGACTGGCATAAAAAATTTCACTTTTGAGTATGAGAGTGGGTTGTGTTGTTGCTCCTAATTTTATAACATAAATCCTCACATACATAATTTTATTTATAATTGATTCAAAACTGAAAAAGCCCCAGCTGTTTATTTTCATTAGTGTACTAAAATTTTGAATTGTAGCTATACATAATAAACGATAATTCATAGAATACAGGATGCGATAACGATAGTAACCGGAAATGTGAAATTAATCAACGCGGCTACGGCCGAATGAGCATAATAATTTGCAGTGGTTTACGAATAGGTAAATAATCTACGATCTACGGACTCATCTACTTTACAGTTTAACAACATCTTTTTTTTTTTTGTTGGTAAACGCATAAACAGGTGTAACTTTTATAGTCGTGAAGTTGGAAAAATAAAATTAGTAGCTGCTACGGGTATAAATATACGATAAACACGGTAATTGCAAAATGTAACTAATATTTACGTAGTATAATAATATATCGGATGTGCCATGCATAAACCACTATTTAATAATTTCACGACTTCCAATTAAACTATAAGGGTATGCAATCCTGGCATTTAAAACCTATATCGTGGTTTCAATTAATTCAGAATACAGAAGAATAATATATTTTTATTTTATAATTTTTTTATTTTTGACCAAGTCGTTATGTTCTATAAAAATAAAAAAATGTCTTCAATATATAAGTAAATAGTTCTAGTTATTATCAGATTTACTAAAACTAACGAAAGTGGATAATACTTAATATTAGTAAATATAAATATGGAATCAATAGAAACAACTACTCCGAGGGCTAATACCCCTAACGGCATTAAATTAGACTGTTGATTCCGATGGATTCTTAGACGAAGATATAACATATTCAAAAAAGGAGGAATTAAAATCCTTATTCGTCTAAATATTACGACAAAAAATCTCACATTTGGAACGCGTCCTACCAAGTAGGCACAACGAACCGAAAGCCATATCTCACGACCGGTTTCGACCTATCGGTAGGACGCGTTCCAAATGTGAGATCTATGATCTTAATATTTAGACGAATAAGGATTTTAATTCCTCCTGTTTTGAATATCTTAATATTAGTGCTTAAATACGGTCCTTTGAAAACTTCAACATTGTAGTACTTTAAAAATTTAAAAACTCACGAGCTACTTCTTAATATGAACGGAACGAGCATAATATTTCAAGCAGATTCGTCATTCTATATGTAAAAAATAATAGAAATAAGAAACATATGGTAAGTGCAATTAATAATTGAATACATTTTTGAATCAATTATTACCAACTACAGATTACCTCCAATTAATGAGGCAAAATTCGTGGCTTAGTGGTCAGAGCTTTACTAAAAATTCCCCGAGTATTTCATTGCTATTAGAAATTATTTTTCTGAACTTATCGTGTTAGTGAACGATTTGGTAGGTAACAAAAATTACGATTTTGGTGGTATCCCAAAATCACAAATACAAATAAAACACCAAGTTTTAAGTTACAAAATGATTTATTGATATTAATTGATTAATGATATATAAATTCTTCAGTTGGAAGAATGACTAAACTAAAATTATTTACAAAATCACTTATATAGGTACCTACTAGCTAAAATTAAATCGAAAACAAGGGGGGAAGGGACAAAGAATATTACCTGGAATTAATAACATTTAGTAGTGGTGAAAATTATAGGATTTATAAATTTAGAAGAGGTAAATTATTAACGTCAATTTGGTAATTTATAATTAATCCTAACTTATTTAATTTATTTATTTCTAAACACTCTAATAGATTTAATTTTGTGCTTTTCTTTTGAATATGAAAAATCTCGAAATTTTTATTAAATTGATGTGCCTCTGATAATAAATATTCTGCGTAAGTAGAATGGGAAGATTTCTAATAAATCTACTCTTATGTTCAGAAATCCTATCCTTAAAGGCTCTACCAGTCTGGCCAATATAAGCTATGTTGCAAGTACCACATTGTAGTTTATAAACCCCTGATTTGATGTTTTTTATTGGTAAGGTCTTTGTTGTTTGTCAGAATTTTACCTAAAGAAATATTAGTTTTGAATGAAATCGTGTAATTTGTAAAATTAGATAAATGTTTGCTTAAGTTGGTAGATATATTTCCCAGGTACGTAATTGAATTGTATCGACTTTTAATAATATTATTGGCACTAATAACAGGATAGATTAAATTGCGAGTTTTTTATCCCAATTTTTTATTTAACAAGTTTAAAAACAAAAAACAATTATAACCATTATTTCTTGCAATCAAGTAAATTCTATTTAATTCTTTTTGATAACATTCATGAGACATTGGTATAGTTATTAGTCTATGTAAGCTTGTATGAAAGAAGGCTAATTTATGAGACCAAGGGTGAGTAGAGTTAGCATGAACTACTGTATCTGTATGTGAATGTTTATGATAAATAGAAAATAATTTTGTAATTTAAAACTTGGTGTTTTATTTGTATTTGTAAATATGGAGTTACAACAATTGAAAGCTTCCTCGATGGAATTTTTGAAGTATCCAAAATGTTAATTTAAGTCGAAAAAAATATATTTATAATGCTGTGCATGTGAAGTTATTTCAAGGATATCCAGACATAGGTAGAATTAAAGAAAAAAATGCCTCCTTAGAACAAAAGTTTTTGTAACTCTAGGTGAAGGATTTAAATGCGGACGAACAGACGGACAGAGTGGATACAACAAAATTGTTGGTTTGATCCTTCCAAAAAATAGTGTCAGAGATTTAAAAATCCTTAAGCTGTCTTTATTAAAACATTTAAATCAAGCCAATAATTGGAGGAAAGGTTAGTGTTAAGTATGTACATACAAAAGCTTATAAATGTTTCAATTTTGTTTATTATTTTAAATAAAAACGCAAAAAGGAAGATTTTACAAAACAATTATTCAAACATAACATGTAACACGTTTCGCCACACATTGGCCTTGTCGGACTCATTGAAAATGTACTTGTTCGTGTTTTTCCTTGGATTATACATTTTCCTCAAATAAAGGTCGAAACTGTTCAAGCACTTTTTTATGCTTATATTTATACTTATAAATAGTTATTACTGTTGATAAAGACCTAGTCGGTCGAAACAATCGTAGTATAAACACAATATAATAAAAAACGCTTTAAAATGTTTCAGAGGTATATTAGAAAAACTCTACGTATGTTTCGGTGGATAACGTGCTTATTAAGAGTATATAAAATAATACTAAAATTTAAAACATGTTCAGGTTTTATATATCTACGGAGGGTTGTTAATATGGGAAATACCCAAATACAGGTCTAATACAGGAGTATCTTTAAAATCTAGCTGATCGTTCATTCGTTCCAGCATAAATTTCTTTCATAATTAAATTTATTTTCGTCTTTTTTAAGATATTGTCTCCGATTATAGAGTTGTAATCATTATTTATAGCGATTTGTTTGACAATATCTTAAAAAAGATGAAAAGAAATTTAATTATGAAAGAAATTCATGCTGGAATTTAGAGACTAGAACAAAAGAACATGTAAAAAGTATAGAAATTTAAAAAGATCTGTAGACATTAGCGCACATTGTTTAGACTTCAATCATTATTGAAATATAGATAATTTAAAGCTATTACATTCAGAAAACAAAGGCACTAGATTGAAATTATTAGAACAATTGGAAATAAAAAGGAGCTTTACTTCAAAAATTAAATATAACGAACGACCAGCTAGATTTTAAAGACACTCCTGTATTAGACCTGTATTTGGGTATTTCCCATATTAACAACCCTCCGTAGATATATAAGACCTGAACATGTTTTAAATTTTAGCATTATCTTATATACTCTTGATAAAAGTGTTATACACCGAAAAATATGTAGAGTTTTTCTAATATACATTTGAAACATTTAAAAGCGTTTGTTCGCGTTTATTTATCTTTTCATTTTTTGTTTTTGTAATTTATTGAGCTTGTCAGTCACGCATTTTTACGTCTCCGATTTTTTGTATTATCATGTGCATTTGCTGTCCGTTTCTTTCTTTTGCGATTTATGGTTTTAGTATGTATCATATTTTTTCCCTTTTTAGTATTGCCGTTTCCTATTGTATTATTTTTTCTTTGTCTTCAAATGTGCTTCTAGAGTTTAAGTTAGTTTATAGATTTATTGGGGGTAATTTATTGACCCATCGGTCCATTTCGAGGACGTAGATGATGCACCGACACATAGATTACAATGTTGCATTTTTTGTATTTACGTTTTCCCTCCTTTTTGTTTGTTTTGTTGTTTCAAGTGTCGGTGCATCGGAACTACCCCTCCTCTAGGGGCGGTTCTTAAATTCATGATAATATAAGTATTTCAAAACAGTAACATAGTTAATACAAGATAGTTAATATAGATAACATAGTTCACAGTTAGAACAGTTCAATCAATTCATTCAATTTCAACATATTAGATAAAAACATCAAACGTTTAGAAGAGATCATTTTTAATACATTTAACCTATAGCACAAATCAAATCAAGATCTCTATAAACGTATAGTATCAATAACATATAGTTCAATCAATCAATCATAATCATTTAATATTTCGTAAATAAGTAGCAGTCACGACGTTCATGAAAATTAGTGTATATAGTTTGTAAATAGTTGGGTGTAATAAACAATTAAAACACGAAGTCCGTTTATTGCACCGATTCCCCCATAGGAATCAAAAGAAGTAGCACATCTGTGCACCGGTGAAATAATTCATTTCATCAACCTAATTAAACAGCGTTTTTTATTATATTTTGTTTATTTCATAATGTTTCATAATTCAGTCACCGACCAAACTGTTTCTCTTATTAATCATAGTGTTTTAATAAACAAAATTGAAAATTTTAAAAGCATTTTTATGTAAATTCAATTGAAAATATTAAATTTCTATTCAGAATTGGAAAAAAATTATCCGGGGAGAATGAGCTATCCCAACATACATATTAATTGTGCAGTTAGGTGAGCATATTTTGCTCTGATGGCGTAAATGATTAAAGGTTATTGTGAATAAAACTGTTAACGTCAAATCAATCCGCTACTGAGTCTATTGAAATTACCCGGTACTTTGGTTTCGCGAATAATTGCAGATCGAGCGCTCGACAATAACAATTTGCAACCGTTCTTGCGATTGAAACTTAACAGAAGTACGCACTTGAAAAATAGAAACAATGTGGTATTGACGAGTAGGTTAAACTCGAACTTGCATACTTGTGGGGAGAGAAAGAGAAGGAGAAAGGGTGAGAGTGCTGGGGGGAAGAAGAGACAGCAGCAGAGCATAATGACCATGCTTGCCTCTATATACTTCTAGCTGCCAACCACAATGCCGTATTAAGCACTACAGTTTTTTTTTTCGGAAATAATTGAGCTCGTACAGCTCGCGCTACTTAGTGGCACAAAACATGTAACACTCAAGGGTCCTTCTGGCTGCCAGCAATCCTTCTCTCCGAACCCCACCCTCCACCTTTTCCTCATCCTTCTTCTTACTCTTTTCCTCCTGTGCTTTCAACTTCACATAAATGTTTGAGACGTCGACGTTTTGAGGGTCGAGAAAAACTCCTAAGTATTCTATTCGGCTGGACTTCATTACGCGATAAATACAGTCATTGTTGTTAAATGTCCCTTAGCAAGAAGAACGGGCGCAGCAATGAACAAAAAGTTTAACGACCAGACGAACTTTAACCGTAGCTATGCGATTTAAATGTCGAATGAAAAAAATGTAAAAACCGCTTTTTAAATATACAGGGTGCTATTGTATCAGCCAATGAAACATGTAAAATACGAGGGAGGATCAAATATAAACGAACCGGATAGTTGTCCAAGGCGCATCCGGGCGTTAGAAACTTGAAGTGGGGATATTAGGTGGCACGGAAACGACACGTCGTATTGCTGCGTTCGCTTGGTTAATAGATATCCCAATGAGTGAGAATGAGGTGCATAGCACATAACAGCGATGTGCAACGAATTATTATTAACTTTCTTACACGTCAAAACGTGAAACCAGCTGAAATTATACTCAAAAACATTAAAACGAGCAAGCATGGAGTGGCGGCGCAAAGATGAATCAAACCCAGTGAAACCGAAAACACGTCTGTCTGCAGGCAAAGTTTCGGCCACGGTTTTTTGGGACTGGAGAGGGGTTGGTTGATTTTTTGCACGAACGAATAACCATTAATACAGCCTACTACTGTTTGTACACTGACTTCTCAGTCAGGTAAAACTTGCTTATCGCCAAAAAAGGAGGACGCACCCCATTCGTGACGTGTTACTCTTGCATGATAACGATAGGCCCTATACCGCAGTTTTAACGCAAGCCCAAATCGGTGAAATGCACTGGACTCAGCTGGAACACACTCTGTATAGCCCAGACTTATCACCTTGTGATTTCCACACATTTGGGCCTCTCAAAGAATCACTGGGAGGCGAGCGATTTCAGACCTATGAACAGTTGGAGGGATAGACACCCGCCCTGCTTCTTTTTATGAAAACGGGACGAAAAAACTACTAACGCTTTGGAAAATATGTATAGACAAACAAGGGAGATATGTCGAAAAGATGGAGAAATTTGTGTATTTGTGAAACTTAACTCAAAATAAATGTTTTATGAACAAAAGCTCGGTTATATTTGATCCATCCTCGTATGTCGTCGATAAAACGTTTTACCCTGAAAAGTAATTGAAGTTGCACTTGGAAACCAAAATAATCCGTCATGAAAAACAAAATGAAACGCTTAGGAGAGAAAAATAAACACTGTTGGGAACAAGTAATACTAATTCAGTGGAACATTCCTTTATAGAGTATACAGTGAAATCCGCTTATAATGACGTTGAAAATAAATAAAAGTTATAATTAATAAGGGGTGAAAGGAGAAAATTTAGGTAGACGTAATGATAGTAAACTTACATAAAAATGAAACAAAGGCATGCACAAGATAAGAAGTTGTCTACATTGAAATCAGAAACTATATACTATACAAAAGAACAAAATTTAGAATATTTACAATTAAGTTATTTCGGTACAATGATAACTTCATAATTTTGTATCACGAGGGGAGATAGCTTCACAAAATTACCTTACACACCTATCTATATGCTAGTAGCACCGTGCATACGTAACACATTAGTATACAGGTATACCTCGAATCATTACAAGATAATTTTACCTTATTTAATTTGACGCCTGTACATTGGCAATCAATCTTTTACTGTAACAATTTATTTTAATAACGTTCTTTTAATGTTTTCTGCTCAGTTGTTAAATCTCATGTTTTATGTCTCTACCACTTATTCCATCCTGACTTTCCTCACTTATCTATTTTTTTAGATGTGTAATATTGAAATTCCGAAGGTATAATAAAATTAATGTGTCTATAATGAACAAAATACGGGAAACTATTCAAAATATTCAGATAAATATCTGAGTTCGTTGTTAGGATTGCTTCGCCAAGCGGTGTGTTTAATAAAAGAAAAGAAAAATAGCTAAACAAGGTTGTTAAATGTGTCAATTGCAACACCGAAACAAACAGTTTTTCGCAATTCCATGCATTATTTCATCGGAATGTAGCACCTGCGTGAAGCAATTGTTGCATGTGGAACTTAAATGAGACGTATCATTACTGCATGCAGAAAATTATACATAGTAGATAACATGAGGATAATAAAAACTCGAAGTATTTGTCGATACAATTTACTGGATAAAAGAACGGCTAAGTGTGCGTAGATGGTTTCGTTTTGAGCAGTTTTCTTCAGCAGATTTGGGATTGGTAATAAAATTTGTGTTTTTCGAAAAAATATAAAACTTCAAATCATCATTTGTATATTTGAATTAGTACAACAATAGATTACTTCAGCCTTTACTTGATGGAAATTAACATTCATCTTAAATAGTAAAATAAAATAAAACACAAATTTACACTTATAATTTTATTTAATTCTTGACAATTGTTCAAATATAACTATTAACTCGTCTAAAAACCCGTTAAGAGTTTTTTTGTAATTGAAATTTCAAAACGAAAGGTCTTTGACATAAAACGGTTCTACTTTATTGAAGGGACTATTCTTAGCATTTTACATGGTCGGTTAAACTTTTACCTATAGTGTATAGTAGAAAAGTCGGAGAATAAATATAATTGTTTCATGTCAAGATTATTACACCAAGATTTTTTGTTTTCTTCACATGATTAAAGGTCATGGTTTTTAGCGTTTTAGGTTGAGTATTATTAAAATACCATAAGAAAAGACACTATTATTTTGTAATTAACATTTTTTTATAAAAAAGGTCAGCACAAATAACAGACAATAAGAAGAAATATATACAAAAAGCCGAAACGATGCAAAAACACAACAACATACAAAATATATACAAACACGATGAAAATCAGAAAAAAATTTAAACAAAGAGAATAATGTAGACTTAAAGGAGCAGGTTGGCTGGAGAATTGATTTTAAGATACAAACAAAAAAACTTTTCTGTGCTTCATTCACACCAGCTACTCGTGCTGGTGGGCGAGCAGTTCCTCCGACCTACACTGTAGTAACCCTCCGGCTTTGTAGGGCGTAAGGCCCTCTTCAGCCTCCTTGCAAGAATCGTGGAAATGGGTGAGTGGTGTGGCCAGGGAGGGAAAAATGAGACGGACGAAATGAAGACAGAAGAAAAGTGAAAGATTATCTGTGGAATATTACAGCTCCAGCACTTGTCTAAGTGGTCCAAGGAAACCACAGAAAACTTGGAACAGAGCAGCCACCCCGGGTTCGGTGACCTCCCGAATGCTAAGCAATGATCTAGAGCACTAGACCACGCCGCTCAGTGATTTTAAGATAAAAATGTTGGGGTATTTGTACAGCTGAATTGTTAGTAAAAAGAGATAGAATATGCAAGAAGGAAAAGTCTTGACAGTAAAGTTGAAGGTACGAGTTTATAGACATAAAAGTTACCAGTATAGAATATTAGGAGAAGTAATTAAGGGAAAGTCCAGCTATTAGTAAGGGGTGCATGCAGGTATAGGTGAAGATGAAATTCTAGGTAAAGGCTAAGTTATTGATAGTAGAACAATATAATTTAGGTAGAAAGAAACCAAAGGCATGCACAAGATAAAAAGTTGTAAGTCTACAAATAGATTTAGAAAATAAAGATGAAAATTTACAAAATAAAAAATAATATTTATAAAAACAAAAAAAAAATAAATATGAAAAATTAATAAAACCGCTACAGATCAAAGGTAAAGGTTGTCTGATTTTGGACAGCAAGAGTTTCCAAAATTAGGAATCCCATCAAATGTACGCTTTTATAACTTGTTGCGTTTTTAATAATTTAAACATCTAATTATTATAAAAACAAACCTAACTGAAGAAACCGTATTTACAAAATTTATTTATATATCCTACCGTTACTTGATTTTCGGAATTCAAACGGGTCTCTTTAAATTATCAAATGGGCGATTAGGTGTATTTGTCAGTTCTCTTCATTAAAGGTTTTACATAAAATTTAAGGGAACATGAAATTTTGACTTTGATGTTTTAAAGGAAAAAAGTAAAATATCTCAATAACAAATGTAATTAGGTACCTTAATTATTGTACCAATGTCATGAACGAAAATTAGTTCGTGTTTAAATTTGCAAATACGAACCGAACAATCGTTTCAGGCTCATTGTAGGCTCATTTTATTAAATAGTCGCGGATTCATTGTTGATATTGTTAATGTTTATTGTTGAATCCATAAGAACCGCTTGTTAACTCTGTCATATTCATTGTTTAATACATAAAAAGCAATTGTTGAAAAACCCATTAACAGTCATATTGTTGGAATTATCAAATGTTAATTATTGTACTTTTGTTAAAACAGTCGATCGAGAAGTGGGAGGAATCGATATCCGTCGGGAATAAATTTATTAAATAAAATATAATATGTGCAAGAAATGCCACCACATTAATATGAATTCAGTGTGCGATTGGCTATAATAACTTCATAAACTCTCGGGCGTTCATTCCATCGTGTAAAATGTTATGCATGTGAGCGTTGAGTACGTGTATATGGCACGAACATAATGTCATAAAGTAACGCATTCTTCGTAACTCCACCTTATCCTTGGAAAGGCGACTTTCTGCATACAAAACCAGGAGCAGCCGATCCGTAGTCAGCGAGCGCATTGGTTTCAGAGCCAAGCGCCAAGAAGCGCAGTCCAGTCCGCAGCGTACAGCGCAGCGACTAGAGAAAAGAGAGAGACGGGAAACCCTCTTGTTCGCTCGTTTCCCTTTCGCTTGTACCATTCATTCCTTCTTTCTTCCTTAACGTAGGTACGTACGTACGTACGTACGTACTTATTGTAGGTACTACAATATTATATGTACAACAGTCGATGTCGTTCCTCTAAACACGACCGTTGTTTTACAATTTCAGATCGACAGCTGCCTGCCTCATATTATTCAAGACGCAAAACGTCAACACTCGGAGATGGGCGTTTCGTAGAATATTACCATACAATAGGGCCTTATTACTAATCTACAGCTGTTTTACGATCACTCGTTTACATGATAAATACTGAGCTTCGACAACACTCACACACACACACACCCAGACATATGAGCACACATGTATTTTGTTCGTTATTATTATTATTATTATTATTATTATTATTATTATTATTATTGTCATGTTGCTAGGCCCGAAAACAGAATAGAAATGGACAGGCAATGTCATCTTTTGTCATAAATTTCTACAATTTGAACATCAGTTTTTGTACTCTTGACCATTAAAGACATTCAACTAAACTTTATACCGTGATCAAAAATTATCTAATGATCACTATCACATCACTATTTAATAATGGTCTAAAGGGACTAACTAAATGGTCTATTTCGAGGTTTCTAGGATGCGTCGTTTAATTGGAATTTTTAATTAAACATCGCCAGTTTTTGGACTTGTTGAGCCTGCTTAAATATCAATATTCGGCGTGGTGGAGTCATATACATAATGTGGTAGTAGCTGTGACTAAACAGAATCATTTGCTAGGTTAAGTTGTGATATAGAGGAACGCCATGGTGATATGCACCATCACTATCCGACCAAACTTGGATGGATTTATTTAGTAAAATAATCTAAGAAACCCTGAAGTACACATTCAAGACGTATACCAAGTTGTATAAGTGTCAAATTGAAGAAGTAATTTTCAAACCTGGTGACATGTTTTCATTTGCTTGTAGTAGGAAGTAGTAAGTTTATATTGTGTTGTTCTACGCTGCAACCCTTCAATTAACCATATGCAGAGAACTTAAATCAGTATTTGCATCTATGGAATGAGTTAAAATACATTTGAACCTTCTTTGTAAAAGCATTTATCCTTTAAAAATTATTTTTCTCTACAGCCTTTCCCTCTAACCGAATTTTGTAAAAATTATATTCTAAATATAAATATAAACATGGAATCAACAGAAACAACTACTCAGAGGGCTAATACCCCTACTGGCATTGAATTACACTGTTAATTCTGATGGATTATTAGACGAAGATATAATATATTCAAAAAAAGAAGGTATTAAAATCCCCATTCGTCTAACTTTAAAGGATCACAGATCCCACATTTCGAACGCGACCCGATAGGTCAAAACCGGTCGTGGTATGACTTTCGGTACACTGTGTCTACTGTGTAGGACGCGTTCGAAGTGTGGGATTTGTGATCCTTAAAATTTAGACGAAAAAGTATATTAATGCTTTCTTTTTTTGAATAAATTATATTCTGTTATGATCACTACACACAGTTGAATTGTACTCTAATTAGAAGTATTTTTTTATATTAGCCATAAAATTTGATCGCTCACAAACAACAGGAATAATAATAATTATAATGCATATACATAATTACTTCTAAATGTTTGATAAGGTATAATTTTAGATCAATGTCTATATTATATAGAAAGGTTTGGCATAAAATTTAAAAATAAAATTGCGGCATGTACTGCAATTATAAGATGGGGTTAACAAATATTTTTATGAGAACAGCCTCCAGCGTTCGCCCTTGACATTAAATATCAAATCTTTTAAGTAATTGGATTTTACCCATACTATAATATTTATGCTAAATTCTAACTTCTTACTTTTTAACCAGAACCATTTTGACATCTCTCCGTGTTACGGTCCGCTTGAGAATTTGACTGCAGGAGGTTGATAATTTGATTAGTACCCTTCTGCTTTTCTTAATGAGGGTCAACAGTTTGCTTTCAGTGATAATACGATTAGATCCCTTCGAGATCCTAACCAAATTAGCCACAAACTGGAAATCTGATCCATGTTTCCCAGAATATATAACAGTCTAAAATAGTAACTAAAATGTGGTTTGTAGGAAAATAATTTCCATACAAATACTTTTATACCATTATTTTGGCTAATTACAACTACTCTATATTCATAACTTCTGCAATTAATCAAGTACATACTTACATCGATGTTATTGATGTAACTTAACAATATATACGAAGTTACTTCAATTAACAAAATACAAATTAATCAGTAAGCTTAAACAGAAAGTCTGATTTTTATTATAATGTATATGCTATAAAGCACGGGGCCATCATTTAATACTACAACAGTTGCAGTGATTCTTAAACTGGAAATAATTGTGGTCCTGTTTTCTTGCTCTAACGTGGCCTGATTGGGATTAAGTCCTACCTGGTTTTATCTGCGGCTTGAAGGGGTGATTTTTATTATAATGTATATGCTATAAAGCATGGGGCCATCATTTAATACTACAACAGTTGCAGTGATTCTTAAACTGGAAATAATTGTGGTCCTGTTTTCTTGCTCTAACGTGGCCTGATTGGGATTAAGTCCTACCTGGTTTTATCTGCGGCTTGAAGGGGTGATTTTTATTATAATGTATATGCTATAAAGCATGGGGCCATCATTTAATACTACAACAGTTGCAGTGATTCTTAAACTGGAAATAATTGTGGTCCTGTTTTCTTGCTCTAACGTGGCCTGATTGGGATTAAGTCCTACCTGGTTTTATCTGCGGCTTGAAGGGGTGATTTTTATTATAATGTATATGCTATAAAGCATGGGGCCATCATTTAATACTACAACAGTTGCAGTGATTCTTAAACTGGAAATAATTGTGGTCCTGTTTTCTTGCTCTAACGTGGCCTGATTGGGATTAAGTCCTACCTGGTTTTATCTGCGGCTTGAAGGGGTGATTTTTATTATAATGTATATGCTATAAAGCATGGGGCCATCATTTAATACTACAACAGTTGCAGTGATTCTTAAACTGGAAATAATTGTGGTCCTGTTTTCTTGCTCTAACGTGGCCTGATTGGGATTAAGTCCTACCTGGTTTTATCTGCGGCTTGAAGGGGTGATTTTTATTATAATGTATATGCTATAAAGCATGGGGCCATCATTTAATACTACAACAGTTGCAGTGATTCTTAAACTGGAAATAATTGTGGTCCTGTTTTCTTGCTCTAACGTGGCCTGATTGGGATTAAGTCCTACCTGGTTTTATCTGCGGCTTGAAGGGGTGATTTTTATTATAATGTATATGCTATAAAGCATGGGGCCATCATTTAATACTACAACAGTTGCAGTGATTCTTAAACTGGAAATAATTGTGGTCCTGTTTTCTTGCTCTAACGTGGCCTGATTGGGATTAAGTCCTACCTGGTTTTATCTGCGGCTTGAAGGGGTGATTTTTATTATAATGTATATGCTATAAAGCATGGGGCCATCATTTAATACTACAACAGTTGCAGTGATTCTTAAACTGGAAATAATTGTGGTCCTGTTTTCTTGCTCTAACGTGGCCTGATTGGGATTAAGTCCTACCTGGTTTTATCTGCGGCTTGAAGGGGTGATTTTTATTATAATGTATATGCTATAAAGCATGGGGCCATCATTTAATACTACAACAGTTGCAGTGATTCTTAAACTGGAAATAATTGTGGTCCTGTTTTCTTGCTCTAACGTGGCCTGATTGGGATTAAGTCCTACCTGGTTTTATCTGCGGCTTGAAGGGGTGATTTTTATTATAATGTATATGCTATAAAGCATGGGGCCATCATTTAATACTACAACAGTTGCAGTGATTCTTAAACTGGAAATAATTGTGGTCCTGTTTTCTTGCTCTAACGTGGCCTGATTGGGATTAAGTCCTACCTGGTTTTATCTGCGGCTTGAAGGGGTGATTTTTATTATAATGTATATGCTATAAAGCATGGGGCCATCATTTAATACTACAACAGTTGCAGTGATTCTTAAACTGGAAATAATTGTGGTCCTGTTTTCTTGCTCTAACGTGGCCTGATTGGGATTAAGTCCTACCTGGTTTTATCTGCGGCTTGAAGGGGTGATTTTTATTATAATGTATATGCTATAAAGCATGGGGCCATCATTTAATACTACAACAGTTGCAGTGATTCTTAAACTGGAAATAATTGTGGTCCTGTTTTCTTGCTCTAACGTGGCCTGATTGGGATTAAGTCCTACCTGGTTTTATCTGCGGCTTGAAGGGGTGATTTTTATTATAATGTATATGCTATAAAGCATGGGGCCATCATTTAATACTACAACAGTTGCAGTGATTCTTAAACTGGAAATAATTGTGGTCCTGTTTTCTTGCTCTAACGTGGCCTGATTGGGATTAAGTCCTACCTGGTTTTATCTGCGGCTTGAAGGGGTGATTTTTATTATAATGTATATGCTATAAAGCATGGGGCCATCATTTAATACTACAACAGTTGCAGTGATTCTTAAACTGGAAATAATTGTGGTCCTGTTTTCTTGCTCTAACGTGGCCTGATTGGGATTAAGTCCTACCTGGTTTTATCTGCGGCTTGAAGGGGTATATCCACACCCAATACTAGTACTCCTCGCACACAACGATTTCCGAACTCAACAGGCTCCTGGACCTTCTTGATGGCTTCTTAGACTTAATTAATCTTCTGGATGATGATTTACCCTGGCTCTTTATAGGACTCCACATTGTGATTATTCGCATTTTAAACAACTAGAACTTAGTCACGACCACATTCGTTGTAGTTTCGTGCAATATAACAACAAATATAATGAAAATTTGAATAACGCTTCTGTTGAGATTAGAAATAAGTTGGTGATGCGCAATTTACAATAATTCCTTTTCATACGAAATATAAATACAAACCAATTTTATTTGGGTATTTCCAAATGTTGCCGATATTATTCCGGCAACAAAGGGACCTTATTGGGGTACCTGCTTGGGGTCTTTGGCAGGCATAAATGTCTTAGTTTAGGTTTTCCAAATACATTCAAAAAGAAGAAGGCATTAAAATACGTTTTCGTCAAAATTTCAAGGATTACAGATCCCACATTTCGAACGCGTCCTACACAGTAGGCACAGCGCACCGAAAGCCATAACCCACGACCTATCGGGTCTCATCAGGTGGGCGCCGGCAGAAAGGCCTTTAGACGAAAAAGTATTTTAATGCCTTCTAAACCTCGGAGTAGTTGTTTCTGTTGATTCCATATTTATATTTATATTTTCAAAATCCGTCGATTTTGTTTACTCACTTATCTATTTTGTAATCGCTAATTCTAACCGTAACCTAAGATCAAACAACCGATTAACCATTGTCCTACCCTTTGCATCCCCTCCGTTTAATTTTAAGAGTACCACCTAGTAATTTTATTCATTTTTTCATTTATTCAACAATCACTTCTGAACTTCTTAGATGAGTAGATGAGTAATGTAGATATTTGTAAATATTGGAAAAATTAAAATTAAAACTACACTGTCCTGTTTATATTCAGAAATAATAAGTGGCACAGCTTTTTAATTAAGGCTGTGCAGCAGTGATCACTAACAAATAATAACTTGATGAAGGTTCAGTGCCTAAATGTAATATACAGCTTCCGTGTTTCGTAAATTAACCCGAATCTATTTGAGAACAAATGAAAAAAAACAAAATCGTTTTATAAATTGTAAGCACTATATGACAATATTTAATTTAATTTTACGTTTACCCAACTAGTTACTCGGGGAGAGCTTCAGTCCGATAAATAAGTTAAGAAAATCTCTACGAAATGTCTGGTTATTTATGAGTATCGTCCCGTATAATAGATTGTTGTTTGCAAATATGTAGTAAAGTCTAAATTAGACGACCGTGCCGCTGGCACATATGTACACCCACAATTCTCTCTTTCTGGTCGTTCGTTATCGAACTAAATGGCTGCATGTCGCGCATGCCTTAATTTCGTTGATGATAAGATGATGATAAAATGCATCTAGAGACTGATGTCACAGCCGCCTACGCGACACCACGCGCCAAGATTTACAATTTGAATGCATGAGTATAATGAAGATGGAGAGTACGATCGTGTGTGTCTGTAGATATATGTGTGCTGTATTTTGTACATTTATTGCTTGTTGTATGATTCACAAGATACGGGAGCTTTTTAACTCCACATCTGGTCGCACTGTTGTGTCGTGTATTCAAAATTGCATTCATATGACAATAAAAACTGTTACAGACGTATATTTTATTGGTGAAGTAATTAAATGGTTAATAGGTATTTAAATTTTATATCAGCAAAGAAATGACTATTTTGTTGCAGCTTACAATTTTTGTTTTGCAATTTTAAAATACGAAAAGCAAATTAAACTTCTAAGCGTCTGTTTGGGTAGCAAAATTATTAATTGGTCTGGTAAATTATTAAATGAGGATAAACCATTTGGTCTTCTAAAATTTATCGACAAATTGAGCAAGGCCATTTAGTATCTATATCTGCAAATGGTGATCTTCTGCATTAACTAAATAAATGGAAAATTGGATGGAATCATCCATCAAATACGAAATCCAAAGATACCTTGACAGTTCTGTTTTTAATATAATAAACAATTGTTTTAGGAATCAGAATTTTTACGTGTTCTAGAATTAAATACAGATGTGGTAGCGAATATGGGAATTTCTACTGACGGAATCATTGAAATTATTAAAGTCATGCTACATCCACAATCGACAGCGGTATCCAAAACTTCAATGGGTTCAACTAGTGCTGAATATAACTATAATATTCTGCTGACTTTTAAATCCTAGCTATTTCGTTTGGTTGTTTATATAGTGCACAAAAATGTCGAAAACAAAAAAGTCTCAAACGAATGAAAATCATCATAAGGTCGTCAGTTCGAAGACCCACCTTCGCTGTCTCTTATTCTGAGCCAATTTTGGCATTTCACTATTTGCAAACAGTAGTCTAATCTAGACCTCCCTCTTCCACTTTTTACTCCAACTTCTTCCTCTAATAAATCTCTAACTAGCCTTCATGTCCCAGAAGGTGTCCTACCACCCTATTATCTCTCCTTTCCAAATTCACCACTTCCACAGCGCCATTTGTTCTCATATCCTTTCTAATACTTTTTCATTGCTAACCTTTTCCATCTACGGTATTTTTAACAACCGCCTATAACGCCACATTTCAAATGCTTTTAACTTCTTCTTCTTTTCCGCTGCGTCCACCGTCCAAGTCTAATAATCATTTTGATGTTTCTAAATTAATCGATCGCTAGCATAAAAGCGATTCGACCCTGCCCTATTCATTGTTTGATGTCTCTCTTTTTATAAATCTAATAAATACTTTTTTTGTTCTATTTTAGAGACGTACTACTGGACACTAGAGTATCGAACGAAGGACATGGAATACCTCAGTGGGCTCATTTTGGTAAGCAATTCTTAAAAAACAATATATTTACTTACATTTTTTATGATTTCAAAATTCAACATAGGTTGTTCTATTGCCTTTAATCTATTAGATGTTAAACTAGGTTTCATAAAGTACCCATCTACCAGTAGGGCGTTACATTATTACATTTAACAATCGATTATCGATTGTAAGAAAATAATCGATTATTGCGATTAATCAAATTGTTTATTAGGGTAATAATCAGTTGACAAAATAATATAGGTAACATGCTATATTCACAAAAATACCGTTTCTTATTTCATGTGGTAACGATGTGGTAGAAACATGACTTAACAACCATTGGAACACTGTTCTATATTTTTATCGTTTCTTTGTGTAAAATGCTGCTCTGAACATTCTTTAAGCTTCCAAATTACTAATCCACTGATAATTACTGCTAACTGTGGTATTTGAAATGTATGGCAATGAAACTCTATGAAGGTATCTACGTTTCAAACTGAATCCACGATACAGCTTTTATTCGTGATAAACACGTAAATCAAGTTATTATTATTGTAAATTCCCTGTCACATCTATTCTATAATTGTATGTCTAATAAGGCTACATGTTAATTAAGGTAGTGAGAACTTTTTAAATTATTTTCTTAACAACTATACATATGTTCCATTTTAAAAAATAAACGATTATATTCTTGAAATATTTGAGGAATTTTTAATAGGGGTAAATTTTAAATACATTAATGCGAAATTAATTATTAAATTAATTTATACCCACTACAGATTACCTCATGCATTGACGGAAAAATTTGTTACTGTTGTCACCTCTCGTAGTTTAGTGGCAAAAGCATTGGCGCATAAAGCCAAAGATCCCGGGTTTGAGTCCCGGCGGGGGCGAGACAACAGTAATAAAATTTTCCCTCATTGTATGAGATAAACTGTAGTGGGTATAAATTAATTCAATAATTAGTGTCGCATTAATGTACCTATTTGATTATATTCTTATTTACAAACTTTATGTAGAATTCCGCTGTTTTAGCCTACGGAGACTACCTACTATCCAATGAGTTTTATAATATAAAGTATTTTAAATATATTCCAAAAGAAATCCTTAAATGGCTTCCGTTGGGTATAGGAATTAGACAGTTTTATAAACGCGGTAGAACTACTGTGCGCCGCCTATTTTATGGGTGTACAGTAATTCGTCGGTTCAAAATAAACAGAAGCTTATTGTTAAGAAGAGCGACGACTTAACCAATTTACATTTGACCTTTTTAACGTTAAATTGCTCGGACGCACCCAGCAGCAGCAACAGCAGCCGCTGCAGCGTTCACTAAATTCCTTTAAATTGCAACAATGCTACGTTTTGTTGAGCTCGATGTAAAGTATAAAAAGTATTAAGCAGATAACTCAAACCTACTCAGCTAGTTTGTATGACCATGTATGTTTTAAATTAACGACCATGTTAGTCAAGACAAACGTATATTTACTGTAGATAATAAGCAAGCAGAGGTGTGTAATGGTGGATATCAAAAACTTTACGAATTGTTTTCTGGATATCATAATCTGATCGCTTTAAATATTTAATTAATGTTGCGTGTTACAGTTGGTATTTTAAAGATAATTTAATTAAGTACAATTAAGATAAAGTTAACATAGTTGCATAATTCTAATCTATGTTACTCATGTGCCTCCGCTAAGTTTAACAACATTACTTACGATTACTTTCTCAAACAGATTCGATATTTCTTTGAACGCTCAAATTTTGTTTCTTGAGAATTGATAATGTGAGCCAGGGATTGTAGACACAGAATATTTTAATAATGTAATTATTGTTTTTGAAATACTTATTGTCTCCTATTCACAAAAACTTTTGTACAATTATTGAATATTATTATAAAATCAAAATGATTGCACAATATGATAGGTATGTATTAATATTATAAAGTGCTCACTAGATTGAAATAATGCTTCAAATTTTATTTTTATACTACTTTTATTTAAAAGTTTCTTAAATTACTAGAATAACCCGTCCAAATTTGAATGGCACATTGCACAAGTCAATCAGTCAAACCTGTCCTACCACAGCGCAATCCAAGCTCATGGTGCATACCATTTCCCATTTGGGTAAAAAATTAGGGGTAAAACCATTTATTAATAAGGGGTGCATGCAGGTATAGATGAAAGGAGGTAAACAGGCACAGGATAAGAAGTTGTCTACATTGAAATCAGAAACTATTTACAAAAAAAAATAATGATATTTAAAGAAAGTAAAAATGAAGGTTCACTTTCTTCATAACTTAATAGAATTATCTATAGCAAAATTTAACTTTATAAACACACCATGCTGGTCACATTACGAATTGATTAATATCAGTATTGTTTGTAGATAGATAGCTACAATTTCCCATTTGATTTTTCTTTAATTTGTCATCTCTCAAAATCTCTAGAAAGACATTTTTATGGTTTTGATTTTTAACGAGTCCAAATAAGATCAAGAAAAGTTGTTCAACAAGAGCAATCATGTGACAATCATGACCTTATTCATACAGGATTTGCTTTTGTTAAATAAAAGAAGGTTTCCTTTATCCGATTTTGTCAGTGTTGAAATTGTTTCGCCTTTCTCCGCTTTTATGTTGTTTTCTCAGCGTTGTAAAGGAAATTGCTTTTCCTGGTATCTACGTATTGCCTTATTGGCGTCGAACTCGCCATAGTTTCTTTAGTAAACGGTTCCATTTCGGACATCGGTGACATAGCATTCACACATAAACATGCTAACACTATGTCCATGTAGATAGATACCTGTATGTAGGTGATTTTCACGCATAGATACACACATGCACAACATCACGTCACGCATACGAGTGTAACATGTAGACAGTGAGTGTTACACAAAGTCGGCAAGGCAATGCAATTAAAGCCGGTGTTTGAAAAGAGTCTCTTTTCGAGAGAAACGCACTATGCGGAAACAAATAATTGCAGCCGGTGTTGCCCAGCCTTCTATAATCACGTCAACGTTAATTACAATGAAGGATGGGTTGGCTTACTGGTACTAGAACGTGGTATACCTACCTTATACTACATGTCTGTGTATTGTACAGGCTGGCGCATAAAGCGCTAACTAACTAACCCTGGGTTAACCTTATATTCCTAAAAATATTGAATTGATATGGTGGTTATTTTGTGATATTCCATCATAAAGACAAACACAACACTTTATTTTGTTTTAGGTATATCACTTTATTATTTTTCTTTTACAAAAACAGGATGCGACTAGTTTCGACAAAGGTTGCTTGCCATTCTCAAGCGATTCAAATTGAATGATCATAAAAGAGAGCACTACAATAGCGTTTTCAAAACATGAGGAAGGTAATCATTTTCGATGTATTTGTTCGAAATATTCTTATCTCAAAAATTACCTTCAAAATCGTGATGTAATGATTCTGAGGTTGGATTCTAACTACAAAAGATGCTTTGGAAGTGATTACTCTGTTAGTTATTTTGTCCTTTAATTTCATATGGTGTTGCTCTAAAAGACCATAATTTTATTTTATTTTTTTTTGAGGTTAGGATATCGTGTTGAAGCAATTCTGATGCGAGATTTGGGACACAGTGTCGCAAATTACGTCGTAACTGACTGCCTTTTTCATTTTTAGTCACTGATTTTGTTAATCTGCGTAATTTAACAGTGTGTAGATTCTAAACTGTATATGTAGACACTGCAAAACCCGCTAGATTTTATTTCAAAATGGTCTTTGTCATCGTACATCATCTCATCAGAAATCCTCTGAAAAAAAGACATATTTAATATTGAATTCGATTGATCTTCCATCCACAAATGGGACGTTTTTTTAGGAGTAAAGAACGGATGAAGCAGGTCGAGCCTGATTTGAACATTATACAAATGTCTATATTCAAAAGTTTCGTTATTTTTCAAAGAAGCTATGTACCTAATAAATTTTATCTATAAGTAAAAGTAAATTTGCTCATTGATTTAATGACCAACCGCTATTGCTTAAACGTCATCATCGCCACGTTTATTTATACATATGTTTTTATTTTGAAAATACTTAAAAAGACACATAAAAGAATAACTTGTTTTTATTTTATTTTTTTTACCCTAATTATAAGAGATGATATAAAACATTCTATTAAAAATGTATTACTCATTTGTTTAATATAGCGATAATAATATCTTAACCTTGTACAAATAATTTGCCAGTTATTTTAAATACAAGAGTGAAATTCATATTAGTTCATGTTCATATTCTGCCTTCTGTTTACCGAACGTTTATCATGCAGTGTAAATAATTCTCGTTAATTAACTGATTTATAAAGTAAATACTTAGTTTTGGAGTATTTAACAAGGAAAATAAACAGGTATTTTCTTTCCCTTTTTAGCACAAACCGCGCAGCTGGTCCATATAAAGTCAGTATCATTATATATTTACTTTCAAATTGCGTTAAAGGTAGTTTGAAGTGAAATATATCATTATTAATTATTGAATTTCTTTATCATGCTTCTATCTACCAATACTACTATGTATCATGTAAATAATATAAGTAGAAACCCACAGCGGCTATTTTGGCAGTACCCCGAGCGTCTTAGTACTGTAGTAACCCCAACTATAGACATCGCATCGTTGTAATTACACGACTGCATGAATAGCGGTTTTACAGCTATAAGTCTGAGATCGTGTCGATGCTTTACAAAATTGTGTCCTAAATAACAAAAAAGCACATAACAAAAGTCGCAGAACTTTATTAAAAAACACAAATTGTATAAGCGGTTAATCTGTTGAACAGTTTAATTTAAAAAATAATAATAAGTTTCAGTCTAGTTTCACAATTCTTCCTTATATTCCGTTGGATTGCAGTTAAATAGTTTTAGTTAAGTTTAAATGCTGGGCAATTCTGGAATAATATTTTTTTCAGAATGTATGCTACCAAAATTTGTGTTTTTTTATGACCAATAGTTTTTCCAAATATTAAATCCCATGTCCCAGCAATTTCTGAGATATATTTTCAAAGAGAAATAATAAGGAGTGGAAGATTTGTCATCTATGGGATATCACTAGTCCTACATGTAGTCAAAAGGCTTCCCATAGATCATGTTCCAAGTCCCACCGGTCTCTGTGAAATAAATTATCAAAAATATTAAAATAACGTTTTCCCAAATGTCAAATCGTAAATCCCCGCAGCTTCTAAGAAAAATAAAAAACATCTAAAATACCAAATGGCTTTTTTTAAATCAAAATGTGTCATCTTTAGGTAAGCAGTACCACTATATGTGGCCTATAGGCCAATAGTAGCATTCATGGTAATGTATGTGACCAAATATATCTACTAGTAAATTCTATGTACATATTTACCTACATAATTTTTAACCTTAGCGTTTTAAGTTTGAGGAAAATTAAAAGTTTCCCTTTTGGTTTTTTTATCGCACTACCCATTAAAAGTATATGTACGAGGCATGTTTTTTAAATAAGTACCGTTTTCAAATTCTGCCCCCGCAGCGCTGTAGTCAGCGTTCCGCGCATGCGCGCTGTTGTTTACTGAGTGTTTAAGATGCCTCCGATAATCGTGAGTTCCGCCGACTGTGAAGACCGGGCTGTTATACAATTCCTTAGTGCTAAAGGACTAAAACCGATTGATATTCATCGTGAGATCTGTGCAGTTTACGGACAAAACATTATGTGTTGGAATGGCCGTGCAATCCAGAACAAAAGATGTGACAAGTTGAGCAATGACAATTTCCGCCCGCATGTGGCTAATCAGATCAAAGATCTCATCACATCTTTTCGCTGGGAAACTCTAGATCATCCTCCGTACAGCCTGATCTGGCGTCCACTGACTACCATTTGTTCCTGCACTTGAAGAAAAATCTGGGCGGTCAGCGTCTTCAATGAATGACGATGACGAAGTCAAAACAGTTGTGATGCAGTGGTTAACAGTTAACAAGTCAGGCGGCAGAGAAGGGTATTCAAAAACTGATCACTGCTCAAACGTTATGACAAGTGCCTCAATATTGAAGGAAATTATGTAGAAAAGTAGATTAAAGTACAGGCTTTCATGTAAAAATAAAATTATTAAGATACTTTAAGTTATATGTTTTTTATTAATTTCAAAACAAAATAAATACAGTAGAATAAATTCTCATAGTATTCACTACAAACAAAAAGTCTGTTGGTAATAAGAGAAAAACGGATAGTTGTGAACCTTCTTGATTTTGCTCAGGAAATTTATCTTATCAAACTCATTATACATCAAATCACCTTTACGTTCATTGTTTTATAATCCCACATATATATGCAATATTATCGTATTCATTGGTGTGACTATTTTGGATTCAAATTTCACCTTCCGATTTTTAATTTAGTTTTAATCTATAGAAAGAGATGCATTGATACACGTGTGTGTAGGTAGTTTTTATTTCCGGGATGACTAGTTTCCATTATAATTATGAATAATTTATACCTCCATACAGATTGACTTCATCTCGCCAACCATGTCATCGACAAAAATGCCATGTATCGTTAATACCGCAACAGGACGACTAGTCACCTATTAATTAATTGCTCCTGTCGCAATCTGCTATTTTAATTCGTTCTATTAATTATGTTAGCACTAGATACTAAGATATGTAATATAACGTGTTTAGATTGCACGTTGACCGTTTACGTGGTCTATTCTATACCATTTAGAAAGTAAACAATCTTTTTGTAATTTTTATTTTACGAAGACCCGTCCAAAATTTTATTTTTACTTTGTTACAAATTTTCTATTTAATGTGTTCAGTGGCGGGTTTGGATCTTAAAACTCTTTCATCCAACTCTCTATTGTAGTAGTCTGGAAAAAGAAAGAGCTCTCGAAAAAGAGTGTACTACAAGGGTAGGTTGAAAACAAAAACATGAAGAGTATTATATTCGATGTACATCCTAATCTCAAAACCAAACAAAACAAATTAGCATTACTTGGATTTTGAAGTTAAGATTCGAGAAGGGGACACCGGTGTTGTCCTTCTTCGGGTGTACAGGCCGTCGTCGGTTGGAATTGCTTCCTAACGTTTCGCTAGCGCGAGTGGCGAGCTTCTTCAGAGGTCTATCCATTTTCGATGTTGTTCGTAGACATTCTGCACACATATTTGGACATGACAAACTTGGAACGATGGGCGATGGGTGCCGTGATTGCTCACGATCGACCATAATCACCACTTTTTATTTAGCTACCTCCGACTTATTTTAAGGGCCTTGAGAAATATCATTTAGAAGGAGTAAAAGAATTAGAAACACGATGAATTAAGGGTATAGAGCTAAAAGGAGATCATGTGGAATAATAAAATGATTTTTTTCTGAACTACTGATGTTTTCCTTTAAAGGTCACCTGATTATCAAACCACCCTCGTAGACCGCTAATGTCTAATGCTAAAATGCAATCAGAAACTGTAGCATCATTGTATATGAAAGTCAACGTAGTGTTTAGAAAATTGGGTTTATCTTCTTTGGGCAAGAATTGAACATGATTGTGCAGAAATAATTTGTTTTTTACACAATTTTCTGTAATTTAGTTTTCAAACAAAAATAATCACATAATATTTGAAAACTCATTGAAACGCAACTGACGAATTCATTATTGTTATAACATATATATATATATATATATATATATATATATATATATATAATAATATGGGCTGACGAGAACAAATCACAATAGAAAATGTCAAACAGAACTTGACGATTCCTCTGATTCTATCAGTTCAATGAAAAATACCCTATGTACGTTGATTCCGATGATCACATAGGTTAGTGTAGTTGAAGAAGATGACAAAAACTGTAAAATTTATGGACATAGGCAAGGACAATGAACTCTGGTTTCAATGTTTTGCTTGTAAACTTTGGGAACATGCTGAGTGCACAGAGTTATCTTCAAAAGAAGTTAAATTCAAGAAATAACAAGAAGGTTTGGAATGTCATTTATTAAATAAACGTATTATTATTATTATTGCACTTTAATATTCCGTTTTAATAAAATCTGGTCAACTCACCAGCCTACTTTTTTCATTAACTTAATCACTTTGGAAGTGAGAAGATCAACATTACATTTTTAAACAAAAACAAATTTCGGAAACTTGTTTTTTCTAAAAGGAAATAATCACGTAAATCGGTTAAGTAAATATCGATTCAGTTATTTTATAAAAATAATATTATTCATGCATTCATTTCACCAAAATTAGGGATAAACCTTAATGCCGTCAACCCTCATTTCCCCTACTTCAAAATCTTAATCTGGTGGAACAATTCCAAAGCTTATTATAATTCAGAAAAAATATATACTAACCTCCGAAATTATTGTATTTTTGAGGTTATTATGTGAAGTAGTTTACAAACCCCTGAAATGCTGAGGCAATTATGAGGCCAGATTCGGACTCAGGGTTAAAAATTACTACCCTTTTATTGTTTTCGTTCTATATACTCCTATTTTGTTGATCTGTCTTATTTGTTTGTACAGATGTTAACAAGTTGATATCATTAATGAAAAAGGATCTTTTTGACCTTATTATTACTGAACCCATAATTAAAGGAAAATCCTGACAAATGACGTTTATAGGGTTATATACGGTTATTTGTTAATCTAGCTGTAAATCCGCGGATGCTTCCGTTAGTCGATATTCTGTCAACAGTACAAATTCGAGACTGTACTAAAAAAATAAATAATTTAAATAGAAAATCACCCTAATTACAAGTAAAACTGTTTTTTACGGACACTTGTTTCGCCCATTTCCAATATGAGCGTAAATTGTAAATATTTTCAATGTTGTTTTTGTTTGATTGTAGAATGATTTCCGGGCTGGGATGCCGTTGTCTTGAAGAGTGAATTCCGGACGTTTCGTCCAAATCTGCGCTGAACATTCTCAAGGGCGTCGACGAAGAGCGTAACGATGTGAGGTGGATGGAAGCTCGGGATCGAAATTCGATGAAAAAGGTGAAATTCGATCCCGAGCTTCCATACACCTCACATCGTTACGGTCTTCGTCAACGCCCTTGAGAATGTCCAGTGCAGATTTGGACGAAACGTCGGGAATTCACCCATCAAGACCACGGCAACCCAGCGCGGAAATCATTCTATAATTAGACACCGGCCGTGAAAGCCTACATCATTGCGTTGTTTTTGTTTGTTTGTGTCTAGGTAATAAGTTTTATATTTTGTGTTTACATGTCGGTAAATTTTGTGTTTTCTTTGAACATATTAGATTTAAGTTGTTCAGCAAATATTTCAATTCTTCATAAAGAAGGTTTTGGGACGGTTTTAACAATTTGGCACGTCCGCCTTTTACAGAGGGTGTTTTGAAACGACTACGCGGCTAGGCCAAGGGTCATATACTTTTGGAGGGTTATCTATTTGAAGATACTATTTAAGCCAAAAACGTAAAAATAACAATTCAATTCGATTCTTACAACCTACGCATTCAACCACACCAAGTATTCAATCCAATATTCAATAGAACAACTGAAAATCAAATAGTACCAAATTAGTTAGTAAGTAAGTTGTACATAGACAATGTATATGTTATAAATAAAATAAAAACAACAAAAAAAGTGATTGTGTTCTTCAATCATCCAAAAATCAAAGTCTTTATGGGGCAGTGATCGGTATACTGCAACCACCGAACACGTTCTTCATATCTACATTGGAAGTGGACGAATCGCATGTCACACTGATAAGAACAAACAAGTTCGAAATCGCAATAAACATCTGACAATTTCGACATAATATACATGTTTCTAGATTCGTGAGGTCTACAATTTCAGGTGCCCTCGGAGTTTTCTATTACAGACTATAGTCGTATAAAGTTGGTAAAACCACCATTGAATAATAATTCTTCAATAAAAGGTCACTTTAAGAAGAAATTTTCAGAAATAAAATAAGAAGACATTATAAATTATAGGTACTAACAAAAAAAATGTATACTATAAATTATTGGAGTCACCCTTCTAATGAAAAGATTGTTTATTTAAAAAAATGGGTAACGTCAAATTGTCAGCCTGGTTATATCACGTAAAAAGTATTGTTTCCCGATTTTTTTTAAATGAATTATTAAACTTTGGGTGCCTCCCATAAACGGTTAAGTCATTTTTTGCCGTTATAAGGACCATAGAGTAACCCAAGAAAAAAAGGATAGAACCGTGCGTCCATCAAAATCGGACGCCTCGGATTCACCATAGTCAACAGATGTTAAACGGAGAATAACATCTGTTAATTTAACCCTTCCTCGGGAGTCGTGTTTTTTTAAATCGTTTTTTACTAATGCAATCTACAAGGTTATAAAACTGGAATGAAAAAAAGCTCCATAGCAGATATGTACGTATTAATACAGATAATATGATAAACATTTCACCAAGCAAAGCACGACGCGGCGACTGGCATTCGTTCCTTTTTTTTATCCCGTTCCTCTACTCCTCTTGTTCTTTTTTATATTGTTTTGTTATTATTGTTATTATTATTTTTTTAATCTAGCAGTGGAAACGCCATATTGCACGCAGCTGTCGCATTTACTATTATACGAGGCATGTTTTTTAAGTAAGTACCGTTTTGAAATTAATAAAAAACGTGCAAAGATATCTTAATAATTTTATTTTTACATGAAAGCCTGAAACTTTATCTACTTTTCTTCACAATTTCCTTCAATATTGAGGCACTTGTTGTAACGTTTGACCAGTGACCAGTTTTTGAATACCCTTCTCATAGAACTCTGCCGTCTGACTTGTCAACCACTGCATCACAACTGTTTTGACTTCGTTATCGTCTTGAAGACGCTGACCGCCCAGATGTTTCTTCAAGTGCAGGAATAAATGGTAGTCACTGGGAGCCAGATCAGGGCTGTACGGAGGATGATCTAGAGTTTCCCAGTAAAAAGATGTGATGAGATCTTTTATCATGCACATTTGTGCGGTCATCTTTAAATGCTCTCACCCACTTCCTTACCATTCCATCACTCATAATGTCCTTTAGCACTAAGGAATCGTATAACAGCCCGGACTTCACAGTCATCCTAAATACTCAGTAAACAACGTAAACAAGGGCGAATATCAGACAGTAATGACGTCAGTGCGTAGGTGAGAGATGTGTGTACTCAGTGCGCATGCGCCGAATGCTGATCGCAGCGCTGCGGCGGCAGAATTTCGAAACGGTACTTACTTAAAAAACATCCCTCGTATATACACACAGAGATAGAGAAAGAGAGGCACAATATCTCGCGTTGTGTCTGTGTATTTCAAACGGAAGATACTCTCTCAAAAGAAGCGAACACGTTTCCAATACATTACACATTATGCCGCAATAAAAATAATTAAAGCTACTTTCGACTCGGTTGCCGCTGCTGCTTCTTCTTCTTTCTTGAAGTGTTATTTCTTCCAAGAACAATTTCCATTCTTGGGCGTCAGCTACTTGTCGCGAGACGTTCAGCTCTTTGTAGTGAAACGGAGCCGAACCAGCGCGGTGTTGTCGTACTTTATCTATCTTAGAAACTGTATTGTCACTTTGAACAGGAAACTATTTAACGCGGTTATATAAGAACTTCTTACTTCCATGCTTTATACGGTTGAAGTTATTCAATAAGAGAACCATTGGTGTTAGGTTTAGTTTTTGTTACTTTTTTCTTTCAGACGCATATTTCTCGGCAATATGTAAGAATCGGAAAAGTTATTCTTCTATTCTCAATGTCGCATCTAACTGTTTTTACACTATTTTCCACAAAAAATAGTAAATAAAAAATTGTTATAGGCACGTCTGCAAAATTTGATTTGATGACGCTGTTAAAATTTAGCAGTGAAATAAAATAGATGCTAAGTTGGTATTAAAAATCAGATATCTACGAAGATGGATAAAAGATAAACGAGCCTTTGTTCATAAAACATTTATTTTGAATAGTTTTACAAAAACACAAATTTCTCAATTTTTACACATATCCATATATTTACCCCTTGTTTGTCTATACATTTTCCCTAACACATTGGTAGTTTTTCCATCTAGTTTTCATAAAAAAGTGGGGCGGGTGTCTATCCAGTTGCGCACAAACGCCTCCACCTCTTCATCGGTCTGAAAACGCTCGCCTGCGAGTGATATTGATTCTTTGAGGGGCCCAAACATGTGGAAATCACAAGGGGATAGGTCTGAGCTATACGGAGGGTGTTCCAGCTGAGTCCAGTGCAGTTCACCGATTTGGGCCTGCGTTAAAGTTGCGGTATGAGACCTTGCGTTATCGCGCAAGAATAACACGTCACGAATGACCTCATTCGCCCTCCTTTTTCGGCGATAAGCAAGTTTCACCTGACTGAGAATTAATGGTTCTTCACTCGTGCAAAAAATCGACCAACACCACCCCTCTCCAGTCCCAAAAAACCGTAGCTAAAACTTCGTCTGCAGGCAGATGTGTTTTCAGTTTCACTGGGTTTGACTCATCTTAGCGCCGCCACTCCATGCTTGCTCATTTTGATGTTAGAGTTTAATGATATACCAACGTCCTATCGCAGGTTACAATTTTGTTCAAAAAAATTCACCTTCCTCTCTAAATCGAGTGAGAAGAGCCTGAGAGATGCGAACACGAGCACTTTTTTGATCTTTACTCAGCATCTTTAGAACCCAACGAGTGGAAACTTTTCGGAATCCCGCTTTTCGTTATGACTAGTGTCCACACAATCATAACCCATAGCTGATGTCGAGTTTATCAGATATCTGAAGCACGGTGGACCTCCACGCCACTGTGCTTCAATAAGGTTTCTAACGCGTGCAATGTTGACAGAGAAATAATAGAGATTCGTTTTATTTACTTCTATAGTTGAAAGATTAAAGTTAGATAGTTTCTGTTTTGTTCTTGTTGTTTTATTTGAATTAAAAAACGAATGTACCACAAACTCTTCATGATATATCTATTTATAATTTACACATAAAATTAATAAACAAAAAAACAAAAATAATAATAATGAATAAAAAATACATAATTTATATTATATAAGTTCTTGGTTAGCATTCTGCCGAAACTAGTTTGTTTTCATCAGTATGCTAATATTTTTAACAGTATGATAAAATTTTAATTATATGTACCTATAGATTTACAGATAATCTTTTATAGTTCCTGATTTGTTTTGGTGTTATTTTGTTGAATTAGAATCCTAAAAGTCTTGACCATATGTCGCTGTTGTTTTTCTCTTTACTATGTAATAAAACGAACATAACTTGTATATTTCTGTAGCTTCAAAATGCAATTTAATAGAATATTAACAGTAATAACCATATCTTAGAATTGGTAATGCTTTAAACATTAAAGAAAGTTGAAAGTATCGTTTCATTCCGCACATGAAATTTTTTTACGGACCGATGGGAAATGAAATGACTTCAAAGTGAATATTCAGTTGTTTATTGGACGAATTTCTTAGGAACGGTTGACCTAGTTTTCGGTAAACGTTTTTATTGTATACGTGTACGTTTACAGAGGCCAAACAGCTGCATTTTAAAGGAAGCCAAATTGAATTTATGTTCGCTTCCAGTTGGATTTGGTAACCAGTTGATAGACGTACAACTGGACACTTGAATGGCTAGGTACAAATTAACTAAATTTATGTTTCCATTTACATTTAAATTGGATCGAAATTAAATCGAACGGTGGGCAGGGAACAAAAAAGGCAATTAGCAACAACGACACAAACAAGCATTCAAACAACTCTTACCAAGTTTATCTTATATACTGAAAAGGTTGAATGAAGTTGTAAATGAAACAATTCCTCCACGATAAGACATAATGAAACCGTTTTGTGCAATTATTTTGTAACCAGGTACCACATTTCAAAATTTACAATAATTCTAAATTTATATTAATAAATTATTAAAATAATTATTATTAAATTAGTGTTTAAGCAGCCAGATAAGTTAAAAGGGTTCTCAGCTAACAATTTTTATGTTAGGCCAATCAATCATTGCTTTATATCGATTACCTTAAGTGGAAGTTCGATTGATCCTGAGTGAAAATGAGTACCGTTTTGTTTATATTTTGTAGATAAAATTACTATAGAAGAACTACAAGGACCAACACTATAACTAAGCATATGAATATTGAGGTGAATGAGTCTCACATAAAACTTAGAAAAGTCAATTTAATAATATGCAACGATATCTGCGAAAAGAACCCTCGTCTTCAAGTAAAAGAAAGAAATATGTCAATCGGTGTCAAAATTGGCGATGTTGGCAGTCCCCAGTTACCTCATATTAAAAACTACAAAACAAATTTAAAGTATGGTTGATATAAAGAATGTGATGACAATGCTTGGGCAGTAACATTCCCCAGATAATCTTTTCCTCTGTACTCATTTCGTCCATACCATTCTGTTTCTTCCCAACCAATCACCCACCCATTCTCACGAAGAAGAAATTTCTCTATTTTTAAACATATCCCCCTTGTTTGTCTATACATTTTTCCAACGCAGTGGTAGTTTTTTCAACCCGTTTTCATAAAAAGAAGCAGGGTGGGTGACTATCCAGTTGCGCACAAACGTCTCTATCCGTTCATCGGTCTGAAATCGCTCGCCTCCTAGTGATTCTCGATTCTTTGAGGGGCCCAAACATGTGGAAATTACAAAGGGATAGGTCTGGGCTATATGGAGTGTATATTGTGTTTCACCGATTTGGGCCTGCGTTAAAGCTGCGGTATGACTAGCGTTATCGAGCAAGAGTAACACGTCACGAATGCACCCCATTCGCCCTCCTTTTTCGGCGCTAAGCAAGTTTTACTTGACTGAGATGTTAGTAGTACAGACAGCAGTAGGCTGCATTAATGGTTCTTCGCTCGTGCAAAAAATTGACCAACAGCACCCCTCTCCAGTCCCAAAAAACCGTGGCTAAAATTTTGTTTGCAGACAGACTTCACTAGGTTTGATTCATCTTTACGCCGCCACTTCCTGATTGCTCATTTTGATGTTAAGTGTAATGATGTACCCACGTCTCATCGCAGATTACAATTTTGTGCAAAAAAATAACCTCCCTCTCTAAATCGAGTGAGAAGCACCCAAAAGGTGCGAGCTCGAGCAGCTTTTTGATCTTCACTCAGCAACTTTGAAACCCAACGAGTTGAAATTTTTCGGAATCCCAAGTTTTTTGTAATGATTGTGTGGACACTCCCATAGTTGATGCCGAGTTCATCAGATATCTGAAGCACAGTGGACCGCCACGTAACTATGCTTCGTTGCGCAACGCTGCTATGCACCTCTTTCTCACTCATTGTGATAGCTATTAACCAAGCAAGAGCAGCAATACGGCGCGTTGTTTCCGTGGCACCTAATTCTCCACTTCAAGTTCCTAACGCCCGGATGCGCCTAGAACAACTATCCGGAGCGCAATTTAAAAAGGCTCGTTTATATTTGGTCCACCCTCGTAGGTTATTATGAGTAAAATACAAAAAAAGTAAATGTACTTTTAAAAATAATTGACAACTTCCTCTTAAAATAAAACATTGAAACCTGATCATTATCGATGAATGCGTTAAGAAAGGTTGTTTTAAGTCTTGATTATTATTTTTTACGTATAGGTACTTTTAGGGGTTTCCATGGTATAGAACCAGTAGTGCGAGTTTATTGTTTTATTTTTCATTTAAAATTTCTTATTTTATTGCTTACTTAGACCGTTCCCTATACAAATATAATAAAAGTTATCGCCTTTTGCACTATAAGATCCGTTTTCTGATATTAGCAGAATGCTAGATGGAAATTGTTGAATTTACTGCAAATGATAATACATGGTAACTTAAAAGAACAATAAATAATAAAAAGTATGGATATTTATCGGAATATTTTGACATTGTATGTATATAAAGGAGCGTTTTATCGTTGTTTCTGACGATAACTATATCAATAATTGCATTTGTACTGCTATCGCTCTATTTGGGAAACAAAAGGAAAAAAATACCAGTTTGTCAATACGATTATAATATATTATTTGCTCTTGTGTGAATGTACGTCTGTGTGTACGTTTGCGGGCTTAGATAAACGGATGTGGATAACGTGATTCAACCGAGATACCGTTGACAGTATAACTCACAAATTATCTGTATTTGTAGAACAATAGAAATAATTTCTTGCTTTATAGCGACAACAGTATTTTAGTCGGCATGACGACATAATAAAGTTGCTGCCGTTTATGAAAAAAAATAAATAAATAAATAACAAGAAAAAAATTAAGAGAGGTGCGCACACAAGTCGGCTATGGTAAAGTGATACTTGAAATTTCTTTGTTGTTCCCGTTTTATTCGGCATTCCTTTATATATTTCAGAAATTTTAATTTATAAAACGGTACAGGAATTTTTTATTGGTATTCGTCCTTATACTGAGGTAGTCATAAGAAACGAAGTTAATATTGAATTTAATTCACAGAAGAGACTAACAAAAAAAATTTTTAAAATACAACTATTTTTAGAAAAATATCCAAATGTTTAATATATCTACGTATTCGCAAATATGAATGATTGGCATTTCGAAAATTCAGTATTAAGTACCTACGTATTTTACATTGCATGAAAATATACAAATACATACAGTAGAGACTCGATTATCCGGCCCTCAGTTATACGGATTCGCGATTATCCAGACTACCAACCGCGACCAATTATTTGTACCTGCAAGTCGAATTTATGCAAGCATGAACGTGTGAACCAAATTATTATTTAACTTATTATTTTATTTCATGATTACCAAATACATATTGTAAACAAATTATTCGTGCATACGTATCTACCTAAATATTTTATTTCATGATTAAGGCTGCAGTATTTTAGTATGTATTACATATGTATGTAATCTAAGAAAATATGTACGTTCATACATAAATAAGTACATACATGGTATGACGAAAAATGTATCTCTTAATAATTTTTTAATAAACACTGATTTTCGTTGATATGTATTTGTTGGTTTTAATAACATACATGCAAAAAACCAGCTTTTCTTCATACATTCGATTATCCGAATGCCTAACGACGACAATTAGTCCGGTAAATCGAGTTTCTACTAAATGTTAAAAATATAGTTATTATTACGTTTTCCATGTCAGCATTTTTCAAAATAGGGAATGGTGACTATCAAATCTGATAAGTTAGACAACATAAAAAAGAAAAACCAATTACTAATTCTAATGATTCTAGTGAACCCGAAACCAATATGATTTGGATGATACTTATTCGATTTGGTCGGTGATTTGTTGAGACTGCCTATGACGTGTTGATGGTATCTAATCTGGTAGTTTCGATAATTTACTGGCCAAAAACTTATATTCTGCTTATAAATTTGTTTTACGTCTCTATTGTGTAAGGGTGTTGGTAAATAAAGATACCACAACTACTTAAATCAATAACGTAGCATCAAAGGGGCATGGAAAAGTGTGTTACGTATAAATAATATCGTCAAAAAGATGGTCAAGCGTTTGTCCGCATATATTCATCTTTGTAATATGCTAGCCTTATTAGTCATGCATTTTTTATTTCTCGGATTTTTGTAATTTTTGTATTGTAAGATGCATTTGCTGTCTGTTCCTTTCTTTTGCAATTTATGGTTTTTGTATGTGTCATATTTTTTTCCTTCCTGGTATTGTCGTTTAGCCCTATTGTATTATATTTTCTTTGTTTCCAAATGTTCTTTTAGAGTTAAGTTGGTCGATAAATTCATTGGGGGTAATTTTTTGACCCATAGTCCATTTCCAGAACGTAGATGCAATTTTGCATTTTTGTATGTTTACGTTTTCCTTCCTTTTTGTTGTTGTTTCAAATGTCGGTGCATTGGAACCACCCCCTCCTCTGGGGGCCGGTTCTTAAATTAATGTTAAAATAAGTATTTTTACATTCAAATGCAGAATCAATTCATCATTCAATCATATTAGATTTAAAACATTCAAACATCAAACAGTTTTAGCACAGATCATTTTAGTACATTATCATATATCACCAATCACATCAAGATCTCTCTAAACGTATAGTATTTAATAACATATAGTTTCAAATAATAAATCATAATCTATGTATATATATATATATATCTCTCTAATTAATAAGTAGCAATCATGGCGTACAATAAAATTAGTATGTATATAGTTGTAAATAGTTTGGGTGTAATAAACTTTTAAAACACAAAGTCCGTTTATTGCATCGATTTCCCCATAATAATCAAAAGAAGTGGCACATCTGTGCACCGGTGAAATAATATTATTTCATCATCTAATAAACAGCGTTAATTAAAACGAAATAGTGTTTACTTAGCATTAGATGTCAAGACATGTAATGTAATCATTGATGTTATGATCACCTAATTTCACTATCAATAGTACTCTTTCCGGAACCTTTATCAAAATATAGAAAAACATGTGTGAGCAGTCAAGCATATCTATACTTGGTGTTGTGTCTTATCCTTATCCTAATATGCTGATGTAGGGTTTCACCAGAGTTTCTTGAATGATTACTTTTATTTATAGTTTATTTTCCTTTTACCTTACTTTAGTTTTATTTATAATAATAATACAGGGATACAATTAATTGTTATCTTCTACGAATGTATATTAATAATGAACTAATCTATCGAACTAATGCTTGTACAAATAGGACTGTTTTTCTTATAACTTAACACTACCCTACATAACAATGATAAAACTATGTAGGAGACTAAAATTCGGAACGTAATCGACCCTTATCCATTTCTTTTACTATCAATTGTGTCATGCCAATCAATATTTAATTTTCTCATTCGTGAACAAATACTGTATTACTTATAATAGTTTAAACAGAAAATGTTAAAAACAATAATTTTAATAACAATTGAGAAATGAATATTCCAAACAAAATTTTGATAAATGCAATTATTATTTACAACTAAGACAAAGAATATTTGAAATTTAGAAAGATAAATTGAAATTAGAATGATAATTGTTTTATATTGTAAAAACTTAATAATTATTTTATAAATTGCTGCATAACATTAGTATTTAACATGCATCAAACGGTACATAAGTTCCTATTGCAATATAAACAAATTGTTATGGACCAATTTATAAAATAATTATTCAGTTTTTATAATTTAAAATAATTGTCATTTAAATTTCGGTTTATCTTTTCAAGATTTCAAATATTCTTTATCTTGGATGTAAATAATAATTGCATTTATCAAAATTTTGTTTGAAATATTCATTGCCCAATTGTTATCTAAATCATTGTTTTGGACGTTCTCTGTTTGAACTATTTTGAGTAATATTTGTTAACAAATTCTTAGGGTCGATCACGTTCCGAATTTTAGTCTCTTACGTAGTTTTATCATTATTATATAGGGTAGTGTTAAGTTAGATATAATTCATTCATTCATTGTAATTCAGTCATTATTGTTAAAGAGTCAGTCATCATTGTCAATAGTCTAGTTGTTTAACTAAACTAAATAGAAGTAAATACTCAAATGTATAAGTTGCATAAATAAAGTAAAGTGAAGAAGAAAAAAAAGTAACCAACCGACCAAACCCTGATGAAACCCTTCGTTAAGCTCATTAGGATTATGACACAACAAAATATAGTGTAAAGAAAAATACATTGACCGCAGGTAATTTACTGATACCGTCTACTTTACATTTATGATGCTGATCTTCCTAAGCTTGGGAAAGGGCAATCACCCTACTCCCGCACTAACTCTGCAAGACAGATTTTTCTATCCAAACTGGACTGAGGTTAGTGATGAGTTAGATAACTAACTGTATGACCGCACCCCACACAGCGCTCCATCACACCGCAGCGCTTTAAAACCACAGCCCCTAATAATGACTCACACCGCAACTTTACAGTCTAGGTAGCGTCTCTAATGTAATGTATCAACTCACAAATTTACTTCTGAATTAACATAAATTATCAAACAGCATCTTTAAATAATTACTAAGCATGCTTGAAGTAATCTGTGAATAATTCACCCTGAAAATAGGGATAAACAAGTACAAAAGCACAAACACAGTTTTTATAAAATATTCATAAATTCCACAAGTTGACAAGTTCACTTTTAAACAGTTTACATACATATGAGTTTTAGCAGGATCTTTCTTCGTATCGAAAGAGGGTCGCTTCCTCCTCGCCGATCACCCACCGCATAACATAAACAAAGTAGGTAAAATCTAACTCGACTAAGTTTGTTTATAAAGGAATGCACGCATTGTATATATAATGTCCCTCACTTTTTAAAGGTCTTTATCTTTTGAATAAAAATAATATAAGTATAGTATTCAAAACTAACAACACACTAAAAAAAAAGATAGTAAATCTGGTATATATAAATTAACTTGCGGAACCTGTGAGAAATTTTATATAGGACAGACAGGGAGAGCATTTGGCAAACGCACTAAAGAACACGTCAATTCATTTAAAAATATAAAAAATGATTCGAATTATGCAACTCATTTAATAGAAGAAAAACATGTTTTAAATACAGATTTTGAAATTATACACACATAAAGTAAAAGTCTTAAATTAAATTTAGTTGAGTCAATGGAAATCAATAAATATAAAAATAAAACATACTACTTAATGAACAAGTAGATCTTAACAACTCCCCTCTACTGAATTTACACACTAACAAATCGATGTATACTAACCTATAAATATAGATAGAGAAGAATCAATAGCTTAAGTGTATTTAAAACTTCTGAAGAAGCTACAAAGTAACGAAACATATATCAAGTAACTGATAAAATCAGTGGAAATTACAATAGTGTTTTATTTATATATTTTACAATGAATTTCCATAAAGTTAAAGTAGAATCAATCAATTATCTCAATTTTATTTAAAATTCACGAAAATAATAATAACCCTTACAATTGCGTATATAAGCTGCGTCGTTTCAGTTAAGTAGATACCTTAGTAAAACCGTTGTCTGGCATATTACATAATTTAGTTTTTAGCAAAATATAACTATACACTGCCATACGATATTATATCCTTATTGTCACTTATCGACCACTTTAAACACTAAATCGAATGGGTTTTGTTGGAAGTTTCGAGTAATGTTTCAGAAGGATATTTCAACAATATGCAAAAGCTAAAGAGCCATTTTAACAAATCATCTTTTAGGCAACACAAATAATAAGCATAGCTTCAAATAAAATCATATGTTACAGTAAAAACACAATTAAAAAGAGGTTCGGGAGTTACATTGTCGAAAAAAGTAGTTTTGCACAAAAGATAATAAATTATCAATTATACGAGACGCATCTGCAAAATTTGTCTTCATGAAGCTATAAAAATTACAATTAAACAAAGATCATATGATTTTTTTTTGTATTTTTAGGTGTGCGTGATTTTCGACGGTTAAAAAAATGGTGGAACTGTTTTAGTTTTCATCTGTTTTTTTAAATATTTAGCGTCAATTTTGTTTGATTGCTAATTTTTAACAGCTTCACTAATAAATAAATAAATAAATAAATAAATAAACAAACAATAAATGACCTCACTAATGTTTCACTAAATCAAAATTTTCAGATAATTGCGCAAAACGGAATAAGTTAACCCTTATGGAAAACATAAAAATGAAAGAAGCATTAAATAATAATAAATGTCTGCTAAACAACCACCTAGAATTAAAAACATCAATTCATCGATATTATTATATACTTTTTAATTTATCATATTCAAAAAAGAAGGAACTAAAATTCTTATTCGTCTAAATATTAAGATCAAACATCTAACATTTGGAAACGGGTCCTACCAAGTAGGCAAAACGAACCGAAAGACATATACTTGGTAGGACGCGTTTTCAAATGTTAGATGTTTGATCTTAATATTTAGACGAATAAGGATTTTAGTTCCTTCTTTTTTGAATATGTTATATTTTCGTCTAAGAATCCATCGGAATCAACAGTGTAATTCAATGCCGGTAGGGGTATTAGCCCTCGGAGTTGTTGTTTCTGTTGATTCCATACTTATATTTATATTTTTAATTTATGTTTACAACCATGATACATTCGTTTAGGATTTTCCAAATTGCTCCAAAATATTTATTTACCTAAAATACTACATTTTCATTTCAATGATAATTTCATTCTCTCTGAAAATGGTTCGTTGTCCGAAACAATTGTAAGATTGATTGAATAAATTCCTAGTTGAAACTTTTCTTGTTTCTTTGTGAATTCAAAACTGTTGCACCACAGACAGATTTACTTTACTATTTTTGTTTAAAACTAATCTTTCGAACAGTATAACTCTCGAACCTCCTTTAACAGTAATATTAATTCCACCATCGTTAGTGGAGTAGAGGCTCTTGCAGATGCTTTTTGAACATTTAAATTTCCATTTTGTTTCCTTTCCCTTAGCTTTTTCTAACTCGCGACATTAAACTCGCACTTCCACTGAATGTACGACGACCATTTGTTAGTGTGTTTTTGCATTTGAAAGAAGGCAAATTGAAATCTCACAGAATATCAAACGATTTTGTCGTTTATTAAAGTTTATTCTAGTCATTGTGATAAACCCTGTTTAATGCATGCACTTAGTATGTAGTAGGTAAATTCTAAGGGAAATAAGTAACAATGGTCGTCAAGTCTTACGGTCGACATTCGTGTGTATGTTCTGTAGTTAAGTAAAAGCATGTGTGTACTATATTCACCTTCCCACGGTCGCTTTGCATTTCGGTGCACTTACCATATTAGAACCAGTCGTCGTCGTTTATCCTAGATTAATAATTTCAAAAGACGGACCCTTATACAGGGCTCATTATTTCCTACAGGACATACCACCGTTACTTTGACTACCCTGCCGTCTATAATAGCTCATGTTCTTTTACAATTGTCTCCACCACTGACTGAGTAAACATTAGGTACACAAACGTATATAATCGAATGATAAAATAAAAACGTTTACAATTTACCTTAGGATTAGAAAGTGGTAAACATTTGAATTTTTTGGATGTTACTACCTACAGAACACTAATTCATTACACTTTAATAGAATTTAAATTTAGGACGGTGCATGGATGATGAAGCATGTTTAATAATTTAATTAAATCAAAACGCAAACGAACTTCAACAAGTATATTTTTATAATCCTCAACAATTGTTTCGGCTAAATAGACATTATCTAGAGTAATAAACTATACTAATTTTAAAATGTGAAAATTACAGCTTATATAGGTACATTATAGGTTAAGAAGGAGTGGGGTGCTTAGCATGTACAATTCTTTTTGATTATTTACAATATTATTCTTGTTATTTGTCCAAGCCTTTCTGATTTCTAAAAACTCCAATAAGGTTAATTTCCTACTTTTAGACTGACAATGGAGCAATTTCAAATTGTCGATGTTTAATTAATGGTTATTTTGTAGACAGTGTTCTGTCAGACCCCTTACAAGTATTTAATTCTTGATACTCGCTAAGTGTTCTTTAAAACGAACTTCTAAAGACCGACCAGTTTGTCAAATGTATAAAGTATCGCAATCTTGGCATTTTAGTTGGTAAACACCGCTTTTTTGTTTGTTATCTAGTTTTCTTTTGTTGTTGATTAAGAAGGAGCCTAAATTGAATTTATTGATTTCTATTGTAGTTATGTTGAATTTGCTCAGACGGATTTTGATTTTGTAGCAGGAATTTTTGATACTTATATATAGGGCAAAAGATATCTGAATTGGCAGTCTTTTTATCGATTTTATAAAGCATATTTTGTATTTGATTACGTTTTTTACTCAACAGTAATTTTTCAACTATGTTTTGGCGATAACCATTATTTACAGCGATATATTTAGTTCTGAAAGGTAGTCTTGTTCTTCGAGTGGAATGTTTACTAACCGATGTAACATGCTGTGAAAAGTGGAAAGTTTGATATGAATTGTTGGTATTATTATGTCTGTCGTCATTCCCACCAGCTACTCGTGCTGATGGGCGAGCAGTCCCTCCGAAATAAACTGTAGGGCAAATCCGGAGGGTAGAGCGTAAGACCCTCTTCAGCTTCCTTGCAGGAATCGTGGGAATGGGTGGGTGGTGTGGTTAGGGAGAGAAATATGAGACGGACGAAATGAAGACAGAAGAGAAGTGAAATATTATCTGTGGAATATTGCTGCCCCAACATTTGCCTAAATGATTCAAGAAAACCACAGAAAACATGGACCGGAGCAACCGGACCCAGGTTCGAGCCAGTGACCTCCCGAATGCTAACCAATGATCTAGAACACTAGACCACGCCGCTCGGTACTACCATCCATCTATTTTCACGATTCGAATGAAGATTGTAGAGGGATTTCTGCCCTGAACCACAGAGTAAGTCAGTAGGACAGAATACCCATTGGTATTGGTCGATAGGAATGAAACACAAATGAGCTACATTAAATTAAAATGTTAAGTTAGTTTGATACTCTTAAGCAAATGTATTACAGGAGCTGTTAGATTTGGTTACTTATTTAGTAGATTTAGATATATTGTAATTCGTACAAATTATTGGTACTATTAATTTACACATGTATATGTTACCGGCCAAACCCGATTTCAAGAAAAAATTAGTTTTGCCTAGGCTAAACTAGTTCTTTCTATATGCGATAGGATTAACTAGTATAGCCTAGTCCAAAGTAATTTGTCCTAAGCCCGATAGGATAAACCAGTTTAGGCTAGTCCAAACTGATTTGTCCTGATATAAATAGGTTAGGTTATGATAGATAGGTTTTGTGAGATGCAACTGCAACTTTTCCACAAACAGATGCCAGTGCAAGAAGTGCCACCAAAGCACTCCATGTAAAAATAAATAACAATTTTAATAATTGAAATACGATTATTGCTTCTATTAAAAAACATTTATTATTTGTTATAGTATGATTGTTTGTATTATATGTACCCATAACTCTTAACGACGAATCATTATAGTTTTAATAAAAATGATCATTTTTCTAATTACGGAGTATTTTATTCAGTTTATCTAGATATACTATAATGTTTGCACTAGGCCACACCAGTTTATCCTAGAGTGTGCGTATTTATATTAGGACAAATTAGTTTGGACTAAGCTATACTAGTTAATCCTATCGCGTATAGGAAGAACTAGTTTAGCCTAGGCAAAACTAGTTTGTCCTGAAATCGGGTTTGGCCAGTAACATTTACACATAAATGTATTAATATCCAAAAATTAATTTCATTCCGACATTCTTTACTTATAAATCTGTAAATGTTTATGAAACGCATCGCCCTGTTTTCTGTGATATGAGCGCCATTTATTTTGTTCTTTTTCATAATAATTAACCAATACAAACAGGATCTACAATCCTATTTAATTAGTTAAAGTAAACATAAATTATCGAGATAATAAATGTTACTCTATTACCTTTTATTCCTTATTCAATGACGTGTATATAATTAGTTCAATTTACAGTTAATTATTATTTTATTCCTAAGGTTTACTTTCGGCATTGTTGTTAATTACTAACGCATAGTTATCTGCTGTATTAAAAATTATCCCCTTCGCTAATTTTTTTTGTCGAAATTCAAATAATTGTAATTTTTTACGCTTCCTTAACTAGAGGTCGTAAATTGCACTAAGCTTTATTACATCATAAAATATGTTTAAATTATAATTTAAATCCTCATTTCTAAAAGGTCAAAGATAACGGCAATAACAAATAAATCATCTAGATGCTGAGCGAGCTACTAACAGAAATAACATAAACAACTATAATTGGTTGAAATATTTCAAAACTGTAAAGAAAAAGACTACCACTATAGATTTCTGAATCAATATAATAAATGAATCTGGCTTTGAATTGGTTTACCTAATATGTATCTATCAACCCAAATTAAAAAAAAAAAAAAAATATTAATATAAAAGAAAACAATCTTTTCAAGTTTTAAATCCATAACGACCGTTTCGCCATAGTGTGGCTTCATCAGGTGGATGAAATACAATAATATATTACATTTTTCAAACCTTATATACTATTTACAAAATTATGTGGTGGAGTTTAACTGTAAATTTAGTAAAAGGGAATTGTTTAAATCGAGTTGGTTGTTCAGTAAATTACCTAGTTTGTTGTGGTTTTTAATTTCTAAACTCTCCAATAGTATTAGTTATTGACTCTTACTTGCTTTATATAAAATTCTGAAGTTTTCATTAAAACAATGGTTATTATTAATTAAGTGTTCGGCATATGCCAAATTGCCTTTTTCAGATTCAAAACTCTTTTTATGTTCTTTAACACGTTCTATAAATGTTCAACCAGTTTGTCCTATATACAGATAATTACAGTTACTACATTCTAATTTGTACACCCCTGATTTGAGTTTATTATGTAACTTAACTTTATCATTTTTAATTAATGACCCCAAAGAATGATTAGTTTTTAATGAAATACAATTACAATGTAAGTATTCATTAATTATTAAGGTACTATTCCATAAAAATTAAAAAGTATTAAAGTTTCTTTTTGATTTTATAATAGGATATATTAAATTTATAGTTTTTTAGTAAGTAATTGTATAACAATTGTTTTATTATAACCATTGTGCTCTGCAATTTGAATTACTCTATTTAATTCTAAATCAAAATGATATAAAAATAACCATTTTGAAACTTAAAAAGATTGTTTTCTTTTATATTATTGTTAATATGGAATTTCAACAAGTAAAGGCTAATACAGCGAATAAGAAAATTTAAACATAAGATAAACTGTTTATAGTGCAATCTTGATGAAACATGTTTAATAGAAACACAAAAAATACAAAATTGTAAACTGTTTCAACTATTTATTAAAAAACTCTAACAATTGTTTCGACCAATTGGTTGTTAGAGTTTTTTTAATAAATAGTTGAAACAGTTTACAATTTTGTATTTTTTGTGTTTCTAGAAAATTTAAATTTCGTATTACAAGCAGTATATCGTCATCTACTGATATTCATCGCTAACTGTAGCATTTCATATGTTTAACAAGGCCTTAGGAAGGTATCTACTTGTCCAACTGAATTGACGACGCAGCATATGTTCGTGATAATAAATTAATAAGGAACATTTATTTCATGGTAAAAAAAAAATCAAAATTACTACATGTGGATCACGATTTCGAAATTTTAAAATGTATCCTACACCTCACTCAGCTCAGGTTTGGTAATTACACCTAATTAAGACCCCTGGTGCCTAACTGCCTATAAATTATTCAAATTATATAATCCTGTTTTGTATACTCAACTAACCACCATAATGTCAAAATCTTTCCATTGGTCATTTAATGTTGCTTCTGACGAAACCAGTTTTACTTCAACGTTGTTACTTTTTGGCTGACGCATTATTTTTGTTATTATCACTCTGTGAGATATTGATTTATAATTATGTAATTTGAACGGGCCCAACTAGTAGAGTACATCGATCTGTGTGACATTTTGAATTTTCGAACGTGATATTCAAATGAGAAGCCCCTCACAGCCTCTTGTTGTGAAAGAAAGGCATCCCTGTTGTAGAAGGGTTGCGGAAAGGACTTTTCTCAAAAGCGTCATTCCAATATATCCCCCTAAACATCTGTGTACACGCTGCAGTCGAGCCCATTTATGTAAATTTTTTATACTGGTTGATTTTTAATTAGCTTCGGAATATCGAAGTACCTGGTTAACTTTAACTTGAATTATTTATAAAAACGAATTTGGTCTCACACATTCAGAGATATCCGCAAGGGTAAGATACATACATATATGCACAAGGGTTCATTGTTGCCTAAAGTAAAGAAATTATATTTGAATTTTAAGTATTGTCCTTTTTCTAACTCTAAACATGCATTATTAAGTGCAAGTATAATCGGTCCATATTTGGATGGACGGTTACCGTTGTTCATGGTACAAACCACATCCATTTCAAACATGGCCGTGACTTAATAATTCCGTTGGCGAGCGTTTAGCCACAGTCACTACCATATCCTATCGATGACCCTACGACCACCGAAAAGGGTCATTTTAACACGATCAGCACGTCAAAATGTTGATGATCATTAATTGAAGACTCCGATTAGACGAGCACATCTTGGGTATCAAAAGTAAGCATGTTAATTAGTTCCATCCTTTAGTTAAACATTTTAATAGTCAAATAATTCTATAATTTTGTACCATGAGAGGAGATAGCTCCTTAAATTACCTTACAAACCTACCTACACGTTAGCACCATTGATAGGTAAAACATTATTAACACATGGGCTGAAAAGTACCGGGATTAACAAAGAAAACATGTTGTCGGCAAGCAGTTTTTTGAGGTCTGCGAATAGCCAATAGTCGCTGGGAGCCAAATCTGGAGAATACAGTGGATTTGGGAGCAATTCAAAGTTTAATTCACGTAGTTTTGCCATTGTTGAGTGACTTGACTTGTGACACGGTGCGTTGTCTTGATGAAACATTTTTTTTTTCATTACCATATGCGGTCATTTCTTTGCAATTTCGGCTTTCAAATCCTCCAATAACGGTATATAATATTGACTGTTGATTGTATTTCCCTTCTCAAAATAGTCGATGAATATTACACCACTCATATCACATCCCAAAATACCGAGGCCATAATATTTCCAGCCGATTGTTGTGCGGGCGCTTTGGACGAGGTTCACCAGTTGCTGTCCACCTATCCACTCAGATGATGATCGTTTTTATTCCGGAGTGAAGTGATGGATCCATGTTTCATCCGTTGTTACGTTTAAACATGGCCAAACACTGCTCAGAGTCATCAATACGCTCTTGTTTTTGGTCAACTGTGAGCAAACGCAGCACCCACTTTGATAGTCATAGTCTCATATTCTCATAGTCAAATACTTATGCAATATAAAGCCAACACGTTACACGTTCTTTTGATATCTTTATGATGTCAGCTAACTCACGCAATTGAAATAAATACACAGTTAATAACTTCCACAATTTATTAAATAAATATAACACGTGTTTCGCTAACACTGTGGCTTCTTCAGAAGTACAAAATTTACTTAAAACGACCTACAAATAGGGTGGTGCATCTTCATTATATGAGGGAAAAGATTTAATAGTGGTGAGGACATTGAGTAACCGGTCTGTATTTTTATATTTGTTAATTTCATTAGATTCTAATAGTGTAAATTTTAAACTATTATTTTCAATGTGTAAATTTTTTAGATCTAAATTAAAAATATGATTATCTTCTAACTGTGCAAAACTTTTCCACTTTTTAAGCCATTGCTTCGCTTGAACGGTATTTTTTCTCATTAAGAAGCAATGTAAATTGTTTTTGATTCATTGTTCTGAAAATAACAAAAGTAGCTAGATAAAGTCACTCTTAGCACAATAACTGACAAACTAATAATTAGAATATCATGAAATTCTAACAGCTGTCTTTTGAAAGTTAGTACTAATTGAAAAATAGGTAAATGCAATAGAACCAGCGCCATCTATGTGTTAGGTTCAGGACTTTTCAGTCCATGTGTTATGTAGTCATGTCCCTTTGCTAAAAACAAATTTTATAAGCGTGTAAATAACTTATTTTTTACTGATTTTCCATTCGGTTAGATTTAAAGAACATGACAATGAAAGCTATGTAAAATAAATTTTAAAAAAATGCTCATTCTTTATCCTAATTGACCCTCACTATTTCCATCTGTGGGTAGCAGTTTTTATTTGCATGACCCTAAAATTAAATTTTTGAACAGAATGTGTAAATATTTTAAAAGCAAAAAATTTAACGTTCTGACTGAGATAAATCGCATTTGTGATTGAAGATTAACTAAAGATTTCCAGTTAAAAAGGTCATATTATACATAACACACCATAATAAAACACTGACAGACTGTCTATTAATTTCGACGTAAGCTCAACATATTTTTGTTTTTATCAGCCCGTTTATGTTAAAAATGTTTGATAGAGGATAAGGTTTTACGACGCTATAAATGCGAATGCGACAGAATAACAGAAACACACTTGGATTATTTACGTTGCTATAAAAACATTTACAGATGGACAAAAACGCAAAAGTGTCAATAAAATCTCTACTCCTTTTAAAACATGAGTGTTCGTTGACCCCACTAGAATAAAATAAATTAAAAACACTTTTAAGTTAAGTTTCACTGTTTTCAATGTCAAAAGAATGCTCGACAATTGTTATTAAGACTAGTTGAATCTGAGAAAACACATATTTTTGATTTTATTTACGGAGTAACCTCAAAGCAGAAAAACATAGAGACAACATTTAATACTATAGCAGTGATCCTGGAATAGGATTATACCTATACGAATAGGGAAATACCAAAAGTAACAATGAATATTACATACATATGCATTGACAAAGAGAACACAATCGTAATACAGGCGAATATGAATCTGCTTATTAATAACTACTTATTATAGGTAATGTTTTCATGTGTGAGAAAATGTTTTTATTGAAAGATGTCTTTTTTGAATTCCCACTGTTCGCATTTATGTTTTCATTTTTTGTTTGTAAGTGATTGACCTTGTCAGTCACACATTTTTTACGTCTCAAATTTTTGTTGTATTGTCATGTGCATTTGCTATCCGTTTCTTTCTTTTACAATTTATGGTTTTATAATAGTACGTATAATATTTTTTCCCTTCTCAGTATTGCCGTTTCCTATTGTATTATTTTTTATTTTTCTTCAAATGCGCTTTTAGAGTTTAAGTTAGTTTATAGATTTATTGGGGGTAATTTGTTGACCCATCGGTCCATTTCGAGGACGTAGATGATGCACCGACACATAGATTACAATGTTGCATTTTTTGTATTTACGTTTTCCCTCCTTTTTGTTTGTTTTGTTGTTTCAAGTGTCGGTGCATCGGAACCACCCCTCCTCTAGGGGCGGTTCTTAAATTCATGGCAATATAAGTATTTCTACAATTCGATTCATAATATAGTTAATAGAATACAGTAAGATAGTTAATACAATACGATAGATAACAGTTGTTACAGTTAGTACAGTTCAATCAATTCAATTTCAACATATTAGATAAAAACATCAAACGTTTAGGAGAGATCATTTTTAGTACATTTAACATATAGCACAAATCAAATCAAGATCTCTATAAACGTATAGTATAAATAACATATAGTTCAATTAATCAATCATAATCATTTAATATCTTTGTAAATAAGTAGCAGTCACGACGTTCATGTAAAATTAGTGTATATAGTTTGTAAATAGTTGGGTGTAATAAACAATTAAAACACGAAGTCCGTTTATTGCACCGATTCCCCCATAGGAATCAAAAGAAGTGGCACATCTGTGCACCGGTGAAATAATTCATTTCATCAACTAATTATACACCCACAGTTACACGCCAAAATTAATTGCAAGTAATCTAATTAACTTTTTGTCGAAAAAAACGATGAAGATTGGTTTTAAATATTTAATAACAACACTTACACTATTTATATTTATAATAGGATAACTAACTTAACACATATATAACACTATATAATAAGATAATAAAAGTGAATGTAATTTTGAAGATATTTACGTTTAACAAAAGAAATTAATATAATGTAAAATACAATAAACACGAGTTCGTGCCAAATTAAAAATTTCCGAGAAGCTATTGCTTGAAATGCTACAGGTAATTAGATTGTTCTTATGAAATATTCCTTTTTTTTTACGTTTTGATTCTACATGTGTTCTGTACAAGGATGTATTCAGAACTTTTGACTGGGGGTGGGGTAAAGCATATTATGAAGAAAAGGCCGACGCGTGTCCAACTGCTACGAAGGGGGTTTGGGAATTCCCCTCTTTTTTACGTGTTAGCTAGCTAGCTGACTGTAATGTGTGGTATTGCAAACTGGCGCGTAATGATCCATTACAGTAGACAACATTCTCATTAAGCGTAAGAAAAGAGAAGCAAATCCTGTACCTTGCACTTCGAAGAAGGAAATGAAACTAAAATTGTAAGTTCAGCTTCGTCTAACGCGAGTCAGGATATTACTAATATTAGAGTCATTACAACTGGATTTAACGAATCAGATACTTGCATATCACACGTATCCACAGATTCTCTAAAAACAACTGACAATTTTTTTAAATTTCGACGTTGGAAGTTTCATTTCGGATCAAGACATGACGATTACCGAGAGGACAAACTTAAAATTCTAAGCAAAGCACAAGTTATAAATAATATCATAAATTACTTTACTAAACTGGACAACGGAAATGAGAAATAATATTAACATTATTCAAGGCAGAGGTAGATATTTCGAAACAACGTTAAACTGAAATAACAATAAAATTTCCAACTATATTAACTAACTATTTCTATGGTATAATAGTTCTAACAGTTTCCTCTGTAATGGCACTTAGTAAATTTAACAAAACTATGCCCATGATACATAGACTTGTTTTGCCATTAAATATCAAAAATGCATAAATTTGACATTTGAACTATTAAGTAGTTTCCACAATTTATTTATTAAATAAACTTGACACGTGTTTCGCCAGCACTGTGGCTTCTTCAGAAGTACCTAAGAGTAGATGTCTATAAATAGGGTAGTGCATCTTCATTAGAGTGAGGGAAAAGATTTAATAGTGGTGAGAGGTTTATATCTACTTGGTCATTAAGTAATATGTCTGTATTTTTATATTTGTTAATTTAATTAATTATTTAACACTATTAGACATATTACTAAATGACCAAGTATATATAAACCTCTCACCACTATTAAATCTTTTCCCTCACTCCAATGAAGATGCACCATCCTATTTATAGACATCTACTCTTAGGTAGTTTTAAGTAGATTTTGTACTTCTGAAGAAGCCACAGTGTCAAGTTTACTTAATAAATTGTGGAAGTTATCAACTGTGTGTTTATTTCATTTGTTAGACTTCCATCAAGTATCCGCTAATTCAATACAATTTATTAAGTAGTTCCATTTTTCAATTATCTATATTTTAAAAGTTTACCTTTTATGTTATAAAACTATGAAAAATATATACAGGGTGCTTCCAAACTCCGTTGATGACTGTGGTTCAGTATTTAGGGCACGCGCCCAAAAGACCTTATCTCACCTAACCTTAACCCAAACCAACCTGTTCTATCCTATTCTAACCTAAACTACCTACCTACTCGCTGTGGTTCAGTATTTAAGACATGTCCATCAGGGGCTGGAGTCATATAAACGGAAAGCCCGCTATTAGGGAAACACAATGGGGTGCATCAATTTACGAAAATGTAATAGAGGAACAATTTTTTTATTCTATTTCTGAAATGTTTACATGCACTAAGGTAATGAGGACTTAATCTAACCTAGCCTATTCGAATTTACTCGAATATATACCACAAAATTAAAATAGTTTCTTTTTGATTACTCACAACCGTTAGTAGATACTAGTATCACCTCTACTCTTAGATACAAATGTGCGTCAATTATTTTTTTTTAAGGTACATACAATAGCTTTACTTTTAAAGGTAAAAAGTTTCTTCATTCGACGATTTTCGACAATTCTTAAAAAGTATATTTTATATGAAATAACTCGAAGACATTGGGAGAGATTTGAATAAAATTTGAAAGGTACTAGGCATAGGGATAGGATACGGTTTACCGTATATGATTTTAGGCAGAGACTACCCCACTCTTAAACATATTTAGTCTTAATTTATTTTTAGGGTCGATTTGTTTTTCTCTTACAATTAGTAAAAAGTCGTATCTACCATACAAGAGCTTTAGACGAAAAAATATGTTTAACCCTGAATATCTGCCCACTGCAATTACATATATATATAAATATAATTTGAAAAAGAGATTGCTAGTGAATTTTCCGCCATTATTGTTCTTCATTATGATTTGGTACTTAACCTGCCTGCCTGTATTTCAATGCATAAAACTTGGGAAACAAAAGTGTTCATGCGTAAGGACTGTTGGTTCATTAGGCATGGGAATGGAAAATTGAATAACGACAAATACGACCATTACTAATTCTTCTAAGGTAAAACTGCGGCTGTTTGTTGTTTGTAAAATATTTTAAAGTCGTGCTACCCCATTTATGACAAGTGTTTACAATGAACGGACCAAATCGCATTAGTCATACTTATGACTACCTAAGTCATAACCATTTAGAATTGCATTGTTTTCTACTGAGTTGTGCATTTTCTATTGTTGTTATTATTTATTGTTTTATAACAGCATTTGTTTCGCCTCGCTTGAACTAAGTAAATATCTATATATTATGTGCATATGTGGTGGTGGGAAGCGTGTTTCTTTCATTTCCGGATATGGAATATTATTAAGGTTTCCTTAATACGTATCTTACTGTGGTACAGGTCGATAATAACATGTTACTTAAGCGGTTGTATCCGTTCATATTATAAGTGTTTCTATTTTTTAACCTTCCGTTGAAGATATTGTAACCAGGGTTGAATAAGACATGAAGCAAAAAATAATGAGCGAAGTAGAATAGAATTGATGGTAAAACCGAGTTTATTTTCTTAAACGAATCATTATCTTAATTGAAGAAATCAGATGCAGTTCTGTGGAACTGAACTAAACAAAACACGTTTCGATACAGACTCTAACTGAGGATGAGTTTAGGTCACTAAACGTTTTATTGGGGAATTTCGGGTATTAATGCTTTAATTATTATTATTGTTATTGATTTCTGTATGCACGTTTAATAGTTGTAGGGAGAGGAAATGAGATGTCGTTGTAATTGTAAACTTTAATATTAGGTACTACGAGTATATAGAATTTTTTGAATGCATTTCCTTTAAAATTAAGCAATCAAAGAAAACACTTTTGAGAGTTTCAAAAATTATTTTAATTGACCACGACGATCGTTTCACTGCGCCATGGCTTCATCAGGGGGGTGAATTACAATACATAAACCTATAATATAAAGTCTACTTAACCTAAAGAGTGGGAGTGCAAAGTTTTAAATTTAGTAGGGGTGAGTTATTTACTTCAGTCTGGTTATTTATTAAAATTCCTAAATTGTTATAATTATTAATCTCTAAATTTTCTAACTTTTGACTTTTATTTGTAAAATGTAAAATTTCATAATTTTCATTAAATGTGTGATCTAAGTTTATTAAATGTTCTGGATATGCAGATGTACATTTTTGATTTTCAAAACATTTTTTATGTTCTTTGATACGTTCTTGAAATGAACGACCAGTTTTCCCTGTACACACATGGTTACATTCACCACATTTTAATTTATATACACCAGATTTCAGTTTATTATCTATTTTAACTTTATCACTTCTAGTAAGTGAACCTAAAGAATAATTTGCTTTAAATGATACATAATTATTAGGGATAGGTTTACTGATTTTTGTGGTAATATTTCCTAAAAATGAAAACATACTAAGTGTGTTTGATTTTGATTTTACTATAGGGTATATTGAAGTTACGGTTTTTCAGCATTTTCTTTAGTTATTTTTAATTTTTCTAACTCAGAAACGAGCCAATACACATTAATCTCCGATAAACATTTTCATAGAGAATTCAATGCTTTACAAAAAAGGTCTTTTATAATTTTTTGATAAATCAACATTATCAAAAATTATTCAAGATGATTGTTATATGATTATAAATGAAAAGGTATTGTAACAAAGGGATTAATAGGAGAACGAAGAGATAGATTGGTAGGACATCTTCTGAGACATGAAGGGCTAGTTGAAGACGTATGAGAAGCAGAAATATGAGTAAAAGGAGGTAGAGGAAGGCTTAGATTAAATTACTGTTCGTATATATTACGAAAGGAATTTAATTGTGTCAATCACAAATTACTACTGAGTAAGCTGGAGAGATGTGGAATACGCGGAATATCAGTGAAATTATTCAAAAGCTATCTGCTACACACACACATAAGAGCTATAGTTAATAGTACCACTAGTTTCTATCAAATTGTTAATATTGAAGTGCCACAAGGTACTCTACTTGGACCATTGTTATTACTCATATATATACGATAAATTCTCTACTTACTCAGGTAGAAGGAATTACCTCCTTTGCCGATAATACAGCGATCCTCTATAGCTCCGACACTTGGTTTGACTTGCATAAAGAAATGCTAGATAAACTTGAAGTAATACTTTATTGATTCTACATAAACAAATTGGCAACAAATATAAAAAAACCTTCCGTCATGACTTTCGGAAAATATGAGGACTCAGATTTGTTAATTACAATTGATGAAACTGACATTAGTAGAAAAACAGAGATCTTTGCCTTAAGCCAGACAGTAAATTCCGTTGAGATACTCATATAGGAGTATAAAAAGCAAAATACCTGTTGTACGTTTTCCACCGTCTAAAATATGTACTTAAAACTAGGCAATTATTAAATGTATATTATGTGTACAGCAACTTACGGCATCTTGGCCTGGGGATCTGCATATAAAAATGTACCGGGTCCTTTACAGTCGTTACAAAAGCGAATACTTAAAATAATAATAAAAAAAAAAATTGAAGAAGTAAAGATTGAAATAAGACCATTAAAAATTGAACAACATTATGTATTTAAATGTCTAACCTATGAATACCAGTCCATTACAGGAAAAGTACTCGAGCAGTAAAATTATAACTAGAAACAAATACATTTCATTACCAAACTCAAATTGAACAGTAGTAAATGTCGATACAAACATGTTGCTATTACTACATTTAATGCTTTACCACATTCGCTAAAAATATTAAACAATTCTAAATTGAAAAAAACAATAATTTTATTGAAAATTTGGTGTAAAACTTATAGATAAATTGACATTCCCATTTTCATATGCTCTGTGATTAGTTGAAGAAATGATTATCTTTACTGCCTAATTTTAATTAGTTTTTAGGTTATTTTAAGGTTGTTAATACACCACGCCAGCATACGGGCATGTGTAGTGCCTCCTTGCTGGCAATTACTTCTCTTTCTTTTTCTTTTTCTTTAAGACTATACGTAAAAATGATATTACGTTGATCATGTAACTCGCCATAATTTTATATGATTTTGTATGTATGATTTATATTTTATTATTTTTTGTATTATTTATTGGTGGTGAATAAATAAATAAAATAAATAAATATAGTTAGGGGTTAGCAAATGCGAAGATTGGCTTAAGATACAAAGGGGTGGAGGTGCTTGTCCAACCCATCTTCGGACTGACAACTTTATGATGATGGTGATGCAATAATAAAATATTTCCTGAAATATTTCTACTTTAGTTAGCAAATATGACTATTTTATTCTGCTCTTTATCTGTATAAAACAAGTGGTAGATACGACAGAACATCTAAGCTGCGAGACCGCTTAGCACTTGACCGCTTTTTGCTTTTTGCTTTTTACTGATAAGGGTTTTCTATGAATGCCAATGCCGCTTTGAATCGTTCTTCGTAATCAAAAGTTGTTGATAATGTTCTGGAAATCGTTCGATTTGTTTGCAACTGAATGTTGTAAAAACCTGTTTTTTTGTGGTTTTTCACCGCTTTAATAATAAGTTAAGTTTGTGATTCATCATGCTTAAGGGAAGAGAATAATAATAATTTATGATTAATTTAACACAATGTAGACGTTTTTAGACTTCTAACCAATTATAATAATTACACATTTATATGTATTTGCCAATGCCAAACATCTGCATTATATACATACAAGCATGGAAGATAATATTTAAATGATTCAAGAATTTACATACACTTTATACGTTAGTCGTCAATATTAAAAGTAAAAATGAACGCGCAGACTAATCCATGATTATAATTATTAACAATACCTACAGGTGATCATTGCGGGAGGGTAATTAAATAAAATCAATTCATACTAAATAGTAACTAAATACCTGTATTGTAAAGGATGCGATAAAAGCTTTAGCAATTTTTAAAGATACTTTGTCAGAGAGCTTAATAGTAAAATAAAAAAAGACGGTGTATGTATTATGTACACGCGTTAGAAGTTGCACATCTATTTACGTATTTATTTTTCTGGTATATACGTATCAATAATTATGCATTTATCTAAAGAATGTTTTCGATTAATAATGTCGCCGTGAAGTGCTGCCCCTACTAAGTGTAACTACTGCAGCATGCTGACATTTTTTACTCGTAACGCGTCAAAAGAAGTATACTTTCAAAAAATAAAAATAAATCTAGCAAACCAAACAATTAACAACATTTATTTAATGAATAGCAGTATAGTACAACATACTTTTGCGAAATATCGAAGATGATTGCAATATTTTGATGTTTATCTCCTATGTGGCTCTGAGCTCCAGTACCTATATATTGTATGAGGCATGTTTTTTAAGTAAGTACCGTTTTGAAATTAATAAAAAAAGGTGGAAAGATATCTTAATTATTTTATTTTTAAAGCACTTGGCATAACGTTTGACCAGTGACCAGTTCTTGAATACCCTTCTCATAGAATTCTGCCGCCTGACTTGTTAACGGTTAACCACTGCATCACAACTGTTTTGACTTCGTCGTCGTCTTAAAGACGCTGCGCTGACCGCCCAGATGTCTCTTCAATTGCAGCAACGAATGGTAGTCACTGCCCGCCAGATCAAGGCTGTACGGAGGATGATTTAGAGTTTCCCAGTAAACCGATGTGATGAGATCTTTGGTTCGATTAGCCACATCTTTAAATGCTCCCACCCACATCCTTACCATTCCATCACTCATAATGTTTTGTCCGTAAACAGTACAGATCTCACGATGAATATCAATCGATTTTAGTCCTTTAGCACTAAGAAATAGTATAACAGTCCGGACTTCACAGTTGGCGGGACTCACGATTTTCGGAGGCATCTGAAATACTCAATAAACAACGTAAACAAGGGCGAATCAGACTCTAATGGCCTCAGTGCATTGGTGAGAGATATAGGTATTCAGTGCGCATGTACGAAACGCTGACCTTAAAAAACATGCCTCGAATCAATCAAATAACATCATTTCTGTAGAATTTCAGAAACACAAACACAAATAATATAATCATTTCGTACATTGCTCCATCCATCTAGAGACATTTGAATACATTTCCTTTTAGTGCATCTCGTAGTCTGTATTGAGTCGAATTGTAGAATTCGTCAAGCAGATTACTTCCATTTTTTTTTTCTATTTGGTGGTTTGTATCCCAGACGAAATATTTCTATAAATTTTAAAAATTCTGGATGTTCTATATAAGTGAAGGAAGTGTTTGTAGCAAATATAAAACGTGATAATTGCAGATCCATTTTCTTATTGTTCTCTAAAGTACTCTTTATTACAAAGTTCCTCATTGCAAGAATAATTAGTCGTCACTGTTAAAAAATAAACTGGTTTAAAACATTGGATTGATTCGGCCGTTATTTTGTGATAATTCATTTTAACGACAAATGAATAAACACTACTTTGTTTATTATCACTTTATTTATTCACAAATCTTTTTGACTATAGCTTCGACAAATAGCTTGTCATTATCAAACAAATGATTCAAATTGAATGAATACAAACAGATGTGCAGTGGTGTTTATATATACTTTGGAAGTTCCATTAATTATTAAATGTACTGAATAATACTGAGTGATACAAATCTACCTGGTCGTTTTAAAGCCTTTATTTACATTATGAATAATTTTAAGATTTAAATGATCGAAAGTGTTCGTTATAACGAGTTCTAAATTACAGTTTGGCCTAAGTAAAAGGAACCAGATTCTGTACATTCTAGCTTATAGATCTGTTAGGTTGTTAGCGATTTTTATTGAAATATTACCAAAGTACGTCAATCATACGTATTTGCATTTTTTGTTTTTTATGTGTGGGTATATAGACTGGCATGCTATTTTTAATTGTTTTTTAAAACATGTGCTCAAAATAAACAAAAAGATATATGAACATGTATCTAACGTTTGTTTTATAAATTTAATAGAAACCCTGCGAGTAACAATCCTGTTATAGTAGCTACCTAGAGTCTTCATCTACCATAAAAAAGAACGTTGTAACTTATAAACTTAAAACTATAAATAAGTTCTAAACCTGTTTCCGACATATAGGGATATATATTATAAAGTTTTTGCATTAATTATTGTTAATCATTAAATAAAACGTTTTTAATTGGTTGATTAAGTTGTTTCATTCTTTAAGCTATTTTTAAGCAGTGCCGTAACTTTTATCACACCGTGTACCTATATATCAAGTGAGATAAACCAATATTTTTGTAATTGGGTACATGTTTTTAGGACGAGTCGTAAATGAGTGCGTATGATCTGCAAACTGAAAACATAACCACTGTTGCTCAAACACTACTTTATCTCAATTAATTTACAACTTATCAGAATATAAGCACGGTTTGACTTTAAGAAGAATCCAGAGCTACGTCTTCTATGGTGGATGATGTTCTTCTTATTTGAAAAGGTTATTTGGTATATAGCTATCATAGCAATAAGTTAATCTTTGGAATTTTAATATATTTTCGATACATCGCATTTATTGAAACAAAACCATTAGGTGGAAAAAAGTCAGCATACTTTATATACGTTATTTTATTGAAATATTTTGAGGTCAATAACAGTTAAGCAAACGCTACATTACGAAACTTTAAATAAGTCGATGTACCGGTTCTTATGGCGACTAAATTTGAATAATAAGTTTAACCGCGTACAACCTGCTATAAAAATAATGAAGCAACCGATGACAAACTCAACATCATTTGTTTTAAAGTTGATAAATTCGGTAGCATGTTTTCTCGTCACTTGAAGATATCTGCGAACGGATTTACATAAATCTTTGTCGTCTATAATTAAAAGGAAATTTTTGCCATTCATTAATCTTCAGTCTTTAAACTGTTATTGCAATACATAGGTACATACAAATGTGCGTAAGTACTTTAGCCCATTTACTAAATTTCCACGACTTATAATGTGAATGAGATATATCGTCTGAACCGCCTAGTAAAAATAGGAACAGATTTAACAGGTAGAACTTATTTTCAATAATTTGATATCGATGAGGCTTTTAATCTTTGTAACTCCATATTTCAAATTAACAAACACAAAAAAACTTTATTAAAATTCACAATACTTATTTCAATACACTGTATCTTCTTTAGGTGGAAGAATGGTTACATAAAACGAATTACAACTGGTTAAGTAAGAAATAGGGGTAAATTAAAATATGTCCAATAAAGGTGATTTATTAACTTAAGTAAATGTTTCGCCTATGTAGAGACAGTGTCTTTATTTTTATTGCAAAAACTTTTTTATGGTCTTTAATACATTCAGAGAACGATCTATCAGTTTGTCCTATGTAAACTTTGTCACAATGCCCACAGTTCAGTAAGGTAACCCTTGATTTTAGCTCTTTCTTAGTACAGTCTTTATTATTTTTAATAAAATTGCCTAAAGCGTTATTGGTTCTAAAAGAGACCTGACAACCTGCGATATTTTTAATGTTTTCCTATTTTAATAGAAATACTCAATTTTGGTGTTTAAAGTGAGGATATACTAAATTTAGGGTTTAGTTGTTAAGCTAATAATAATAATAAAATCAGGGATTTATTTACTAAATTGTAGGGATTGTAACAAAGTTTACATTACATAAGATAAACCGGTATATCGTTCTCTGAACGTATTAAAGAACAGTTTTGAAAATAAAAATAAAAGCACTGCTTTCACTTACGCGGAACATTTACGAAATTACAATTATAATTTTGATGAAAATTTAAAAAAAAAATACATGTCGAAAATTAACGTAGAAAACTAAACATATTGGAAAGTTTGGAAATTAATTAACATAATAAAAAAAGGTAAAATTCTTAATGATCAAGTTGAAGTTAATAAGTCATCATTATTGAACTTATTTGGTTTACCCCTACTTGTTACTTATGTTTAAGTATATATAGTAAGACCAATTGTCATTTGTTTTAAGTAACATTTCTTCCACCTGAAGAAGATACAGTGTATCGAAATAATTATTATCAATTTTAATAAAGTTTACAATATTGTATATAACTGGAAAATTTTCTTCTAGATTAATAATTTAATAAAACAAGATTATGTGCAATGTACTAACACAAAATAGTTTTAATTCAAGTTACTCCTTTAAACTTACCGCTAAGAATTTTCCAATTTTGTAGATAGTCTTGATTGAAAATGGTAGAGGAGACATTCAAAAAAGGAATTAGGTATTTATAAACTAGTGTAACCCGTTCAATTTTAGACGTACGGGTATCTATGTCAATGGTGCATAGCACTTACATTTCAACCATGGCGTACTCCATACCGCAGCTTAGTGACTCCGTCTACGGGTGTTTAGACACAGCCACTGTAACTTCCTATTTATGACCAATTGACAATTGCATATACAAAAAATTGATAAAGAGATCATTCTTTCATCTTTCATTTTGAGTTTTAATGGCCTTATAATAAAAATGTGCTTTCACTAATGAACAAACGAAGCGTTATCTTCAGAAAACAATGCGTCAGATTTTTTTAATTGAAAATCTAATACACTTTTCATTGAATTTGATATTGTTCGCGAAATCTTTTTTGTACTAAATGAAAATATATATAAACAAAATGCTTTTAGATGTTTCAAATATGTTTATTAACACACTCTACATATGTTTCGACTTCCGAAGTCTTTCTCAAGAGTAATAGATATTTACTAAATTTAAACTGTAACTTAATGTTATTTATACAAAAGTCAAAAACTATTTATAGTTAGGTATTGCAAGTAATAAGATGTACAGGTACAAGTATATTAGAGGTAGTTATACAAAGGTATAGTTATTTAGGGAAAAACCCTTGTCGGGTTGTAATTCTTCAGAAATTGGTCAATCACCGGTGTGTCTTGGAACTCGGATTTATCATTTGTTATGTTACAATTATTTCTAAAGGCTTTTTTAATTACATTGCCTAGAAAATGGCCATAAAATCGACAGAGATAACTTCAACCTATTACATATAGAAAATAAAGGTCAACGTCTAAATATTTTAGAGCAGTTCGAAATTAAAAAAGTCTTTAGAAATAATTGTAACATAACAAATGATAAATCCGAGTTCCAAGACACACCGGTGATTGACCAATTTCTGAAGAATTACAACCCGATAAGGGTTTTTCCCTAAATAACTATACCTTTGTATAACTACCTCTAATATACTTGTACCTGTACATCTTATTACTTGCAATACCAACCATAAATACTTTTTGACTCTTGTATAAATAACATTAAGTTACAGTTTAAATTTAGTAAATATCTATTACTCTTGAGAAAGACTTCGGAAGTCGAAACATATGTAGAGTGTGTTAATAAACATATTTGAAACATCTAAAAGCATTTTGTTTATATATATTTTCATTTAATTTAAACGATGTTTCATAATTATCCAACAGACAATTCAATTGAAATCTTTTTTGTACAATCATGCTCTTCTAGTTTAATCTAAAAAGTCCAATGAACTACTGGCAAATATCAATATTATAAACTCTGCTTGTATTAGAGTTATACTTTTAACTATTACCCCTGTCTGATAAAAAACTAATTTTCGTTGTAGAAGTTAATTTCAATAGATTAACGTGAATTAATTTTTGAATTACTTAATAAGGAAGGAAAAATTGTTACTGTTGTCATGCCCTTGCTGTAAAAAAATTTCCTCATTTATTTGAAGCAATCCGGAGTGGGTAAAAATTAATTCATGTTAATCTATTAAAATTAACCTCTACAGAAAAATCTCAAATATTTTGTTCTTGGTGATTAATAACAATATACACTAATTTCGACGATTCTGTGACTTTCACAATATAACTAAACTTGAACTACTCTAATGCCAAATGCAATATGTAACAATCCGGCAGATCGTATAGTTAGCCACTTTTGAAACCAGCACAGCTTTGAAATACATAGGTGGAATATAATGATGAATTATTCTTAATGGCTGCCATTATATTTGTTATTACCGGGCGTGACCCTGTTTGTACTTACTTTTCTTACATACACGAACACACTGGTGCGCGTGCGTAAATTTCAAATTACATCAAGATGAAAAGATTAGCTACAGATCGTGATACATGTTACTTAAGTGTGTATACATATCTAATGGCATGGCGTATGACGAAAAGAAAGCAGTAGGTGTTTACGACTTGCGTGACACATTATGTTTATCAGGAACTGACAAAAGAGTCAAATACCAAATCTAATTAAAGTCGTTCTTTTGGCGACACGAATATAATTTTATGTTGGGCCTGAAGGACTGCTTTAAATTCAAACCATGGACGATTCGGTATGGTAAACATTAAAATAAGTCATTCCACATTGAACCAATAGGTGATGAAGTAATAAAATTTAATGGATACATGCCTCATTCTTGCAGCTTTTTTGGGCGGATACATACCTATTCAACACTTATACAAGTTAGTAAATTGCGACATCTATCGTCCAACAAAAACATTACACTTAATTATCGTAAAAATATCTATGTTAATATAAATATGTAATCAACATAAACAACTACTCCGAAGGCTAATACCCCTACCGGCATTGATTCCAAAAGATTATTAGACGAAGATAACATTTCCAAAAAAGAAGGAATTAAAATCCTTGTTCGTCTAAATATTAAGGATCAAAGATCCTACATTGGGAGTACTTCCCACCAAACAGGCACTACGAACCGAAAGCAAAATCCCACAACCGGTTTCGACCTATTATGTCTTGTCATTTAGACGAACAAGGATTTTAATGCCTTCTTTTTTGGATATCTGTGTTTGACTTTTTATAGTCAATTAACGTTTTTAACGACTTTTATTAAGAAATGTATTTATCTTAAGAACATTCGCGGGCCGTTCCCATCTATCGTCTTTCGTTTACCTGGAACCTGTACCAGAAATGCCTGGGGCCCTATTACCTTTCATAGGTAATCCCAACCCATGTGACACCCTCAGCGGTGGCGTCTGTTCCAAGCGTATATGGTTGCTTACATTTTTAACTGAGTTATTAGTCAAAAATAAAGCTCTACGCGTTTCTTTTTTTAGAAAAATTTGATCCAATTACTAGCGTTCGAAGGCTTGCACGGTCCCTGGATGAATCCACTGTGATGGAGTTTCGCAATATTTAGCTAACCATTTTTATTTGTTGCTAAGTTAAATCTGAATATTTAGTAATCAATCCTTCATTATCGTTTGGATCAATCGTATTAGAGGTGGGCAATATGATTCTTTCTAGTGAATAGATTCAAACGATTCAATTTCGTAAATGGAATCGATTCTCACCATTCGTTCATTTGAACGATGACGGTTTGAGGAGCTTATGCCTGTTGTGTCGTATTCTGCACAACAATTCATTTGAACTATCTACACCGTAAGTAATGAATCAAAACGATAGGCAATTAAAAAGTACATTTCCTGGTATTTTAAAAAATAGGGTGTTCTATTTAAATTAATCAATTTACAACCCCTTAAGTTAAGTTTTTACTTAAGTAGTATTAATTTTTGGACACCCTGTAAGAGATGACGAGTTTATTATAATTGAGATATAAAATATGATCTATTGTTCATTTCATTGTATTTGAAACATGAAAATTAGGTTAGATTTTGATAAAATTCAAATTATTTAAAAACCTTAAGGTTTAGGTATTATAAACCTTATCAAAACAGACCCACAGACCCTTATTTTTATCGGACAATCCAAAAATGTAATAATATACAGGGGGGTCCATTTAAAAAAACATAACTTTGATACTTTTAGCGCATTTGGAACACCCTGTATAACATGAAAATAATTTTAAAAAGTAACAATAGTAGACCTCCATATAACCCAAAAGTTAAACTTTTTGAAAGTCTCGTATTTTAGCCATAATATTCCGTGGCGTATAGCGTGAATAACCGTGTATAATATTGTAACGCATTATTGTATAAGTAATTTTTTATATTGTTCTGAGAATGGTCGTTTCGATCGAAACAATTGCCGAGTAAATAGAGTGTTTTGCTGTTTTTTCATAAACTAGTTTCTAATCCTGTTATTTCCAAGAAATAGAAACAAAAGTGAACATTATCATTTTCAAACAAAAAACTATTTTCCCAGAAGAATTATTTAACTTTATACGGAAATTAGCGATTAGATAAAGAGTAACCACACGTGAAAGAAAATTATCAACATAGATAAAGTTATTGGCAACAGGTTAATTAAAATCAGTCAAGTCCAATTTACCGTAACGTAAGACTAGATAATTGGAGGTTTCCTTTTAATATATAAAACGGCACCTTCAGGGTCATGCTCCTATTTATGTTACCTACCGATTCTATGTAGGAGTAGCAATTTATGATCTTATTTAATGTAACTAAATTTCTGAAGCTCTACAGCTTCGTTAACATTTCGGAATGGCTGTAGTTGCATATTATCATTTAAATTTGGTTAATGAGTCGGTTTCATCATCGTGTGAACTTTTTCTGGAAACCGAACTCTTAATAAGCTGCGAGGCTATTCATTGTGTCCATTTCGGTTAATTTAGTAGTGGTACATATTTTTTCTTTTTTTACCCATGAACATATTGAATTTTTTTACAATGTGTTTTGTATGATAATTTTTCTATTCGTAAAAAAACATTAAGAAATTATGAGGCATTTCCTATTGCCTATAATTTGATAGTTAAAATTCATAGTTAATACTTTTAGTGATTCATTGTGAGGTCAGTTCCCCTACTGATGCTATCGTGCTATTAGAGAAATGCAGTCATTCGCACATATGAGGTCCGTACTTAGGTCAAAACCAAATTTAATAAACCTGTCCTAACCCTCTTACTTGTTTCATGCAGACGTTACACGTTTAGTTTAGTTTTAGTTTACGACGATTGATTATCGGCATGTACGTAAAGCTTTGAAAAAGGTCGCTGGTAAAAACATTATCGATGAGAACAATAGAAGATGAAAAAATTATAAGTAGTAGTCAGTCGTCTTTTGCATTTGAAAATCTGTACACGTTGTTGGTTGTTACGTATGTAGGTTTAAATTAAACAATAAATGTTTTTAAATTGGTAGTACTTTAATCAAAACTAGCACGCAGATTTTGAAAACAATCCGGGATATGTAACTTTATTTGATTGTAAAAAAGTAGATTTGTCTAAACACACTTTTCAACGGCGTAAAATATCCGCAAAAAAATATGAATACAATCAAAATCTGTTGTAACGATATCAAAGGGACTACTCATATTTGGTCGTAAAAACCGATAGTTGTAACAACTGATAATGTTTTAACAAAGCTTCTTTAATCTTCGTATACTTCGTGGATCTTTCTCGTTTCATTTTAAAAAAATTGCTGTAATAAAGTGTTTGAATTTTTTTTCTCTCTCTCCAAATGTTTGAAATTGTCAAGTGTGACACACTGTATTCCTTTACCAAGTCCTTGTTTGGAATCTTACTCCCTAGCTTTGATGTAATACGCGATTTTTCTTCGATAATAATTTGTTTTCTTTTTCTTTGCGACATGTTAATGGTTTCACAAATAATTCAACAATATTGTGACGTGTTCAATCACGAAAACACAATTAAACGAACGAAAATAACGAAAATTGTTAACAACTAAAATTAAATTAACTACAGTTCCGATTAATACTAGTTTACAGTAGTAGTAAATCTATTTCTCCCATCGCTGTATTCTTCGCCACTACGTATACTCGCATTTCATTGTCGCCACTCTATGACTATCGCCTGTCTATCGCTCCTGTCACTTGTTAACGCATGTTGTAAACAGACTGACTGGGTCCACCCAGTGAACTCTCTTGCTAGAATATTCCAGACGTATCTAGGAAGGCCGCTAATATCTATTATCTTTTCCAGGAAGGTGTTGTTAATTAGGATTGAACCAACACAAATCGCAAGTACAGTTCGTGACAATATGTTTTGGTGCGTCTTGTGTACACAGATAAGTAACAAACTGATCGAAGAAATATGATTATACTGCTTGGGCGTGTATTTTTTTTAAGAATTACAAAAGACCCTAATCTCGACACGTTTTTGTTTAAATTTGCGATCTTTATAGCCATTGATCATTTTACTGTGCCAGATGTGGATACTGTTACCTATTCAAATTGTTTACAATACAGCTGGTCGTTCTAACAGATGTAATTTATCAAAGATATTAATTAAATGTAGACGCTTAATGAGGTATGTTGTAAAAGGCAGTGTCTTGTGTATGGCAGTCGTGTAACATTCAGCCGGGACCTATGATTTTGGTCAATATAACCGGTATGTTGTTCTAACTGATGCCCTATTGACCTCTTTGCTTTAAAAATTATAATAATAATAATTATAAGTGATACATATATTATAATAAAAATAGAAAATGGTTTTAAGTATATAAATAAATATTCACAATAAAAACAGCAAACGCCAAATTGGATTCTAGTGGTGTTATTCATCTTTCAACAATGGGTTGTGTATGTAATAACAAAATTATTTACACTAGTTTACCCTTGTTATCATTAAGTTTCTATTTATGATTGAAATAAGCTCGTGAAATATAAAAATACATTTTTATTTAGAAAAACTTACCTTTTACCCACGACTTCGTCCGCGTGATTAATTTTGCGGCAATTTAATTCTAGTTTTTATAATAAATATAATTGTTATAACCAATAAACGATTTCAAAAGTAGCCTGGAATCTGAATTACTCCTGACAACTTCCCATAAGATTAAAAAAAAGCTAGTTACAGACAGTTACAGACAGATACTTCAATTTTATTTATATGTATAGTGCAATTAGGTATAAAATTATAATTGCATTCATAATTATAATATTATAATTATCAAATTTCATTTCTTCCCTCTATAATCATATAATTTAAGAGACGATAGGCAGAGTGTCGGTGTTTGCTATAATAAAATTTTATTTAGTCTTAACTACAATAATAATAATAATAGTCTTTATTCCCGTTGATGTAGTAATACATATGGGTTACGTCAATATACATAAGATATAAAATAACAGTAAACTACAGTACAGTAATACTAAGAATGCAAAAAACAAAATACTAAATATAGATACTAGATATAAAGATATAGGTATAAATAGAGTATCATATAATATAGTAGAATATACTATAATTTAAATTAATATAACGTGCCAGAGAATTTTTCTGGGTCTGACTATAATACTACTATGAAACTATAATATGTACTAGTCAAGTGTTAGTCTATCTATGGTTATTGTATTTCTCAACTAGCCGTTGTTTTAGAGTTTGCCTGAATTTGTTCATGCTTTGTGTTTTAATTGTATTTGGGAGTTTATTGTAGATGTTTACCCCCATTTTCCTCAATAGTTTTCTTGACAAAATGAGATTCTTGTGGGTAGTGAGCATGTCTTGTTTTTCCCTTGTGTTATAGTTATATATATCACTCACTATATTTTGGTATCATAGTTTGGTTTTTATGGATTATTGCACTTAACTCTAAGATGTATTGTCCTGTTAAGGTTAGTATGTTCAATTTTCGAAACAGGTCCTTGCAGGTAGTTCTTTGATTGACTTCCGACATGCACCCTACGATTCTTTTTTGTGCTTTATTTCTTATACTACATTCGTGTCAATAATTATTTTAAACTAATTAAAATGTAATAATGCTTATATTTATGTTCTGACTGCACTTTTTATGAAAAATTATTACATAAAACGTTTTTCAGACAAAAATAAGACAAATCAAAATACATCTTTTAGCATTTAGCAGTAAAATATATTTACATAGTAAATATTCATAGAGGGAGGTTATCAATATTAGTGGCCTGGTACATAAGTTATTACATAAACTCACTAAAATTAACTACATACTAGTAAACATATAAAACACTTCAATACGCACCATTAATATAAAATTCCACTAGGATAATTACAACAAGACGTTTAAATATTCAATTTTTATTTATATTGTATTTACTTTCATTTATTATCCTGTATATTTATTACATACTTTATTATTTTTGCCCAACTACCAATAATTATTTAGTTTTAGGAAATTAAGCAAGAGAAAGTACGTAGGTATTTCGATTAAAAGTTGTTGATTTCAAATTAATTGAAAAGTTTCCTGTTTTGACATCACCGCCTTACAGGAAACAGCGATTGATAAAATTGTTTGACAGTTATCCATTAGGGGGCGTACAAAACCAGGAGCACGTGTTCACAAAACAAACTCGTGTCCGCGTCGCGACGTCGACTCCTCTGCAGCGACGCGCAAGCGTCCTCTCAATAATTGGACGAAGCACGTGGTCCTTTCACATTTACCACATCACGACGTTACTTACCTAATTAATACAATCAGCAATGAATACTTTATTCGTTTTGTAAAATAAGGTAAGGGAATTCCGTATTCATTTTTTAGGGGAAGATCCAAACGTTCATCGTGATTATTATTTGGTTCTATTATTATTACGTTGTCATAAACTAATCGCAAAAATAAAAAGGGAACGAAAATTTGCTAAATTTATGCGTCAAGCAGAAGACGATAAAATGAAATGAAAAAAAAATTACGGTGGAAAGCCTAAAGCTGGATGTTTACAGTTTTAAAGTTTCATTTTGAGCATTTGCATTATTGAATGTCAACTTCCAGAAACAGAAGTTAACCTAAGAACCTAGGAATCAAGCTGCCCACTGAAGTTACGTCTGGATCTACAAGTTCCTTTCGACCACCGCCCATCAGCTCAGATCTACGCCTTTGTTCATAAAATATTATTGTTTTTAAAAAATTCGAATACTTTCACGAACTTTACATCATGTAAACCGATGTTTTTATGAACGATTTTGTATCCTTAGGTATAAATCCATGCACCACATCGGTTTCCCGACGAAGGAACGGACGTAACGATTTAAATTCAAGAAGCATACGAGGTGGTGCCACGCCACCATTCATCCATCAATGCGTTTCCGCAATACGGTTCTCACGCTTGCTTGGCAATCCTTAATATGCAAAGCAAATGAATGTAACGTACTTGTTGTAAAGTAAATGCAAATCGGATAAAAGAGTAGGCCCAGAGTGTAAAGTCGACCCTTGTACGAATATACCTGTGTTGTATACGTTTACATACGTATCTTATGTATATGTTTGTATTTTAATATGCATGTATCAGATGGATTGCCAAATTTAATGCATTCGAAATACAATATTTTGCTTATTAGCATGTCAGTGGGCTCATTCAGTTGATCACCTTGGGAAGATTTTTTGGATGGATGAAAATGGAGAGAGGAAGCTATGCAAAGGCTACTTATTTCATTTCATACGCTACTATCTATACTGCTTGCTGGCAGCCGGCAGGTAAACAAAACACGACAAATCGAAATTAAATTCTTGTGCAAATCACGACTCGTTATTCGTTATTCAAATTGTTTACTGGCCGTGACTATGCACCTAATTTAAAATTATGGTAATAAGAGATACACTGGAGTACACTATTCTTTTTATTGAAATTTATTTATTAAAAATGATCGGCATAATATTGTGTAAAAGTTTGTTACATAGAAAATTGTTGCACCTTTGTTTTGGTATTTATTACAAATGGAGGAGAATGGAGCTTATATCATTCAAAAACGCAAATAGTACATGATTTTCCAAAAAACTCCCAGCAGAAAATACCTTCATTGGTAAAGGCAAAATAAATAAAATCCACTCGATACGTATTTCGACTGTTATGCCATCAACAGGAGTAACAAATGTAGACTAAAGTAGGTAAAAGTACATAAACTATTGATATCTATAAAACTTTTGCAGGTATAAAATTATGAGTGGAGTTTCCAGATTTAAACAGGCATGGGTTTAACAGCGGGGAATTTATTAAATCTAATTGTTCGTTTAGAAGATTATCTTTATCGCTGTAAAGAGCTTTTTTAATTTCCAATGTTTCTAAACAGTTTATTTTTTGACTTTTTTTAACTTTGTGTAAAATTTTTACGTTATTTGGAATATCTGTAATACTGAAATCGTGTCCCGAATTTATTAAATGATTAGCAATATTTAATCTGTAACAAGCTAAATGCTCTTTACAGTGATCCAAAAAACTTCTACCAGTTTGACATAAATAGAATTTATTACAATGTTGACAATTTAATCAGTATATCCCACTGTTGTTTAATTTATTAATTTTTGGTTTATTATTAATAGGTTGTTTTTTAATTAAATGAAAATATATATAAACAAAATGCTTTTAGATGTTTCAAATATGTTTATTAACACACTCTACATATGTTTCGACTCTCAAGAGTAATAGATATTTACTAAATTTAAACTGTAGCTTAATGTTTATTTTTTTATCCAAAAGTCAAAAAGTATTTATGGTTGGTATTGCAAGTAATAAGATGTACAGGTACAAGTATATTAGAAGTAGTTATACAAAGGTATAGTTATTTAGAGAAAAACCCTTGTCGGATTGTAATTCTTCAGAAATTGGTCAATCACCGGTGTGTCTTTGAACTCGGATTTATCATTTGTTATGTTACAATTATTTCTAAAGGCTTTTTTAATTTCGAACTGCTCTAAAATATTTAGACGTTGACCTTTATTTTCTATATGTAATAGGTTGAAGTTATCTCTGTCGATTTTATGACCATTTTCTAGGCAATGTAGGCTTATGCCTGTAGATACCTTTTTGTCTTTTATATCTTTTTCGTGTTCTTTTAAACGTATGTTGAAATTACGACCTGTTTGACCAATATAAAAAGAATTACAATCCTTACAGTTCAGCTTATATATACCACTTTTTTGTAATTTATCGGTTTTTGTTTGTTGTTTGTTAAAATGCTTTTTAAATTAGTTTTATTGATCAAAATTGTTTTTATTCCTGATTTTTTTAATTCAGTACAAATTTTGTTGTTATTATTATTAGTATAATTAATTAATTTGAATTGTTTGTCTTCTTGTTTACATTTATAAAATTTGCTCAAAATTAGTTTTTTTTTTGTTTCTAATCAATTCATCAATTAATTTAGTTTTATATCGTTATCATATTATCTGTATAAAAAGCCACTATATTGTTTTCTTTTTGTAGTTGATTTGCTATTATTCTACTTGGTTTTCCTATATATAGGTATCATTAGTGGGATTGACAGTAGTAGGATATACAGACTTAAGGTTGAAATAATTCTGTTTTTTATATAAAATCCTATCGATTAAATTTCTATTGTATCCATTATGTAAGGCGATTGTTTTTATTAAATTTAATTCTTCATTAAAGTTAGAGTCTGAAAGTGGTATTGGAAGAAGTCTATGTATCATACAGTTAAAAGCAGAAATTTTTATATTATATGGATGGTTAGATGAAGATGGAATTACTGTCTGTGAATGTGGGTTTCCACCTTCATCGATGGTTCAATAATAGAATGTGCGATTGGCCCGGGTTCGATTCTTAGCCGACACAATAAAATAAAGGAAAAAATAAGTGAAACCACTTATGTATTACGTGAAATTGGTTTCTGGTATTCTGGTCGTTCTATCTGGAAGTTATTTACTTACATTTCGCCTTTTTTCGATGTTTTCCAGGGTGGTAAGTGGTGGAAGAGCGAAGGCAAAACATCGGGAAATAACTTCTAGAGACAACAGCCAGAAATCCCGAAACCAATATTTAAACCATTTATGTTCATATGCTATCTGTCGCTATTTTTCTGTCAAATAAAATGTCAAATTCCAGTTACCACTTTTTTCAATCTGACTTTTTGATCGGACTAAAATACGTAAAATACGATTTTTGACATATTAAAAAAGTGCATGAGGATAAAGTGTTTAATCCTATTCGTCCGAATCCGGCACGAAGATCTGATTCGTGTGTAGCCCCACATGTATCACAACTTATCTTTTAGACAATTGCGCAATATATTGTGTCTGAAAAATATTTATTTTTATTACGAAATTCGATAGTGCAACGTTTGTGAAACATGATTCATAAAACTAATTTAAACGTAAAAAAATACGTAATATATTTCACATTAATTTATTTTCGATAACTCGATAATTGTTTCGATCGAACTGCGATCATTTTCAAGAGTAATTACACTAAAATTTAAAAGTAATGTCAACATATTTATATGCATCTACAATTTACATAGGAGGAGTGGGGAGCTAGTAGAGCCTAATTCTATCTGACTATTGACTAAATTTAAATTGTTAAACAAGGCTCTTTTATTTCAAGATTTTCAAGCATTGACAATTTTCTATAATATTTTATGTTGCAGTGTAAAATTTTTGAATTATTTAAGTTGAAGGAATGGTTAAAAGTAGTACAGTGTTCCGCGAACCCTGTTGTTTTAAGTTTTTTACTGATACTATAATTATGTTCTTTTAAGCGAGCCTCAATCGCTCTCCCACTTTTTCCAATATAAATTTCCTCACAATCATTACAACAGGATTGATAAACTCCGCTTTTTGATTCCGGTGGTTGTGTTGGTTTATTTTTTACTAGTAGGGTTTTTAATTAAAATTGTTAGTTTCTATAGCTGTAAAGGTTAAACTTTTTTAATTTTAAATTAGTTTTATTTTTGTTACGATTACTCATAAACTTTGTCACATTTTAAAAATTTTGTGACGGCGTCTACTATCACAAGTTGACAATGAAATGTTTCTTGATCATAGGTTTGAAGAGAAATTAAAACAATATTTCACAATAAAACGTTGACTTCTGTTTCTTGCAGTTAAATACTTCTCATTACCCTTGTTGAGGCATATACCATTATCTTTTAACATTCACATATTTCTGCATTTTGTTTAAAAAAGATTCTAAAATACTGACTTTTGTTGCAGTTATCTATCATATTATCTTTCATGGAAAAGGGTCCATTATCAGCAATGGGGTCTAAATGGTGAGTCGTTTGTTTGTTAATATTGTTTTTAACGAGTTATTAGTTTGATCACGCATTATTATTAAAAAGATGAATGTCTTATGTCTTATGTTTTCACCAAAGGAGAATGTAACTTGTTAATAATGATCATCGATATTTTAAACCGTTAGGAATAGCTAGTGGTAATGACATTATATAAACGATGATCGTGAAGTGAAAGGGAGAATTGACAATTCAGAAAATAATTCTTGTTCAAATATTAGTGAAAATTGGAAGCATTAAAATTATAAAAAATAATTAATAATAATTACAATAGATTTAGAAGTTTTGAACAAAAAATATTAGAATAAAGAAATTATAACATTATGTATAGGTATCTGATATTATAAATAAATGTTAATCTTTATGGTTCACTACCTCATAGGAATAACCGATTATCGAATCAATAGAGAGCGGATGTCATTACCATATATAAGATCCCTACTTAGGCCGACGATCGTAACAGTTAAAGATTATTTATTCTTATTAAAAATAAATTAATTTTTATTAATTGACAATGCCATGTAATTGGCACGGCGGGACCGATTTAGACCACGTGTTGAATTTCAAGAGTGGAGGGAAAAGATAAGGGTGTAATTTGATACATCAAAAAAAGCAAAATTTTGTTGTAGGTAAATGAAAAAAAAATGAGTTTAGAATCTAATAAATGCGTATGCAAATATTTAAGTAAAATTTTTGGTGAAAATTCCTTCTCGTTTCGTATATTTCACCAAACGAGTTGTTCCAAAATTTTTTAAAATCAATTTCGTCAACAACATCATAATAAATATGCAACATTGCAATGTTATTAAATCTTCTGTGTGGATCACCATTGATAGAATGCAACTTTAAAGATTTTTGGTTTCTTCTGCGAATTTGTGTACAATACTGCTTGCCCAATTCTTTATTGCAAAAATTCGACGTTTAAACTCTTTATTTTTATGCCCGCTCATTTAACCAACGATAAAACCATGTTCTGGTAACTTAGAAGACTATCTTCATAAAAATTATCATTGTATGATTCGGCTAATGACTTGGAACTTTTCTCTGCACCAATAGCAAAATCCTCTAATTACTTAAAAATAAATGTAGTATCTGTGCTAAACCATTCCCACAGTGCTTCGACCACTTAATAAAAAGTAGCAAAAAATTCTGACTATACTTTTGCTCAGGAATCGCAAAATTATTATATTTGACATTTGACTCGGAATCCAAACATTTTGGAAGTTTTTTGCGCAGTGGAAAGGAGGTTAATTCAAATCAAACTTTTTTATATCCTCCAATATTTTTTTTTCAAACTGTTTGAAATTTTAAATCGCGTGGAACAGACAACCTATAATCCCAAAATCTATATGCTGAAGATCGGTCTCAAAATTCTCGATTCGATTGAAAAAGAAATCATAAATGGGAAAACACATTGATTAGTCAACACAAACAACAAGTTCTTCGCCACCACTGTGTATGTAGTATAATAGATAAACCATCCAAGCTACCAATCTACGTTATAGCGAGTTTTTCGTTATTGATATTGTAATTTGTTCAATATGTTTATAATTTTATTATAAATAATGCATTAATGTATTTTAATTTATTTTCATTTGCTTTTACCAATAGTCCTACAACCGGATACGTTTCCAGAACCGCATCTTTTTAACCGACCTTGACTCTTAGACAACGTACACTTAAGTAATCAGTGATAATTAATCTTAGTAAATACTGATGTTTCGCTGGGCATTTTGATATTACTATCTACAGAACACGTAATTCATTACACTTTGATATTTTTAGAAAACCAACTATCACAGACACCCTAATCCATGATAAATCTAACCAATCCATGAACATCAAATTAAGTTCATTTAACTGTTTCATTCATCGTTTACTCACATACCTCTAAATAAGTTCAGTTTTCAAAAAGAAGTGGCCATGTTGAAAAACCTAGCTATAAATAATGTCTATAATGAAAAACTTATGGACGGGCTTATCTATAAAAAACAAAAAAAGTTCATTTTGTAAAAGTTATACTCTGGTTCAAATACTAAAGATATCCAGACTCAATTATGTACCTAACATATCTAATAAAATCTGCAATACATTAAAGAAACTCGATTTAGCTGTTATTTCTGTAAGTAAAAATAATTTAAGTAAACTACTTGTAAATAGTAAACAGGAAATTAATAAATTTGAAACGAGTGGGGTGTATCAAGTTAAATGTCACAATTACGAAGGTTTTTATATTGAGCAGACCGGACGAGCTCTTAAAAAACGCATTGATGAACATGTAAAACTTGTAGAAAACGGCAATAAATGTACTGGTATAGCCGACCATTGCATTACCTTTAAACATTACAACCAAAACAAAGGTAAACGGCTGAATTTATTAGAAATTTTAGAGATCTACGCATTACCAGTGATCAAACAGATTTTGAGATTTTGGGGTTACCCCTTCATTAAAAGTGACACAATTGATAGGCAGTAAACGACCCAATTAGATTTTAAATACTAATCTACCTTTAGTCTTTGACAATGGTGTAACAACCGAAACACGTTTCAGAGATTTTCAATTATATTTAGTGAATCAAACCAAATGTTTTTATTTTATCATTCGATTATATAATTAATATTTATATATACATACTCGTATTATAGCTGAATATTATGTATGAATGTATGATGTACGAGGCATGTTTTTTAAGTAAGTACTGATTTGAAATTAATAAAAAACGTGCAAAGATATCCTAATAATTTTATTTTTACATGAAAACCTGCACCTTAATCTACTTTTCTACATAATTTCCTTCAATATTGAGGCACTTGTCATAACGTTTGAGCAGTGATCAGTTTTTGAATACCCTTCTCTGCCGCCTGACTTGTTAACTGTTAACCACTGCATCACAACTGTTTTGACTTCGTCATCGTCTTGAAGACGCTGACCGCCCAGATGTTTCTTCAAGTGCAGGAACAAATGGTAGTCACTGGGCGCTAGATCAGGACTGTACGGAGGATGATCTAGAGTTTCCCAGTCAAAAGATGTCATGAGATCTTCGGTCCAATTAGCCACATGCGGACGGGCATTGTCATGCAGCAAAACAATTATCAATGCCCTTGCGCAACTTCTCAAGTCTTTTGTTCTGGATTGCACGGCGCAGATTCCTTCACTCATAACATTTTGTCCGAAACTGCACAGATCTCACGATGAGTATCAATCGGTTTTAGTCCTTTAGAATTAAGGAATTGTATAACAGTCCGGACTTCACAGTCTCAAACTCACGATTATCGGAGGCATCTTAAACACTCAGTAAACAACGTAAACAAGGGCGAATCAGACTGTAATGACGTCAGTGCGTAGGTGAGAGATGTAGGTACTCAGTGCATATGCGCGGAACGCTGACTGAATTTCAAAACGGTACTTACTTAAAAAACATACCTCGTATATTTATTTATACTTATTCACAATTGCGGAATCGAATCGATTGTATTGTATTAGATGATGACAGTGAGGCATATAATGACAATTGCATATTTATGGATGACCGTGTAAACAATGGCCTCGATGCACTTAGCTTTAGTAATAGCAGTTTCGCCAACTGTGGAATTTAAATTGACTTTATATTATCGGCAATGATTCAAATAAATTCTTTCAACATGTAATGGAAGTGACGGAACTTCTTTAGCAAACAAAGGTGCTAAATACTCAACATTATCATAGGTTAACTGCCCATTGGCATACTTTCGTAATACATAGGAGGTTTATTCAAATAATTTATATTTTTAAATAAATAAATAAACGACAAATGAAACACTTGGTATAACTTTTCAGATTTTTTATTATCGGAACTCCACTTGTGGTTAGCTTGTTTACTAGCATACCTATTCAGAAACTAATAAATATATTAACAGAAAAAATCTTTCATTCTAACTTAAATGTTAAAGAACAAACTGAACTTTTGAATATAATCGAAGTTTATATTAAACAAAGCTATTTTTTCTTTAGCGACACCTACATACAACAACAAAATGGACTCCCTATGGGTCCTCCCCTTTCCCCCATCCTTGCAGAAATCTTCATGAACAATTTCGAAGAAAACCTTTTTAAACATGAACACCCTCTTATCAAAAATCCATTCAAAAAAGAAGGAACTAAAATCCTTATTCGTCTAAATATTAAGATCAAAGATCAACGAACCGAAAGCCATATCCCACGACCGGTTTCGACCTATCGGCTCTCATCAGGTGGGCGCTGGCAGAAAGGCCTTTACATGCTATATTATAAATATAAACATAAATATGGAATCAACAGAAACAATTACTCCGAGGGCTAATACCCCTACCGGCATTGAATTACACTGTTGATTCCGATGGATTCTGAGACAAGGATATAACATATTCAAAATCCTTATTCGTCTAAATATTTATATTAATAAAAATATCATTGCTTACTACAGATACGTCGACGATATTTTTTGTATATGGTCAGGTTCCGAAAGACTGTTCAATAAATTCTTTAAACTCCTGAACAGCTTAGACCAAAGCATACAATTCACCTTATAAAAGAGTCAAACAACTCACTTAACTTCCGAGATGTCACAATAAAAAGATCAAATAACAAGCTAGAATTTAATATTTTCCGTTAGTCCACTACTACTGATATCATACCTTTCTCTTCTAATCAAACTAATAATATTAAGCATGCCTTTTTGCACAGTACTTTATTCAGATTAACAAACATTCCTTTAAACAAAGACATTTTTAATTTAGAATTAAATACTTTAAAACAAATAGCTGTAAACAATGACTGTAATACCAAAATCATGGACAATATTCTAAAGTAAAAACTAAACAACAAAATCCGTTCATTACTTTACAACCCACAAATTTCACAGAATCGTCCCAAGAAAGTATTTTGCTCCATTCATTATGTTAAAAAAACTAGTCAAATTTTGAAATCGCACCTTAAAAAATTTGGTATCACGGCGATTGTATCTAATAAAACTACAATTAAAAAACAAATGTCAATAACAAATCAAAATTTGACTCTCTAGATAATAGCGCGTTTATAAAATTCTATGTAATGATTGTAACGGTGTATACATTGGACAATCAAGTAGATCCATGAATACTCGTAAAAAAGAACATTTAACTGTACATGTATTTATACACATTGCATTGAAAATAAACATAACATCAATCAAAACTTTGAAATACTACATATCAACCTAAAAGTAAGAAACTTAACTACCTTGAAAACTTAGAAATTAAGAAAGCTTTGTATAATAAACATAATATCGTTAATTCCCAACTTGAAATATATTCCAACAACTGACCTCTGCTATTGTACAGACTAGGTAATTAAGAAATTTCTCCATCATTATTGTAAACTATAAATAGGTTTGTCCACATTTTGTGCATTTAGGATTTCTGCGTACTCTTGATAATGACAGACCCTGTCGAAACAATTGTCGAGTTCCGATAACAAAAAATGTGAAAAGTTATACCAAGTGTTTCATTTGTCGTTTTATTTATTTAAAATGTACTTTCACAATAATTGTACCTTAGATACCTTGAACTTCAATGAATTTTGTAATAAATACTTGAAAATAAACTGATTTACTTACTTTTATATCTGCAAAATAAATACCACTTAATTAAACGTATTTTTCAATTTTTATAATATTTATTGTTATTATTAAAAATTTTATACACTATCATGTTTCCGCTATCTGTATATTATTGGTTTACAATAGTTGTTAATTTTACACAATTTTTTTATCACGATATGAAGAGGCTCTACCGTTAGGTTTATTTCGAATATTTCCATTAAATTAGTAAGTAATAACCAATAAGTAATAAACAGGGATAATTGGCAAATGATTGTCAATACCTCGATAAACTTTTGCGATAAAATAAATATTTAAAAACGATTTACCGCGGAGTATTGACATTTTGAAGAAACTACTTTGTAGCGGATACCGCTAATTGTTTGGTAATTTTTAAATTTTTAATATCCAATTATGAGAATTTCATTCTCGAGGTTAAATGTCACCGAAAACTTTCATGTGAATTATCTATGCGAATATTCTCAAACAGATGTATGTTAATGATTTCGAAATAAAAAAAGATCATACTTTTAAACAACTATGGAAAAACTGAAAATGACTTGCTCTCCAAAAATTCTAAAAATTCGGAGATAAATTTGAAGAAACTAAATTGTATGTTCTGACTAGATTAGGATTTGCTATTCATTAAAACTACGATTTTAAGGTGTGTTCTGCTTAATTTGGTAAATGACTAATTTTATGTAGAGTACATATTTTTGTTAGTTAACACAAAAATTTATATATTTTACAGTTTTAAAGTTGTTGTATTTTGTTAGCTCATTTATAAGCAATTAAAAACGTATTTCATTGAGTAGAGTTTTACATTTTTTTTTTTTGTTTTTAATATTGACAAATAAAATTTCTTTACCAGTACTTTGTTTTAGGCTTTTCGTAAATTTTCAAAATATCTCTAAAATTTAGGCGAGTCGCGTTTGTATACTCTTAGGACCGTTAAATCCACTGAAAACGTCTTGGGGTACTGTTTTTTAAGAAATACGGAAATAATAATTCACCAACTTTTGAAAGGAAAATCCTCTGCGCCAATCGCTGAAAACGTTAATTGATTAAAAATTTCATCAATGTTTTGTTTTAGTTAGTTAAAATTTAGTTAATGTAAAATAAAGTTAACGAAAAATTTACATATTATTGTAAAATTAATTTTCATTGAAGTTCGCTTTGGTCAAAAAGGATTTCTATTTGTCTTTATTTGTTGATGTGTGTATAACATTTTGGTTGGTGTTATCTCTAGCCGTTCTGAAGTACAAATACCGCTAAATTCCTAAACTAGTACGCAAGTTTTACTGAACTGTGAGCCATGTTCACTGATCCGTGTCGACATTAGAATTCCTGATTTAAGTTTTGCCACATTATACGCCTAGTTTACTGAACATATTTTATTTGTTTTGGATAAGTAATGCTTCTTTCAATTTTATTTTTAACGAATGCTGCTAATTTTAGCTTTTTATATCATTTTTTACATATGATGCTTTTCAGACCCATAGTTTCGAGTTTTATTTCTACATTTTCTATCTCTAGTTATTTTAGATAAATCGTTGTTTAATCCCCTGTTTCTGCAAATTATAACTCGTATTCAAAATATAGCAAAATAGTTTTTCTCAATTGGATTGTAAATCCGTTAGCTTTATCATCGGCTACATTGAATATCGCCAGTGGTTTAACTATATACCACAAACAAACCCAAACAGATACATTCATTCTAAATCGTTTCATCCTGTAACACACAAAATGGCTTTCTTTCATTCTAGTATATATACACTAATATCTTTACCTTTAACAAACATTTTCAAATAGAATTAAACCGAATCTATCAAATTGCAGCCAATAATAGCTATAACCCGATAATAATTAAAAATTTGTTAAACGAAAAAGTAAATAAACATTAAGTTTAGTATATCCACAAATTAAACCTATTTCAAAATTTAACTACTTAACTTATTTAGGCAATTTTTCTAGCAAAATAGGACATTATATTTCTAAATTCACTAATAACAAAATTTCATATAAAACCAATACGTCATTAGGAATTATTTTATAAAACAATAAAGATAAAACTAAAAAAGAAGAAAAATTAGGAGTGTATCTACTTAACTGTGGAGATTGTGAGAAAGGATATGTGGGACAAACTGGGAGATTTTTTAAAGAAATAATAAAAGAACATTTAAATAGTTTTAACAATAAAAATAAAAAATCTTCTTACCCAGAACATTTACTTGATGAAAAACATCAATTCAATGAAAATTTCAAAGTACTACATTTTGCAAACAAAGGAATAAAACTTAATTTTTTAGAAAAAATTAGAAATAAATAAATTGTGTAAAAATGGAAATATCTTGAACGACCAGCTGGAATTTTGTAATTAACCTTTATTAAATATTTAAAACATTTTACCCCTACCCTTCAGATTCTAAGTTAGTATATATAAGAGTTCTGATTGCAATTTAGTTTGTAAAATTCTTCCATCTGAAGAAGGCACTGTGTGCCGAAATAATTATTGTGGATAAAATAAAAATATTTTTGTTTTAGACTGTGATTATTATGAAGTTGCAAGAGCTGAAGGCCTCATCTATCCAATGTTTAACTATACAACAAAACAGTTAAATAATAATTTTTGATTACGATAATTGCGAGAGTTCAAGTTACGTTTAAATTATCTATCTCAAAAAACAATATGTTTTTAAATAGGAGTTGTGTAATGCTTAAAAAAATCAACATCCCCAGTAATTAAACTACTTATCTCTCGCAAAGATACTGTAACAAAAACTGTGTGGAAATTGCTGTCGGAGACAAAACAAGAAAATAATGAGTGAATGTTTTGAAAATAATTTTCAATCACCCGAAGCCGTAATGCAGATTATAATTTCTCGGCCGTCATACTCAACCAGGCCTTCCAATCAATAAATAAGAGACATATAATTAAAGGCAGAAGGATGATCTTATTTCATATAATATTTTCCTGTATAATAAGAAATTATTTACGTGTAATTAAAATCAAATCGAACGTGCCGTAACATGTTAAATCCCTTTAGATCGTCTTTCGGTTTTTTCTTCTTAAAGATATTCGAAAAACATTTACATACGTGTGCCTAAAAACATGGCGATATACAATTTATAATTTAAATTTCGAAAATAACCGGATTGATTAACATTTAAATAACCTATTTAGCATACAACTAGTTTTGACTACAGACGGCACTCAAATATACTTACACGTAGGAATTATTATTTGAATAAACTTTAAACGTGGAATATTATAATAATATGTAAATTATTTACAGGATGTGATAGAAAATAAAATCAGACGCAATCAGGGAGGTGAAGAATCTCATATCTCATATGTTAAACGATTTTTGATCATTTCGAATTTCACTCAATTTAATAAATATATTTGCAGAAATGTGATTTATTTGAAATGGTTCTATTTAAAATACAAATACAAAAGGTAAAATACCTGTTTCTATTTCTCATCGGAACACCTCTTTCTAAGTTTCCTATTTCTATTTGTATTTGATATTTTTAAAACCTATTTTTGATATTGAAACTACTAAATCAATTATTATTATCTATAATTAGTGTTTCCTTTTCTTGGAATAAGTAAAGAATTATTAATAAAAGTAAAAATAATTTACATGATATCGATGTCTTAATATTATATATTGTATTAATTGTTATTGTAATTTAGTAAATGCCTATTTTCGAATGCATTTTTCAGAACAATGTTGCTTTAGTTTTGTTTATTTGTATTTGATATTTTTAAACCCTATTTTTGAGATTGAAACTACTAAATCAATTATTATTATCTATAATTAGTGTTTTCTTTTCTTGGAATAAGTAAAGAATTATTAATAAAAGTAAAAATAACTTACATGATATCGATATCTTATTATTATATATTGTATTAATTATTATTGTAATTTAGTAAATGCCTATTTTCGAATCCATTTTTCAGAAGAATGTTGCATTAGTTTTGTAATAAGGAACCGTCCATTAATATATCGTTCCGTATTGGTTCAAATTCAGGCAAACATTAAAAGGCATTCGTACAAACACAAATCGGAAAAGAGTGATCAGAAGAAGGATTATCCCATGTGAGTGTAGTTCCTAAATATAGGTAGGTATACAGCTGAAACTAAGCATCTTTTGGAGATTAGACTAATAGAACATAAATAGGACGACACAGATATTCTCTGGATTTTAGACAAAATAAATTGAAAGGAGTAGGTTCTATCCAAAACAATTAATTATTACAATGTGGCAAAACTTAATCAGAAATTGTAATGTTGGCTCCCTACGGGATCGACAGAGAACAATTAACACGTCTCAGTAATTCTTTTTTACACTATCTTATAGTAAGTATATTTACAAGTAGCAGTGTAGCATTATTTGTATTAGAGACCAGCCGATACATGGTACTCATAAAAAAAAGAAATACAATGGAACTAACTCCTAATTACGTTTTTGAACAAGGTCAATATATAAAGAGCTTATCAAAGATCTTAATGTATCCGTTTTTATTTTTAATCTAATCCGAAAAATTAAACTGATGATTTTCAAAAACCCACATGGTTTAACATTAGTTTTGCAGAATCCATACTACAAATATGATTTTTTTTCAACTCCATTATTGTGGGTCTTTGTATGGAAAGTAACTGATAAGTAAATAATATTATATCTTCTCGGAATACGTCGACTTTGATAATAATTTATATATATATATATATATATATATATATATATATATATGTTTACTATATGCATATTTATTTATTTTTAGCTCATTATAATTATTATATTCATTTTGACGTAACAACAGCGTTAAATAATATTTGAATATAGATCGTCTTCTTACATCAACAAAAAACATATTAATTTATACTAATTGAGTTATTCGGAGCTTATAATGGACCAATATATCTTTTCTCTGATATGATAACAAGTTACGTTATTTCATGATTCAGTGTAAAGATTGTATTCAAAACAGTGCTTTGCATTTTCTTTGGGTGTAATCCCGTACAAATCTCAGTAGCGATAGGCTTTAGGAAAGAAATAGACAATTATATATTTTTTAACTTTTTTACCTGTTGTTAGTTGTTTTAGTAAACCAAATTTGTAGCGATTGTAATCAATGTACTTCTTGAAACTATAGTGATTGCAGTATTTATCAGTATATATTAGTTTCAACATGTAACAGCTCCCACAATTGACATTTTCTGAAAAATATGATGAACGTTGCTTATAAACAACTTTCTTTCTAAACTGCGGTTACGTAATGCTTTTTATTCGTATTCGCCTCCTGTTATCGACGTTGTATAGCGCTTACATTTTAATCGTAACGAGATTTCGACGGCGGATATTTAGCCATAGTCATTGCCACAGTTTTTCTATGACTGAATTCACGATTTTTAATTAATCGACAACATCCGGGATATCAAAAGAAGACGCACTAGCAAGTTCCATCCTTTAATTGGGTGTTCAAATGGTCGCCTAATTCTAAAGCAATGGATGAGATAGCTTCTCCGATTTGTTTTACAGCCATACCTTCGCTGGCGCCACAGATATTACCACATTGCTATAACAGGCGGGCTGAAAAGTTCGTAGGCTAACTCATACATGGTGCTACTAGTATCAAATCCATATGATTTTTAGTTAACTTAGTTAGCCCTAACCTTCAATAGACGCGTGTATAAATTTGACAGCTGTTGCACTATTAGTATCTGAGGTATAGCAATTTTAGTAAAAGAACTTTTGTTATTTTAAAAAAATGGATAAAAAGGAATTAATAAAGCATTGCTTTTTGGTGAAAAAAAAATACTGTGGAAACCAAGGCTTGGCTTGGTAAACATTATTCGGACTTTGCACCAGGAAAATCAACCGTAGAAAAGTGGTTTGCTAAATTTAAACGAGGCGAAATGAGCACCGCGGACGATGCATGCAGTGGACGCCCCAAAGAGGCTGTTACCGACGAAAACATCAAAAAAGTCCACAAAATAATTTTTGATAATCGTAAAGTGAAGTTGATTGAGATAGCTGAGAATCTAAATCAAAAATATATAAAGGAACTTGTTGGTCATATCGTGAATGAATATTTGGTTATGCGAAAGTTCTGTACAAAGTGGGTGCCGCGCGAGCTCACAATCGACCAAAAACAATAATGGATAGATGATTCTAAGCAGTGTTTCAGTGTTTGGAGCTGTTTAATCGTAATAGATCCGAATTTTTGTGTTTGCGTCGATATGTGATGATGGCTCCATCATTTCACACCGGCTCCAAAGCGTGGAAAGACGCAAACGTCGGCTGGCAAGGTTATAGCATCAGTATTCTGGGATGCTCATGGTAAAGTACAATATTCATTGACTATCTTAAAAAGGGGAAAACCGTAAACAGCAACAATTACATAGCGTTATTGGAGCGTTTAAAAGACGAAATCTCGGAAAAGCGGCTTCATTTGAAGAAAAAGAAAGTGCTGTTTCATCAAGACAATACACCATATCACATATCAATGAAATCGATGACAACATTCCATGAATTGGGCTTCGAATTGCTTGCGCATCCACCGTACTCTCCAGATCTGGCCCCCAGCGACTTTTTTCTGATCTCAGACCTCAAGAGGATGCTCGCTGGACAGAAATTTTGCACCGATGAAGAGGTAATCGTAATCGCCGAAACTGAAGCCTATTTTGAGGCTAAAGACAAATCGTATTATAAAAATGGTATCGAAAAATTGTAATCGTTGTATCGCTCTCGAAATGAACTATATTGAATAACAAAATCAAATTCTATAAAAAAAAATATTTTTTTCTATGCTACCCTACGAACTTTTCAGCCCGCCTGTTATATAGTGATAAAGTGATAACAATGATGTGACTTCAACATGTACATTACACCTGAAAACCATTTTGGTATGCGACGTGCGCTGTCCAGTCTTCATATGTTATTACTAATGTCAATCCAAAATCCTTAAATGGATAAAATGAAATAATTGTGACAACGACTTATTGACCTTCATGTGTCATATCTTTGCAATCTAATATAATTAATGCAATTTCGCTTTTATCGAGAGTTTCAAGTCTACGTTAAAAATTTATTAGTAGCTAGTTAAAAAAATTCTACAATTCTCTGCCTTTGTTTTTATTGCTCACATTTTAATTAACCGCTTTTAATTATTTCGGTTTACATCGTTTACAACCTATTAATTTATTAGTAACTGTATATTTACAGGTGTTCGGTGTAATCGGACATGAAAGTGACTTTTATCCTTCTTAACAACATGTAGGCAATAAATTGTCAAAAATACACGACCGAACACCTTCCACCAATATAAATTAATTATCTTGGCAATGACGGTAATAAAGTTTGACGTCACATAATTTACAAGTAATAGTTTCGCGGGTAATGTGTAGGTGACGCCCATTCGCATTACTATTTATTCTTCTTATAAATCATCCAGTACGATTTCCCGGTGGACGTGCAAATGAGAGAGAAAAAAGTCGACAAAAAACGCGAATGCACCGATGGTTTCGATCTAATATATATACGGTGTCCAAAGAGCAGCACGACATTGAAGTTGACTGAAGTATTGTAAATTTTAAAATAAATTAATAATTAATTATGAAGAAGATCTGTCATACGAACAGGCAGTATGTTTTCTGTAGTCTTCTATAGTCAAAATTTAGACTCGTATATGCATGTCTATTGCTTATCAAACGTGCCGTCTTTTAGATACGAGGGTTGCTATTTATATTTTAGGTTTTAATGTTTACAGTCTCCATCTTACGTTTCGAATTGAAAGTTTGACCTTTTTCATCATAACCTTCTTCTGAACGTTTTGTCTTTTGAGTATAACTTTGTTGTTTACAGGGACTTAGGGACTTGAATTTTTTTTTCTTCCATTTTATTTATTTATTAATTTATCACGATCTCCTTTTTTCTATTTTTAAAAGTAATGTGTTGTATCTCGTAATGTTACCCGAAACCGAAACGCTGGCACTATTAGTTTATGCCAAGTCCGAAAACTGGCCGAAAACCCTAAAAAAACTCTTAACCATAAGATTGTGGTTGAGTAGTTGCCTTGATTTAAAATTTCAAATCAGGACATCCTATCACCTCACCAACTCAGCAAGGTGATAAAAGGCGGCCATTATTATTAATGGTATTATTTCGGGTCCGGATATCACATTTACGGGGGTTGCTATTATATTTTGAGTCTTGGCAATACTAAGTGTTTACAGGCTCCATCTGACGTTTCTAATTGAAAGTTTGACCTTTTTCACCATAACCTTCTTCTGAACGTTTTGCCTTTTGAACATAACTTGTGTTGTTTACAGGGACTCAGGGACTTGAATTTTTTTTTCTCCCATTTTATTTATTTATTAATTTATCACGGTCTCCTTTTTTATATTTTTAAAAGTAATGTGTTGTATCTCGTAATGTTACCCGAAACCGAAACGCTGGCACTATTAGTTTATGCCAAGTCCGAAAACTGGCCGAAAGCCCTAAAAGAACTCTTAAACATAAGATTGTGGTTGGGTAATTGCCCTGATTTAAAATTTCAAATCAGGACATTCTATCACCTCACCAACTTAGCAAGGTGATAAAAGGCGACCGTTATTATTAATGGTAGTATTTCGGGTTTGGATAATCACATTTACGGGGGTTGCTATTTATATTTTGAGTCTTGGCAATACTAAGTGTTTACAGTCTCCATCTTACGTTTCGAATTGAAAGTTTGACCCTTTTCATCATAACCTTCTTCTGAACGTTTTGTATTTTGAGTATAACTTGTGTTGTTTACAGGGACTTGAAAATTTTGTCTCCGCGAAAAAATGGAATTAACTCGTGAACATTTTCGAGCGATGATTTTTTACGACTTTCGATGTGGATAAACAACACAGGAGTGCATCGATCAACTTACTTCGACTTTTGGCGATGAAGCCCCATCCTTGATTACTGTGAAACGCTGGAATACGAATTTAATCGTTGCTGCAGTTTGCTCAGGGCTGAAAGTCGTCCAAAATCAGTTTTTATGCCAGAATACGTTGATACCGTTAGAGCTACGTAGAACGGTACACAACCATGTGTTTGCCAGAAGTGTTTGGTCAAATGCGAAAACAGAAGCAGATAATTCTTCATCATGTTATCATGGCAATGCAAGTTCTCACACATCGACTGAAACAACCACCTTTTTGACTATTTGACTGGCCAAAATGTCGAATTGATGAGTCATGCTCCGTTCAACCCCAAAAATAAATTGCGTGGTCAACGTTGTTCGGTGCCTAAAATATTAAAAACCATGTTTTGGACAAAATCTCAATCGGAGTGAGAAGAGTATTAGGAAAATTAATTCGAGCTCATGCAAAAGTGTAGTGATCATCACAGAGAATACTTCGAAAGTAAATAAGACTATTTTCGATTATAAATTACTGTCGTTTCTTTATTAGGCTCACAATATAAATAGCAACCCTCGTAAACTTTGTCTCTATGGTTCTAACCTATAGATAATTTTGTGGAGTTACCTCCTCTCGTGATACAATATACCGATCTTTTTGACTATTAAAACGCTTGATTAACGAATGGAACTAATTCTGGATATCCGTGATGATGTTGTTTATTCTTAATTTTAAATTAAACATCACCAACATATTAATTTTCTATAAGTCGTCATTGTCGATTGAATAGCATAGAACAAGCAAGTCTTGTGTACCCCTGTAAGTAGCGGTGCTATGTAAAATGAAAAATTGTGGTACTCTTTCTATCCTTGTTTAGTAACGCTTCTAATTGGCAGGTACAACTGACTACCTACTGCTAACGGTCAAACTAAAAGAGGTAGATGATGTCACTTCATTTTCTGTTTCTATCTATTTGCGATGGCATATAGAGGAACGTCATAGTTTAAATATCCATTCGCCCAAATTTGGACGGGTTGTACTTTGATATAGCGCAAATCTGCTTTACTGTGATAAATTAATACTTTACTTTAGTAATGTATTGTAATTAAAGTATTTTAATTGCATTGTATTTGAAATAAAACAAATAACTCCTCCATATGATATCTATATCTTACAAATGTAATAATTAATTTTATTAAAACATAAATTATTTTAAAAATAAAGGTTAGTGTGATTATAAACGTTTTATTGCAATATGAAAGTTTTATTAAAATATAACATTTCAAATTACTAGTATATCCAAAAAAAAGAAAAACATTTTCCATTGCGCAAGTTTTCAGATCCTTACAATGATATCACCGAAAAGACTAACAATTGTTATTTATAGTGTATAAGATTGACCAAAGAACATATTATGTATTCAACACTTTGTAAATGCAAAATAAATAACAGGTTTAAAAAAAATTATTAATTGTATCTAGGTTCACTTGATGAAAATTAATAGTCAACGTTGAAGAAATGCACATTTTTAATTTTCACTAATTTATTATTACACTTAACATATGCTTCGCTACACTGTAGCTTCATGAGAAGTAGATAAATACTTAATTTTACGACCGAACTTATCTAATTTATATTAATATGGGTTCGAACTGCAACTAGGGAGGGGGAACAGGTTAAGTAGAGGAGAATTATTTAAGTCTAACTGATCGTTTAAAAGTAAATCTGTTTTTTTAATTTTATTTATTTCCATTGTTTCTAAAAGATTTAACGTACTATTGTTTGATTCCGTATGTAAGCCACTGAATTCCTTACTAAACTGGTGGTTTTCTAAAATCAAATGTTTAGCGTAATTAGAATCGAGTTTTTTATATTTAAATGATCTTAAATGTTCGTTAATTCTTTTTTTGAAATTCCTTTTTGTTTTACCTATTTATATATCTTATTACTGTCATCCGCTTCATATATTAACTTCTATAATTTTTATACAAAAATATATTATCAAGAATAGGTTGCGAACATTCCGGAAATAATTCTGTATACAGGGTAGTTTTAGACAGTAGCCGGACACCCTGTATGTATATGTATATGTGTATAGATACGTGTTGCGTGATGTGACGTCGCGTCGGCGACGTCGGTGTCCGCAACGAACGGGTCGGGATAATTTACATATTTCATTGCACGAGACCAACGACCCGCAAATACACCTACCACCGAATAAAAGTGTTTGTTAGGCCTGGGCTATCAGTGAGTGATACAGCATGATTTATATGCCGGTCCGATATCTGTGAATGGCGATAAACTGTTGCACATAAATAAAAGCACGGAAATTTTGTTAACTGCTTCGACCATTTCCATATACCTACCTACTAACATTGTAATGTCCTAATAATACGATCATTATCGCATATAATTTCTATAGTTTATGTTTCTACCGTGCTTGTAACTTTTAGTTTAACCTCGAAGGAGGGGAAATCCACAAAAGACAACCCCCGAAAGGGGGGGAAGCGTCGGATCCGTTCTAAGCGCCTATCAACTACAACCCCTCCCCAAGAAGGAAGGTGAACCCATAGGTTATACATCCCTGAGATAGTTGGCAACGGGAAGTGGATTGATTGGGGTGGGGGGGGGGGTAGTTTGGGGTGAAAGGTGAAAGGTGTTGGTAGTCCACCTTAGATGGGTTGGGTGGCGCTCGCGCTAAAGAAGCGTAATGGGGGTCAACTGAAGCTACTGATTTTAAACAGTAATATTAACAAATAACGCCATCTGTGAATATTGTCCCTGATTGTGGGTTAATTAATATTGAACAAGGTCCTTTTTAGTTAAGGATATCGACTTGTTGTTGGTTATTTAACAGAATTTTCTATTTTTTAAACGATTAAACCGTACAACTGGGTACTAATAAACTTAGAGAACATCTGTTATAACAAAAAGTTTATGTATAAATTGATAACTGCAATTGAACACTTTCCTTAATAGTGTTTCTGCCGATATGCCTGAAGTATCGTTTTATCGTTGCTGTGTAAGTAACAATGTTGGCTTAATCAAACAACTGACAGTTAAAAACTATTAGAACACAAATAAAAAAATGTTTTTAGTCAGTATACTGTTGAAACTACCACACATGGATCGCCATATACAGCACCAACAGAACATCGACCAACCTACCATCTGCCATTAAACAATGTTCGAGAATAAATTCAGAAAATGTAGTAAACGTTATCTACAGAAATTAGTACTACTTATTGTGGGATTCAGTAATGTTCAACAAAATCCCATTATAATAAAATTCAGGTCAGTTTGCTGATGAACAGATCAACAGAATACAGATCAAGAACATACTTTTTTTTTCAAAAAAATAAGGTATTATAATATTTTTTCGTCTAATTACAAAGGATCACAAAACCCTAACATTTGGAACGCGTCTTACACAGAGAACCGAAAGCCATATCCCGCGACCGGTTTCGACCTATCGGCTCTCATCAGGTGTGCGCTGGCAGAAAGGCTTTTGCAAGCTATATAATAAATTAAATATGCGCCCACCTGATGAGACCCGATAGGTCGAAACCGGTCGTGGGATATGGCTTTCGGTGCGCTGTGCCTACTGTATAGGATGCGTTCCAAATGTGGAATCTGTGATCCTTTATAATTAGACGAAAAAGGATTTTATTACCTTCTTTTTTGGATTGTTATTTTCGTCTAATAATCGTTCGGAATCGAGAGTGTAATTCAATGCCGGTAGGGCTATTAGCCCTCGGAGTAGTTGTTTCTGTTGATTCCATATTTCTATTTATACTTTTTTTTAATTATATCTGGTTACGTGCCTATCATGAACCAACTGAAACCCCTCTACCGCAGGCCGGTGTAGGACCGTTTTATTAGGTCCTCTTCAGCCGAAATATAGTGTGAAATGTTATGAGATTATGTTTTTGTTGAATTGGAAAACTGGTTGAAATGTGCTTATAAATAAATGAAAAACACGGATACATGCACTTTGGCCGTTGTACCAATGCTGGTTACACAAATTGCCTGGGAACCCAGACAAGGGTTGCAACCAACTTAAAAACCTAATAATTTATGGTTGTATGGATCGAGCGGTCGTGTAATTTAAGATAAAACGTAAAAATTGTAGATTGAGCGGTTACTTGTTTTATCTCATTTAAATATCTCGATTTTGGAGTCAAGGTAACATAAGACTGTGGAATATGCGGTCATAAATTCGAATACCAATAAAACACAAAAACACAACTAACATCATAGAGCTTATTTTGTCAATATTTATTTATAAAAATATACTTATATAAATGCATTGTTATAAGAAATATAAGAAAAATAAAGAACTATACATTATACACGTGTAACGCTTTTTTTGACCGCAAAATCGACAGGTAAATTTTACCCTTCCTCGATTTTTACATTCAAGAAAGATTTGACCGAAATATCCACTGACCGCTCGATGGACTGACCGCAAATAGGACGACACCACAATTTATGCACGTGATAAATTACACAAATTTATGAATATTTTATTGATACAAAATTGCTGTCCTAAAAAGTAACTGTCTTTGAGAAACCGAACAATATCCTTAATGCCTGTATTTATTAAAAACCGCTAGCTACATTTTCACTTTTCTGTAGAGAACTGACTATAAGGTAGTACTCTACATAGTGTTCGAAAGGTGTACTTTTTAAGTGTGCATTGTATAGACGTTCTTTTTAAAATTATATTTAGAAACTAATTGATTTGCAGCCCCCCAGATCTTTCCACAAACCGCTACTACTCATACTTGTTTTAAATATTAGCAGTTATCTGGTTACGTAATTTTAAACTGTAGAGAATAGTACATTTAATAATTTACTTAATTCACTGTCCCTGTAAAAATTGAAAGATACTTATGTGTTTATAGAGTCTGTTCGCTACGGTCACAGTGAGCATGTTCGATTTGCAGGAGTCGGTGCTGTTAAAAAAAATTAATTGTATATGTAGCTCACATCACGTGAGCAGTATACTTATGAAGGAAGTCCAAACAAAGGTTTTGAAGTATAGACAGGCATCTATTTTCATTATTAAGTAGTACGTGTTAGCAATACTGAGAGTATTTATATGGCAGGTTTATTTATAATTCAAGGGTAACTCCGGTCGGTATTGCAACAACCATATTTGAAACGGTGATATGAGCTTGTGCAATTTAAATAATTAAGCAAGCATACTTTATGTTTTTTATGTTTACATTATATACAGGGCGAATGTATAAACACTTTGAAATTGTTGCAGACCAACGAAATCAGACTGGACTAGTAGATAACAAGGGGGATAAGTTCCTTCTTGTACTCTTTGACAACGATTGTAAAATCGAAACGATCGTTAGAGTTATTCTAACAAAATATATATGTGAAAAATAAACGTTTGTTTTTTTAAAATTATTAAAATGTTTTTTCACAACCACCCTACCGCAATTTCCATTGAGTTTATTAAAAGAATGAGATAAGTTTGATAAGTAACTTGGTTTGAAACTAAAGAAACACTTTGAATTTCAAAATATATAGATAGATCCATCAAATTCTGCAACTTCGCGATTTCTTAACGGAAATTAATTTCTTAAAAATACTCCTTTAATGTAACTTCTACTGCGTGTATACACTTCGTTTTTTTGTGAGATATCGTTTCTTCCTCGAGGTTCCAAGCCCTTAGCTTGTAGGTATTTTGGACGTAAGCGAACGGTAAATAAAAATAAGTATGTTGCTGTAGTAATTGCACGCCGCCACAATTCTCCTGTCAGTTGGATGCATTTTCTGAATGTCTGACGTTTCATCATTGGGTCAGCCATTGCATGAACCTCCAATTACATCCAGCGCAAGTGATAGAACAATTTCTCGTATGATCGACAGTGTTAGACTCGGTTTGATTACGTTAATGAAAGAACAGCTAATGTTAACCTTTAATTCGATTTAGAACAAAAAGAGTCCAGCGTAAATTGTACAAACAAGTTGAGAATAAGGTAATTCCCCAGGTATTTGAACCACAAAACGTTAATTAACCTTACATTTAAATTGGCATTTGAATTTACACATATCTGAAACTTTAGGAATTCAACTAATTGGGAATTCGGCTGTCTAATTATTTAAATTTCGAATAAGTACTTATTTGACATGGATATTCAGATACCTGAATATTCAAATAATTTGAATATAATTTCGAGCCCTTTTTCTACTAATACGACAGAGGAAGTACCAAATACAGTAGAATCTCACTAATTTGCTCACTCCAATTTAATTTTGACCAAAATTAAATACTTTTATGCTATATAACGTGGATATGAACTAATATTGAAAATAAGACCTAACAAATTCATCATTCTAGAAATAATGTATGCGAAAAACGACCATAATTCATAATAAATAATTAAATATTTTTATAAAAGGCGAATCGCTATGAAATCCAAAATAGGCCTTTAATAGTTCACGAAGATATTCGTTTCAACAAGCAACGTTAACTTTGATGAAAAGCAGAACAAAGTTGGGATCACATTTATAAATAGTCACAAAATAGTCGGCCTTCGCTGATAAGGCACTGTAACGCCGTTTCCTGATAATGGTAATAATGCCATGAGATAATATATGTATATATATATGCACAGATTACACGAAAAGCAACCGCTGCAGCAACGTCACTCTTTGGAAGCGAATGTAGCTTTACTGTATTACTGTATGATAGATAAATAAGAAATTTCAAAACTAGAAGTTTGTACAGGAACCAAACAGATAATATAAGTCATATGTGGTAAACGTTTCTTCAAAAAAATATTGATAACATAAGACAAGCACATAGTAATATGTTATAATAAACAAAATAATGAAAAAAATGATGGTATGTATACGTATTGTTACGTCCAGACACTCAGGATAAGTTCAAAAATCCTGGATGGTCGTCGAACAAGACGTTGTTGTTATCACAGTACGTTATAACTGCGCGTTTCACTTAATTATTACAGGAAAACAGTCACTTTAGCACCAGGAACTTTGCCTTTAAATGCAAAGTTAGGGAAATCCAGAATAATGAAACGATTTTTTAAAGTTCTTAATTCGATTTTATCGGATACCACTTAATTACTCGCGTAATAGCATACCAAAGAAACAATAACGAACTTTTAAACCTTTATTAAGAAAGGTCAAAAAAGTGCATGGAGTATAGTGACTTAGTAACTGACTTAAAATTAGGACAGGCGCTTTTATATGTCACCTATATTCTAAAGTAAACATAACTACTAATTAGATACATTACAATTTGTACACACGCAAGAAGTTATTGTGTATTTATGTTTGTGTGTATCGTTATCGATTACAATTTTAAAAAATTAACTTCAAACATTTTCAAAAGTTTATTTTACTGCTTTTTACACTAATCAAATATTCATGGCACTATATTAGTGAAATTAAATTAAAATTTATAGTAAAAAAAGTATAACCTCAAACAACTTTTTTTTAATGATTGTTCCCCTTCTAATTTCTATTCCTTTTCTTTATATTTCTGCTGTTTACACCATCAATACCTAAAAATAATTTCAAATTTTAAACCTTACCATAGAACTTTTACAGTGACAATAATAAAAAACACATCAATCAAAAATTAGTTGAGTTGTTTTGATGATTACGCTGTTTTTAATTAAAACACTTTCCATGATGAGCACAAATTCGCACAATATCAAAGTACGTGAGCTATAAACGATTTAACGTTAAGCAAATTTCTCTAAACATTCGAAAAATACTGATTGCCTAATCTGCAATCGAAGATTTAGAGTTTTAGCATGTATGTACTTATAAAAATATTTAAAAAAATATATCATGAGTCTGTATAAAAGAGGGTTTTAGTCGTTGAGAAAGCACAGTCAAGTGAATCTTCTTATAGAAAGAACTATAAAAATTAACAACAAAAATGTACTCCGCCGTATTCGCTGTTTTCGCAACTCAATTGTTTGCTCAGGTAAATATATATTCAATTATTACGATTTTAACAATTTTCTTAAGATCAAAATAAATCCTGAAAACGTTGTACGATACGATTTATTAAATACACCCCATTAATTTATTGTAATCCTTGTTATATAATTAGAGCTTAGCTGCTGCTATTGTTGGAGGCTCAGTTGCTGGACTCCCACCATGCTCTTCCGTAGTTGGTGCTGCTCCTGGAATTGTGTCTACCGAAACAACCACCATTAACCCACTCGGTGGCAACTTGGGATTGGGTTATGGAGCTTTTGGAAATGGTCACTTTGGCTCAGAAATCGTATCCACTGAAGTCACTTCTGCCTATCCAGGTGTTGCCGGTTTTGGTGCTGGAGCTCTTGGTTTTGGTGGTAACTACTACGGAAATAATCTCTTAGGAGGAATTGGAGGAATTGCCCCAGGAGTCGTATCCACTGAAGTCACTTCTACCTATCCAGGTGTTGCCGGTTTCGGTGCTGGAGCTCTTGGTTATGGTGGTAACTACTTCGGAAATAATCTCTTAGGAGGAGTTGCCCCAGGAGTCGTATCCACTGAAGTTACTTCTGCCTATCCAGGTGTTGCCGGTTTCGGTGCTGGAGCTCTTGGTTTGGGTGGTAACTACTACGGAAATAATCTCTTAGGAGGAATTGGAGGAATTGCCCCAGGAGTCGTATCCACTGAAGTCACTTCTGCCTATCCAGGTGTTGCCGGTTTCGGTGCTGGAGCTCTTGGTTTTGGTGGTAACTACTACGGAAATAATCTCTTAGGAGGAATTGGAGGAATTGCCCCAGGAGTCGTATCCACTGAAGTCACTTCTGCCTATCCAGGTGTTGCCGGATTCGGTGCTGGAGCTCTTGGTTATGGTGGTCTCGTTGGAACTGCCCTCCCAGGAGTCGTATCCACTGAAGTCACTTCTGCCTATCCAGGTGTTGCCGGATTCGGTGCTGGAGCTCTTGGTTATGGTGGTAACTACTTCGGAAGTAATCTTTTTGGAGGCGTTGCCCCAGGAGTCGTATCCACTGAAGTCACATCTACCTATCCAGGTGTTGCCGGTTTCGGTGCTGGAGGTCTTGGTTTGGGTGGTAATTACTTTGGAGGTTATGCTCCAGGATTCCAATCCACTGAAATCACTTCCTTAAACGGATTCGGTGCCTTCTCAGGTTTAGGAGGTCTCTACTGATTGGAGTGAAAGCAATCATTGTTGCTGTATAATCCAGTTTTCAAACATCAATGAATAAATATTTTGTGAATTGTAAAATTTAATAAAAAATATATACAGTAAAATCTAATTGTTTATATATTCATCGTGTACATTTTGGTGGCAAAATTAATAACTTCACCGGTGTACAAATATGCCACTTCTATTGATTCTTATGCTGGAATCGATGCAATAAACCAGCTGCTTGCTTTAAACGTTTATTACATACAATATGTACATATGTGCAACTATAAATACTATCATACATCTTGATTGCTACGAACTATTAGTAAATTAATTGTGTTAATTATTTAAACTATATATTGAACTTAAAAGTTTATGTTTGATGAGATCTGGAATATCTTTTTAAAATTGTTTAATTTTCTGTGTGAATGATTTTTAACTAAAATTATAAGTAAGGTGAATCATAAAAACTAAATGAATAACCACGCCCAGGGAGTGGTACCAATGCATTTATGTTCAAACCGTAAGAAAAATGCAAACGAAACATGTGTAAGCCTAATGTCGGTGGATCATCACAAATCCCAAACTGGACTGAATAATAAATTACTCGGAATAAATCTATCAACTAATACGTAAGCAAGAGTTAAAGTATTATAAGATATTAAGAGTATTAGAAGCGAATGTACTTAAAAGAAGTTATCGGTGTGGTGTTTATCTAAGGTTGCCGTATTTGGTTAAAATCTCATCGGGACGTTCTAAGATGGGGTGTATAAAAATACTCAATTTTCTGACAAGTATTATAATTCTGTATTTTAGATGAGATATCTACTTGTTTTATAGGTTCCAATACAAAAATATTTCTAATTTCGTGCGTAAATATGATATATATATATTATAAATATTTGAATGACTATATTTTTAGAAGATTGTGCTTTTTTCAACAATTATTCGTACATTAATATGATATATATTCCCTTTAACATATTTGTAAAACTCTGTGCAAGTCATATTATAATTAACTTCTTAGTGCAATGTAAAATTGTCACTACGGTCTCTGGGAGCAGATGACTTCTTTCATCATCCACCTGAAAACCACCACATGGAGAACGCCTTTCCACTGTGGTACACATTTGGATTTTTTTTTCAGAATTTTCAGTTCCTTTAAAACGTAGATCTATTTCACTTCCACCGAATTGATTGACTTCCATTTTTCTGAGACAAGTTTAGCTTCTACAAAATTTTCAAGATACATATGTTGCTCAAAGAGATTGTAATTCAAGATGACCAAGCAATTACTCATAAGGTATAAAATAGTGTCTTATATTCCTTCCCATTCTGGGATTACAGATAATGTCATCTAATGGAATGTTTATCTCATGTTTATCAAATGAAACCAACCGCTTATTCAGATACTCATAGGCTGTGTTATAAAATGTTGCCTCTCCTCTTCAAATTTTGAAATCAAAACAACTATTGTTCCAGGTGTAGTTTGTTCATTTCCGTTTTGCTTTGCAAGCCGATAAATTTTCCAGTTGCACCGTCTTGCATTGAAAATACTCACACCGTAGATGATCGAAACACGTATCCACGTTTATCTAAAAGTTTTGTGGTGAATTGTGGCAAGACATTTTTTGATTTTTGTTTTTACCTTACCACAGTCTCCCAGTTTTCGCTTTATCAAATATAGATAGAGGAATATACTGAAAAAGGAACGTCTCGTCGATTCTAATAGGCCCCTGACACACGTGTGTACTGTATTTGAGATACGAGTATCTCAGACACAAATTCATACAGCCAGCGTAGCTAACGCCATCTGTAAATATTTGCTACTAATTTGTGGGATTCAGTAATGTTAAACAAGGTCCTTTTATAATAAGGATATCGACTTGTTCAACTGAACCCACGGCGTACTGATGATAGCCAATGAGTTCGAAATCACGATACACGTCTGGCAGTTTCGGCAGAACGCTAACCAATAGCATAGTTTTGTTTTTGCTCGACCGAGCGGCGTGGTTTAGTGCTGTAGATCATTGCTTAGCATTCGGGAGGTCACCGGTTCGAACACGGGTCTCTGGTCCAAATTTTCTGTGGTTTCCTTGGACCATTCAGGCAAATGCTGAGATAGTAATATTCCACAGATAATCTTTCACTTCTTTCCTGTCTTCATTTCGTCCCTGTCATCTTTTTCTCCTTAACCACACCACTCACCCATTCCCACGATTCCTGAAAGGAGGCTGAAGAGGGCCTTATGCCCTACCCTCCGGCTTTGCATTACAGTGTATGTCGGAGGGACTGCCCGCCCACTAGCACGAGTAGCTGTTGGGAATCAAACACCCAAAAGTTTTCTTTTTTCGATCTCAGATCCAGCTTATACATTATACTTGTATAAAGCTATTCATATGCAGCCGAGCTGCGGATAAAGTGCTCGGATTCAAAAATTCTGCATCTCGATTCTCCAGTCGCCTGCGACAAATTTTGTTTTTGAGAGACAGATATTATCAGATATTTATATGGATCTGTTCAGATTTAAATACAGTTTTAAACGATTGCGCCAAAAATCATGTTCGTACGTGGTCATTTTATGAAAGGAAAAAAGAGGGAGCGTAGCGTTTTCGACAACGAAATGTTTAATAGTTAGGTGGAACCGAATTCGTGTCTTTAGGACACATCCCATATACTATATTCGGACCAAAATAAAAAACAACAGTGCGAAAAGGTTCCCTTATTTATTCATTAACTGTTTAGTCTTTTTTTTCTGTTTTTTTTTTTTTTGTTTAATCATTACAAAAGAAGATTTTCTTCAATGTCATCCTCTACGCCACTGAATATGAAAATGAATTGGGATGCGCGTTTAGATTCAGCAGCCGCTATTTTCTCTGGACGATATATCCACGATACGCCACTCACCTGTCCCACAGGTCTAACACTTCTTGTAGTTTCTGGATATTATTTATTACACAATGAACGGGGGGAAGTCGAAATACACTCTATGAACGTTGCTTAATTAATGATTAAAATACAACACCGATTTTTTAGATACATTTTCTAACTTACCCTATTATTATTAACCCATCAAAATTAAGATGGATTGTATCTGGTAATTGTAAACGATCCCACAACTAATCGTGAATTTAAAATTATATTCTGTATCATATTTATACCCATTAAAAATCAAAAATAGAACTAAAAGTATCTCAAATAGATGTAATATATTCACAAAACAGTTTTTATTAAGGTTAGGCTAATATATCATTTTGTATTTTCGTAATTTTGATGTGTATTAATATTTGTCTACAATCAAGTATCAACCACCCACAAAAAATATCAGTCACATATAAAAATTTCAGGTTCAATTTTAATACATCAGCGATTTGTAGGTCTATCGAATAATAATAAAAATACCTAACCAAGTTGATTGAACGTATCATACGCGCCGCTATTATTTTCTGATGAACATGCACGAGATATTACATAAAAACAATTTGTATTAAAGTTTAGAAGGACGAATCCCAGCGATAGTACTGTACGTGAGAACAGTTTAATTTCTCGTCATAGGAACGTGAAATTTTCCCAAAATTCACTTAATTTTGTTTACATTTCGCTTAACGTTACAGCAATCGCATCATTCTGTTAAGCGCTTATTAGTGAAAATAAATTCAAAAATATAACATCCTCAAACAGTATAAAATCCCTAACTGTAATTGAGAAAGCATAGTCAAGTGAATCGATCCACAGAAAGAACTCCAAAAACCAACTTCAAAAATGTACTTCGCAGTATTTGCCATCTTCGCAACCCAATTGGTTGCTCAGGTATATATATTTATTTTAATTATTACGATATCAACAATTTTCCTAAGATAGTTTTGATCAAAATAGTTCCTGAAAATGTTGTACGATACCATTTATTGAATGAGTCTTCTACGACACGATTTATTAAATTCACTCCATTAATTTATTGTAATCCTTGTTATATATTTAGAGCTTAGCCTCTGCTATTGTTGGAGGCTCAGTTGCCGGACTCCCACCATGCTCTTCCATAGTTGGTCATGGAGGTTTTGGAAATGGTATCCTTGGCTCAGAAATCGTATCCACTGAAGTCACTACTGCCTACCCAGGTGTTGCCGGTTTCGGTGCTGGAGCTCTTGGTTATGGTGGTAACTACTTCGGAAATAATCTCTTAGGAGGAGTTGCCCCAGGAGTCGTATCCACTGAAGTTACTTCTGCCTATCCAGGTGTTGCCGGTTTCGGTGCTGGAGCTCTTGGTTTGGGTGGTAACTACTTCGGAAATAATCTCTTAGGAGGAATTTCCTCAGGAGTCGTATCCACTGAAGTTACTTCTGCCTATCCAGGTGTTGCCGGTTTCGGTGCTGGAGCTCTTGGTTTGGGTGGTAACTACTACGGAAATAATCTCTTAGGAGGAATTTCCTCAGGAGTCGTATCCACTGAAGTTACTTCTGCCTATCCAGGTGTTGCCGGTTTCGGTGCTGGAGCTCTTGGTTTGGGTGGTAACTACTACGGAAATAATCTCTTAGGAGGAATTGGAGGAATTGCCCCAGGAGTCGTATCAACTGAAGTTACTTCTGCCTATCCAGGTGTTGCCGGTTTCGGTGCTGGAGCTCTTGGTTATGGTGGTCTCGTTGGAACTGCCCTCCCAGGAGTCGTATCCACTGAAGTCACTTCTGCCTATCCAGGTGTTGCCGGTTTCGGTGCTGGAGCTCTTGGTTATGGTGGTCTCGTTGGAACTGCCCTCCCAGGAGTCGTATCCACTGAAGTCACTTCTGCCTATCCAGGTGTTGCCGGTTTCGGTGCTGGAGCTCTTGGTTATGGTGGTCTCGTTGGAACTGCCCTCCCAGGAGTCGTATCCACTGAAGTCACTTCTGCCTATCCAGGTGTTGCCGGTTTCGGTGCTGGAGCTCTTGGTTTGGGTGGTAACTACTACGGAAATAATTTCTTAGGAGGCGTTGCCCCAGGAGTCGTATCCACTGAAGTCACTTCTACCTATCCAGGTGTTGCCGGTTTCGGTGCTGGAGCTCTTGGTTTGGGTGGTAACTACTTTGGAGGTTATTACTGAAATCACTTCTTTTAACGGATTCAGTGCCTTCCCAGGTTTAGGAGGTCTTACTGGAATCTCACAATTCTAAATCCAGTATTGAATTAATGATTGGAGCAATTAATTATATAATTATAATGTTATATAATCCAGTTTTCAAACATTAATGAAATAAAAAATTAAATAAAAATAATATTGAGTAATATCTGCTTTTTTCTATATGCATAGAAGCATAACTAACTAATGTATTCTTACAGGTTCTATGTAAAAAAAGACAAACAACGATTAAAACGAAATTGAAAATGTTATTAATTAAGAACATGAGAAGCTAAATTGAAAACTATTTTACGAATTATCTGCACGTTCAGTAAAATAGCAATAGATATAATAAAATGAGAAAAATTAAGCTGTTGGTGTGGTATTTAACAAAACTGTAAAACTAGTAGAATCCTTTTCATTCTTTAACTTCAGTTTTCACAAATTCGTAAAGCCTAACTAGAAGTATATTTTTGTATTTAATATATTGTGTAGAACTATTATTAGTATCCTTTGAAGTTACTGTACTGGACTATTTTGTTTTAAAGGACAAAAATAGCAATCAATGGAGCAAGAATCATTAATGTTGCCCGTAATTATGACAAACATTGATAAATAAATAAATCGTGAATCATGATAATAATCCAGTAGCTTTTGTTTTAACCTATTTACATCACATGTCATAAGTGAATTGGTAATAATTGTAAGTCATAGTGAAGCCCGATTTATACCATAAGTCAAATCACGATTTGATCACGATCCAGTCAATTGACCGAGGTATTTCACTCGAACGATATTTCGATCAACTAAGAAAAAGAAGCTTCCTTTTTAAAATGAAGCAGATTTTCTTTAGCTAATTTTATTAATACATAATAAAAATGAATTAAAATTTTGTCCTGATATAAATTTAATTAAAAGTGCATGAGAGGGAACAGGAGAAACGTTCAATTATTATTAAAATTACTAAAAAAAGTAGATACAATTTTTATTGTGTTATGAAAAAGACTGATTACAACAATCAGTTAAATCAATTGAAGAGTTTCATGATAAATGTTTCTGAAACGTACTGTATTTTCTTCTATTCATGTTTATTTAAAATGTTTCAGAAAGTCACCAGTTACAGTAATTGTTATTAGTTTAGGGCTGGGTTATGTTGCGTTTGCTTTATAGACGCTCATTTTCCACTTCTTCACCTCCGAGGGTAAATCAAAAATAAAGGATAATTTTGTAAAATAAATTTATTGATTAATGGTACACACAAACTAAACATTTAACATTTTTCAATGTAGTCACTTTCGTGTTCTAGACCCTTTGCTACCGATTTGGAAGCTTGAATATTCCTTCTTCATAAAAAGTTTGAGGACGGGTTGTCAGTCAATTGCGCACATACTTCTCTACTTCTTCATTGCTTTCAAATCTTTTGCCTACAAGTGATTCTTTCAAGGCCGTGAACAAAAAATAATCAAGTCAGGGCTATAAATACATAGATATAGATGTTCGAGGGTTTACCATCCTATTTCTTCCAATTTATTCCTTGTCAAAACTGCGGTGTATGGTCTGGCGTTCTCATAAAGGAGGACTACGTCTCGACGTCTGAAATGGGCATACCCCGTTGTTTGCTTCGATACGCAGTTTTTGTCGACTGTACTAACTCAGAATAGTAAGCCGCATTCACTGTTCGTTGATCGTCAATAAAATCAATGAGTAAAACTCAAACAAATCATTGAGTCAAGGAAAACAGTCGCAAGCAAGAGATGGGTTTTGGTTTAGACAGGACATCATCATCATCATTTCTTCGCTACTCCTTACTCGTCCATTTTTGCCATTTTTGATTCGGGAGTGTAGTGGTGGACTTAAAAAACTCCCCTTCTTGTCTTTTCTATCATCGATTCAGAAGTCTTTTACTGATCTCCGACTTGATCTGTTTTTGATATTCGGTCAACAACCTTGGAACCCAGCGAGCAGCGGGCACTAATTTTTCTAAAGCCAAGTTCATCAGTGATGATGGATTGAATACTTCCATAGCTGATACCCACATACCCACTTCTGATGAGATTTGTAAATAGTCAATAGTTATCCGGCTGATGGTGATCACCTTCAACAAATTCTCTAACAGCACGGATGTTGTCATTTGTCATTTGTGAGACTTGTTCTTGGGCGTCGATCATGAGTTTCATTTTCGACACGTTCTCGCCCATCCCTGAATTCTCTGTTCTCTGACCCACGTATACACTCGATTCTGAGACGATGTAGCATTATAGCATCTCCAAACTGTGCCTTCAAACAAGTGAAAATTTCCGATGGTTTAACGCCTTCAGCCTTCATTGGTTAAAAACCTTATGATGATGCGTTGTGCAACAGACGAAGGTACCTTGCGCTCGGTCATGGCTGTATTGCGGACAGAACCAAGCGCAGCTGCTACCTAAGCCGATTTCCCCCTCCTCATAAACCAAAAAACACTACAGCATCGAATCCTCCAGATCGGAATTACGTGCTAAGCTAAATAGTAAAATTACCGTTTATATTTGATTTACCCTCGTAATATAAGCGAATTTTGAAAATTTTATACAGAATTCATTCCTCGCTGCTTATTTGACTGTGAACTGACTGTAACCGTACTTATTATGTGAACGGTGGCATATTTGATCTGACCGTGACTTGACCTACAGTATGAAGTATTAGCCTTAAGTCAGAAGCAATTTTGAATAAGTTGAAAGCAATGAAGGATAAGTAGATGAGAAAAGCGTTCTTACAGCTTTCTATTTTTTAACATTTTCTTATTTTATTACTATTTTTATAATGACTTTGTGATCGTATACATGACGTATTTCATCCTATTAAAAAAAGAAGGTATTAAAATCCTCTTTTTTAGGCTAAATTTTAGGGATCGCAGATACCACAGTAGGCACAGGTCGAAACCGGTCGTGGGGTATGGCTTTCGGTACGCTGTGCCTACTGTGTAGGACGCGTTCGAAATGTAGGACTTGTGATCCTTAAAATTTAGACAAAAAAATAATTTTACTACCTTCTTTTTTGAATATGTTATATCTTCGTTTAAGAATCCATCGGAATCAACGATTGAATCGGGGTATTAGCCATCGGAGTAGTTGTTTCTGTTGATTTCATATTTGTAAATCATCCTGTCGGAAAATGGTACTGTATGGATGAGTCATGTTTACTTTCTGTAATAGAACCTTTATTCATCTACATTCGTTTACCACACAGATGATAAGCAGAAATGGAACTGCAAAGTCTTTATATCTCTACATAAGTAGTTATTAATCACAGTAGTTTTTGCACCCTTTTTTAATATTACCGAATTTTATATTAATATTTGAATAAATGCTTGAATATTCTTTTACGTAAATGACAATAGTAACAGGTAATTGTAAAATGTATCTTTATGTACAAGATAAACAGAGTAGTCCTGTTTTTTTTTTAATTTTTGTCGAAATTAATCAATTGTCAATATACAAGCTTGATTTACACTTGGGTAATTTTAAGGTTCCGTACCTTAAAAGGGAAACCCCCTGTATGATCGCAGTTTTTTATATTTCAAAACTATTGACCTCTTAGGAAACAGATATCTGACAAATAGGGTGTCTCAGAACCCCGCAATAACTTTGTAAAATCGAGTTTTCATAACCAATATTCATAAAAAATATTCGTATAAAAGTGAGTTATTAGCAACGTTCTTAAGGCTAAGTTCGAGGAGAACATCAGGTAACCTTTAAAAGATAACTTCTTTTTGAAATTTAGATTTTCGGGGTTCACCCTCCTTCTGAAACAACTGTTTGTTCTAGTGGTGCTAGACTTCTTTTTATTTCTGTGTCATGCGGCATACAATTTGATAGGGTTATCTATAAAAAGATCAAATTTTTCTTAATTTTTGTGCGGAACATCTTATTGAAAATTCTACCAAATATATTATTATTACTTTTAGAATCAAATAATGTAGGGTTGGGGTTTCTAGAAGTTCGTCTAATTTTTGTAGGATATCGAAGATGAAGTTTATAATTTGTGGGAATTTTTTTAAATATTATGGACAGTGGAAAAAATTATAATACCTGGCATTTTTTGACTTAAATGTTCAAGTATTTATTTTACAAACTAATTGTAGAAGTGTAGTTTTGTAATATTTTGTTTTTGTCATTATTTTCATATGTTAATTCTGAAAGGAAATTTAAACACGTACTATTAATAAAAAATAGCAATACTTGTAGTTTGCAGTTTTGAGGAAAAAGTGAGAAAAATGAGTTAAACTTAGTTGTACATGTAAAATTTTTATCATACTAATAAATATTCTATTAAATTATGTTTTTTAACATTTAAATGATAACATTTAAGCAGTATCACAGTACGTGAGAAAACAATCCATACATTTCTCAGAGATACATTGATCTTTCTAAACATTCGTTCAGAATCTGCTGAGGTTTTTAAAAACATTTTAATACTACAGTGTAAAAACGAGTATAAAAGCGAACACTGACACTGCAAGAGTACATTCAGTTCATTTGCACTCATAAAGAGAATTACAACAACCAACAACAAAAATGTACTCCGCCGTATTCGCCATCTTCGCAACTCAGTTGTTTGCTCAGGTAAATATATATTCAATTATTACGATTTTAACAATTTTCTTAAGATCAAAATAGATCCTGAAAACGTTGTACGATACGATTTATTAAATACACCCCATTAATTTATTGTAATCCTTGTTATATAATTAGAGCTTAGCTGCTGCTATTGTTGGAGGCTCAGTTGCCGGACTCCCACCATGCTCTTCCGTAGTTGGTGCTGCTCCTGGAATTGTGTCTACCGAAACGACCACCATTAACCCACTCGGTGGCAACTTGGGATTGGGTTATGGAGCTTTTGGAAATGGTCACTTTGGCTCAGAAATCGTATCCACTGAAGTCACTTCTGCCTATCCAGGTGTTGCCGGTTTTGGTGCTGGAGCTCTTGGTTTTGGTGGTAACTACTACGGAAATAATCTCTTAGGAGGAATTGGAGGAATTGCCCCAGGAGTCGTATCCACTGAAGTCACTTCTACCTATCCAGGTGTTGCCGGTTTCGGTGCTGGAGCTCTTGGTTATGGTGGTAACTACTTCGGAAACAATCTCTTAGGAGGAGTTGCCCCAGGAGTCGTATCCACTGAAGTCACTTCTGCCTATCCAGGTGTTGCCGGTTTCGGTGCTGGAGCTCTTGGTTATGGTGGTAACTACTTCGGAAATAATCTCTTAGGAGGAGTTGCCCCAGGAGTCGTATCCACTGAAGTCACTTCTGCCTATCCAGGTGTTGCCGGTTTCGGTGCTGGAGCTCTTGGTTTGGGTGGTAACTACTACGGAAATAATCTCTTAGGAGGAATTGGAGGAATTGCCCCAGGAGTCGTATCCACTGAAGTCACTTCTGCCTATCCAGGTGTTGCCGGTTTTGGTGCTGGAGCTCTTGGTTTTGGTGGTAACTACTACGGAAATAACCTCTTAGGAGGAATTGGAGGAATTGCCCCAGGAGTCGTTTCCACTGAAGTCACTTCTACCTATCCAGGTGTTGCCGGTTACGGTGCTGGAGCTCTTGGTTTGGGTGGTAATTACTTTGGAGGTTATGCTTCAGGAATCCAATCCACTGAAATCACTTCCTTAAACGGAGTCGGTGCCTTCCCAGGTTTTGGAGGTCTTACTGGAATCTCACACTTCTAAATCCAATATTGGAGCAAAAGTAATCAATGTTGTATAGTCCAGTTTTCATTGAGGAATAAATCTTTTGTGAATTATAAAATTAAATAAAATAGAAATTCAGTAACCTCTGTTTTTGTTTATCTACCTACATAGCACCACAACTAGATTTTAGATTTTTGGTGGGCTTAGAGATCTTGGTGTTGGTGATCTTAGTGCTTCGTTTTGAGCTTTTTATTCGAATTCGGTAATTGTCACCTTGTGGTTTCTATCAAACGTTTTCGATGGATTAACTAAGTTGCTGTTACTCGACGAGTAGCAGTTACAATTGGATTTGTCGGTGCTTGCGGTTGATTTTGAAACATTGGACTTTTTATAAAGCTTGTATTGTAATAGTTAACTAGACAAGAGACGTCAAATCGTTAATCATTAATGAGCAGAAGCCACTTGTAAATCATAAAATCAAATAAAATATAACTAAATTTCACGTATTTGTAAAGTTTTATAAAACTTTAGCAAAGTTAAGTAACTTAAAACAATTAGAAATAATAATAGCAAATCTCGCTAAAATGTAGGTAAAGGAAGTATCATGTAATACATACAGGTCAATTAAATTCATACTTCACTAAGACTTGGTTTTGAGTTTAGCTCCCGAATAATTTTGTAATGTACATTGAATTCACTAGCAATCTATGTAATGCAACATTACGATGTACACACCGCTGTAAATTTCCTAATATTAATGCATAAGTATGTTTCAATAGCTGAGTTAACAGCAACAACAGGCACTTCGTCCTTTGTGTTATCCATGATTTCAAAAAACGACATTGGTAGGGGAATACCACATGGTAAACGGATCTACAGTTACCGGAATACACCCACAGTTTCGCTAAAACTAAACTAAAGCGATCAATACCAAAAAATTCTTTTCACCTAAATTTCATATCCTGTTCTAAATTCCGTTCGTTACCTGGCGTCCTTGTTGCTACTTATGAATAAAGTCTACAAACACAGACAACTATACTGTAACTGTGAGTACGATTCTTGGACAGATGTCCACCCCAAGTCCTTAAACTTAAAACTAAGGAGAGATTTTAAACGTATCTCTATTTTATACATAAGCAGAAGTTTTCTTGACTACAGTCCCTAGAAATGCAGAGTATGACCACTCGGATTGGTCATCATGGTCAACATTATGGCAGAACCAAGAATAGTTGATTTGATCGGCGCGCTTTATTTAATGAATTATGGGATCAAAAATGACAATAGAAATCGCGACACATATCATTACTGTCGTGAGAGGAAGTGAGAACAAGCAACAACAGAGACAGCAATAGCGGCAGTAGTATGGAAAAAATAACTATCCGAAGCGGGTCGGTATCAGATGGTAAACACTGAGATGTTTAGAGGATATGAATAAACTTGTGGGTTTGTAAAGCCAAAGCTTATTTTGTATTTAGAAATTTCAAACAAATTTTTCGAAAAAATACTTTTGTGTTGATTTAGAGATAATAAACAGGGTTTCTTCCTATATTTCATTAGAATTTACCCATTAAGCGCTACAACAGTTTTAGAGAGATTATTGAATTATTATTTAATAGTTAAAATAAGTAAAACCACTTTTAAATGTTTCAGAGTATAGTTTATAACAACTCTTTAATTGTTTCTGTATAATTATACCTTTCTCAAGGCTTATCAAATATTGATGTTCAGTATCTCCATATCGATGTTATAATTATATTTCTGGTCTAATTTAGGAGACCAGTGATCCAAATTAGAATACCTTCTTGTGGTTTATTTGTTATTTTTTTAAAATATTTATTTAAACGGAAACCAACTATATCTGCACCACCACAATTTCTATTAAATCAAACAAACAGAAAATGGTCCAGTTAAGCAACTTATTTCCCTAATTAAAAAAATAATTATTATATATGACGGACAATTATAAAAAATAAAAGTTTGTTTGAACTAATTTTGTAGATATTAATGTCACATATTATTGGGATATTCTGCCTTTCTTTACACGTTTTGTTTGTTATACTTTGTTATATTTGATTTTATCTAACTAAAAATTCAATATTATAAAAATAGTGAAACGAAGAAGAACATCAATACGTGAGAAATCTAAATTATCTAGCAATGCATTAGATTTTGTTTAGAAAATATTATCCGATAATGAATTTTTTCAAGTTTGGTTTTATTTTCGAACTACCTTTCTAGTGTGAAGATAAGGTACTAAAATTCTCGTTAAAAGTTGGTGGTACATGCAGATCTATAAAAGTCGTGTTCGGTTCTTTTAAAGCAGAGTAACCAAAACTATCTTAGACGATAGTGGCTAGTTGGCCAAAATGTGCGCTAAAATTTTATTACTTTTTACACTTCATGTGCTTGGACAGGTAATAAAACTGCCTAATGTGTAATAATATTTGTTTATTTACTCGTTATTTATATGGCAGTTGAATTTTGCTAATTGTAAGTATTGAATTACCTCTGTATAATGAATATTTTATTCGATATCTCTAATAGTAAAATAAATATCATTTTAAATTGACCTTGCCTGTTAAATCCAGTAATTAGTAAAAAAAAACAGTAATTGTATGGAATTTTGTTTATATTTTAATTTTTTGTATAGAGTCTGACTCTAGCATTTGGCACAGCAATAGTCGCTGATCGTGAGGCCATTATAAATACAGTGGGTGCAACTCCATGTCAGGCAGCATCCCTAGGTTATGTTGGTCCAAATCCAGGTTTGTACAATAGAAATGTTTATGACGGCATAGGAGTTAATGAAGTGTTCGGATCGTATACATGAGTTAACACAGTCGGAAGTCCTTTTGGTCTACCCCTGGGGGCTTCTCCTTTACCCCCTTCACAGTCATGCCAAGTCGTTTGTACAGGAAATGGATATCCTGGGTATCCTGGTTACCCTAACTTGCCAGGATTACCTGGATTCCCAGGGTTCCCCGGATTTCCTGGATTCTCTAGTTTTCCTGGCTTTACTGGATATCCTGGTTTTCCCGGATTTCCTGGTTACCCTGGTCTACCTCCATATCCTGGATATCCTGCGGTTCCCTACCCTGGATTTCCTATAGTCTATTAGTTACTGCTAGAAAACTGACTCGACGATGTACAGGTTTAACTGTAAAAGGTGTAATAGAATAAATATTATTCACAAAAAACGTTTTCAAATACTATCTATCTCTTAATATATAAGAGATGGTCACAATTGGCGTAAATAACTGAAAATATTTAGTTTTGATCATTCAAAATAAATATAGATGCTACAGTTATTATGCTATACTGAGCCGGAAACCTTGGCCCACACCTCGAAGCTCCTCTTTTATCCTCTTTACCATCATGGTAAGCAACAGTTGTTTGTACATCGGATATCCTAGCTTCCTTAGTTACCCTAACTACCCTGGATCTTTTGGATTGGGTTTTGAAGGATTTCCTGATTATCCTGCGTTTGCTAGTTTCCCAGGATTCTCTAATGTACCTTACTGCCTACATATACGATTCGTTTATTTATTAAATAATTGCTGGACAATTGACAATAAATATAATGTTTTCGTTTGCTAGTATTAAAAAATAGTCACAATTGGCGTGAAAATATTTTGTTTTGGTCATTTGAAATAAAGGATATTTAACAAGCTACCTACCATATAATTTTTTAGTGATATCATACTGTAATTTTTCTTCGTGTTATTTATTTTATAGTTGGTTAACGTTTTAATTAATTGATCATTTGTATTTGTGTTGATGAAAGTAGAGATGATGTTTGATGTGTTACGGCTAATCCAAGAGCACGGTATGAAGTTCCTACAAATTGATTATACGTAGGAACTCTATACCTCGCTAGTGGTCAACCAAAATTTCTTCTTAAACAACGAATCTTCTTGTTCTTCTACATTACAGGTATTCGATATCATTCCATAGCCTACCTATGTTACTTTTGAGACCATTAATAAAACTATGAATTGTTTTTAGTTCAATTAGGCATATTCATACAGATATAACAACTTTATTGAGACACTGCGTATGAACCAACCCTTTATTCAACAACATACGACGTGTTTTTATCTTTTGGCCTGTCTTATATGACAACGTACAAATAAGCTATACAAAGTTAGTTATGACATACGTTCCGCTAGCTAACTATACTTAAAATTATGTAACTACACTTCTCGAGAGTATAATATTTTATTACAAGTAAGTTCAAAATGCTGTTGGTGCCATTGTCCTTTGGATTGGTTCATACAGACGATGTCGATGATTAAACGTAATCTCTGAATAATTTTCCAGTAATTTCATTACCTTCTTTTGTAGTGTTAAAATATACAGTACATACACATGTGTATTTAAATTCCTTCTTTCCGATTAAATTACTTATTATGATATACATAACAATAGCAAATATCACTTAAAGGCGACGACTGACTAGTAACATTTACCTTTAATGTAACATGTTACAATCCGAGCATTAATTACATTAGTCAGTACAGCGAACCGAGTAGCTCAAAGTGAGCAACAAGCGCGAACGCTTGCTCCATTTGCCTGTCGATGTTTTCGCGAATCCCTTTGACTGATACATTTCAAACCAGCGTGTCCTGACTGACTTTTTATACTTTTATTATTAATATAATAATAAGCTGTGCCTCCTAGTGGACGTATGTGAAAGAATCGCTAGTGTTAGTGCCAACCTTTCACTTATTCAAATGTGTATCTTTTTTCATAATTCTTGGTTAATTAATTAAATTAAGTAATAATTCGAAATCGGTGGAAGATATGCGAATAATGGTTCTGTACTGCCCACTAATTTTCTGATTTTTTAATTTACTATAATACACCGTTGACACTTCTTTCTCTAGATAAATTTGTTGCCACCATCGTTTGTTACCCCTTCTCTTCAATTTTTTTAAAACAATATCCCACTAAAATAAACGCAGGGCCCGTAACTTAAATCACTCATTTTTAACCTGACTGAGCAAATGGAGCACTGTGAAATCAAGCATTTGCTCCCAAAAAACAACATATTGTAACGTACGTACTGTAATGCTCATTTCAAGCATTATGTTACATTGCCTAGTTTATGTCAGTCGCCGCCTTAACACGAACACAACATCAAATAAGAGCATGGCGATTGACAGTTAATTTGATTATTTTATGGTCATCAAAGCAAATAACAACATGCGCAGATATGCGTACAACTATGAACACCTAAGAATGGTCTTTCTGCGGTATTGTGTGAAGTTTTATTACCATAAATGCACCTATAACTTCTTAAATGCACACACCTTCAAGCTTATCGTTAAACAAAAGTTGACTTTACTGTTTGATAAGATAATACATATTACTAGAAATAGAAAGGTGCAACTAAGGTTATAACAGTTTTCCTGTTATTACTCCCTAACAACGATAATCAATCATTATTGGGTGTATTAATTAAAACTCAAAATGTCAGAAAAGAAAATTACATTAAAACTCAAAATGTCAGAAAAGAAAATTACAAGTTGTTTTTTAAGAAAATTATAAAACAATATTTTAATGAATGAATAAGTAAAAACAACAGAGGTCCAATAAAAACGTTTATTAATTTAGTTCTAAAAAGATCATAACTAATATCTATTATACTTACGGTTAGATACACAGCTGCACACTGCACAAGTTTTGGTTAAAGACAAAATTTAACAAATAAATCTAAAAAGATCGCATATGTTAAGTCATTATTTTTAAGTCGATCCTATACAAAAACATTAATTCTTAACACTAACGATGAAACAATGGATATAAATACAAACTTATTAACCCTTGTTAGCCACTTCTACAAAAATGTTTTTCAGGTAGTGGAGGGAGGGGTTCACACACTCGGTGGATTATGATATAATTTAGAATACATTCAGTATAAAATCGTCAAACAGAATTGTGGTAAATTTAATGAAGTTTGTAAATTAAATTCTTGCAGTACGTCAAGATATCCAAATGTTTTATATTTATGCTATTAATTCAAGTTAAAATGAAGAAAAACTTTAAGCAACAGTACATTTATAGGGGTGGCTCTAAAGGAATGCAACTGTTTAATTTCTATAATACCTATTTTCTTAATTTATTAGATATTAGGAAAGAATGGTTTCAACACGCTCCTCAACTAATTATAACTGCTCATCGAAATATTTGAAAAATTGAGTCATTCTGTAATCAATAATGTCAATGTCAATACAGCAAGTTTTGAGACTTAGCAACAAAAAAATGTCGAAAAGGCAAATTATGATATGCAGTAATGCACATTGGTAAAATGCAAGGACACGATTAGTTGGCATTTAACACAAAGTTTTATGTGGATACATATCTAAATATAAAGTATATAAAAAGCAAACGATGGTGTCATTTTCATAGCTCCAACCATATGGCGGCCCAGTGACATTGAACTTTTGTCTTTATCTACTTTGCATAATTTTTTATACCTAATAATGATTAAAACTTTAAACAACACTATTACATTTTATTTTGCCTCTTGACATATCTATATAGATATTGCTTTTTATGTAAAAATAAGTACCTGAACTATTGAATATAAGTCTACAACAGGAATGTTACAATATCATTCTAGATAATTGAAAATAATCGCAAACAACAACTTGCAAAAAAGTAACATTGTTTAATGATTCACGAGAATTTAAAAATTAATCAATTTCTTTTCTTTACAGGTAATTTTGCTTGCAAGTGATTCATCCTCAGTCCAATTTTGGAAGGGTGAGTTATGTAATGTTTTTAAAATTTTATCGTATCGTCTAGAACTGAAACAGAAACTGATAACACAATATACGCTGAAAGATAAAAGTTTCTGTTGATGTACAAACGTATTGTATATAGGTAGTAATATATAAGTATAACTACATTGAAGGGGAAAGGAGTGAGGTTCAGGGGTGAAATAAGCCAGCACAAAATAGCATTCAGTCCATACCGAAATTATTAACATAACTATAATGGACCACAGATTGCCATTAAAAAAAAAAATACAATTGTGATGGAATGCGTACTTTCTTTCGAATATCGAAAATAGCAGATTCTGGAACATCGACTACATCAATACTGTGCTTAAGCTGTAAACAAATTGTTCCTTTCGACTACATCGATTACGTATTTTTATTAGGGAAAGCGATCAACTTTTTACAATTTTCAGCTGTATTTAACAATCAAAATGATAGAATGTAGTAGTCGATTTTAACTGTGAACTGTTAAATGTCAACATAATTATATAACAACTATAAAACGATACTGTCATTTAAAGTGTCAAATTGCAGTTATTAATTTCTTTCATTCAAAGTGCACATTTTAAATAAATGGGTTTTGCATAAAATACGGTATACGATATTCATAAAACTATCATGCGTTTTATTTTTTTTACTAATCTCTTTTTTCATTTTAATTTTATGTCTTTTGTTTTACGTCTCTATCGCGTTTTCTATCCTGACTTCCTTCCATTTTATATCTCTAACTCCTCCCTACTACTGCTGTATTAGCAACATTTGTTATACCGTAATCGTAAGCTGATCATTTGTCTCTGTATATTTATCCCTGGGAGTTGTTCTGCTATTAATAATGTTAATATAAATTAAAAAAGTAGGGACCTGTTGCTCTTTATACAACCTGGATATCACTCATATCTCATCCCTATATTTATAAGTATATTTTGCATCATTTCCCTTTTACCATTGCCAAAATCTTTTTCTAGATCTACAAATTCCAAGTCTTTCCCTTTCTATTATTACACATATAGCTAAAATGGTCTCATGAGTTCCCTTATTTCATTTAAACCTGAATTAGTCTTCCCCAAATATTATTTCCGCCCTTTACTTAAGATTTTTAACACATATAAGAAGTTAAGCTAATGGTTCTAAAATTCTCGCAACTACGTACGCCTACCTTTTTGCTATGTTCTGTTTGTAGACCTTCGAAACATTCTCAGTCTCGTAAATGTGGCTAACTAGTCTACAAACAATCTCTAACCTTTTTACTTGAATGTATTAAAACCCATTTATACCGGGTTTTAATGATCCTCGCCCTCATTAAAGGGTATCCCAATTCATCTATTACCACACTGTTTTTTTTAATACATACGTAACTGTTGACCTGTGTACAGATTCCCTAATAATTTATATTTATATTTTTCCTGTTTCTTATCAAGTGACTCCTCATTTATTATTTTATTACTATTGTGCCATATTTCTCTAAAATTTACACTGGTCCTTAGCTGTCCTACACTTCCTAATAATTTCCCACTTTATCGCCTTATATTCACCGTTTTGCCCTTTCTCATCAATCCTGCTCTTGCATTTGAGTGTTTTTTACACAGTCAAACAAGAAACATTTCTTAAACGTTTTGAAAATATATACGAAAGTGGTTTGTATCTGTCATTACCTATTTCGATAAAGTGTTATAATTAATGATAAATAAAAAAAATATAGCGTTAAATGCAACATGATCATTTAGATATTTAATTTTTAGTTTCTATAATTATGTTAAAATTGAATCGAGGCCAGAGCTATTTCAATTTTTAATATATATATATATATATATATATATATGTAAATCACACAACTTGTGAAATTTGAACTCAATTTGGTAATGGAAAGTGGGTGTAAAATCGATTACAACATTTGATTACTTCAAAAAATAAATAATAAATGGGATACGTCCATGTATTCGATAGTGAAAATTTTGAGAACCGCTGAATTACGTAGATGATTCCATCAGTTGTTAAAGCACCCGCCCGCGCTCGTGAATATGAACAATTTATTCCGCTTCTAATGCTTCAATCATTGCACGATTATTTCCATAATGTATGATATTATTCACACTCACCGCGACCTTCAAGATACTACAAACAGCGCCTGAAGACATTCCACACTTATTTGTATTTTGTTTATACATAATCTATGTACATAAATATATAAATCCAATTCATATATGTTTCAGGGTGTGTGTGTGTGTGTGTGTGTGTGTGTGTGTGTAAGAGTACCTTGTTACAAGTCACATTCATGCAAGATTGTGAAATGGAAGATAATTAAATAAAATGCAACCGCTATTTCAGCAAAAAAGAAAATTAGGTACATAGATACACATGACTAGGAGAAATTGGGAATTAAGGAAAACCGTTCAATGATTTTATACTTTAAATACTGTCTCAATACACAGTCACGATTGCAAATTATAGTGCCAGTTTCATTGATATGGAGATGTGTGTTAAATGATTCCAAAACGAGAAAAGGTCAAGCTTATAGTTCATCATTGTTGCATGGGAAACGAAACGAGTCGAGTTCGGAACGGGTGCCAAGTTCCATTGGAACGTACAACAAAAACATAGAGTAAGAATGTTGGGATAACGTTCTTCAATTGATTTAAAAGAAAAATTGTTACGTTCATAAGAACAAAGGCTTTCACGGCCGGAATCATTCTCAGTGGTAGTGCTGCTTTGACAACGTAACGTAGGTTGTATCTCGAAGTCTCGAATGTCAGTCGCTGCTTTGAGGCAGAACCTACGTACCACTGAGGATGTCAGCCGCAGTAACCCACGAAACGTCTCGACTTAATATTTCACTTAGACCACGGCCCTACGCCCGAATATTTATTCTACTATTGTTACGTTCTTTGATATTGAATCTACAATTAACTAAATTATTTGTAATGCAGAACAACTAGCAAAGTTGAATTTTAAGCTTTTATCAAATTTCATCATTTGTGAAAACGATGATTCGCAAGGCATTTGGAGAAACATGATTTTAAATTAATAAAAAAAAAATTAAAAAAATAAAAAATACTTGACTTTGACTTTGAAAATGGCATAACAGCCGAAGCAATTGTTAGAAATTGTTATTGATTTTAAATTTTATCATCTTTAAATCAACTGAAGAACGTTGTAGATCCCATTGTAAGTTTCTATGAAACATATATCAACTGTTTTATAGGCCCTTTCTCATTTCTTCAGATATACAGTTACATTTTAGGGTACCATGCATGAAAAAACTTTACCGTTATTTTGTTATTTACCAAGCATTGTAATGTTCCAAAACGTGTGCTAGAACTTCGTTGAAAATCGTACAGAATACAATGTGAAAATTAAATACGGAAACACATATTTAGCAGCATCCTTCCCGTAAATTGTTTAGATTCATAATTTCGAGTTGAACTGGCGCTGGTTTAGCGCAGCGGCAATAGCTATTTATGTTAACTATTCTGAAGTTGGCTTCCGGCCAACATTTTATTTGGCTTTCTAAGTGTGTAATTTTGAAGCTATTACCTGCCAATAATTACAATACCAAAACGTTTAACATTAAGCAGTAGATATGTCTAAGCCAATTTGTAAAATATGCTACCGTCTAGGTGGTTTTGAAAGAAGGGCTGGTTCTAAAAGCGGCTACTTAAAAGTTCAGCGGGATGTCTAATGTTGCATTTGGTATTAGCGTAGCTAACTTTTACGTATCGGGTACTGCGAAGAAGAAGCATATAAAACCACTACACCACTTTGGTTATATTATAGCCTGAATTACCTTTTTCGATTAGTGTATCGTATTTGATACGCTAGCTACCTGGTAACTGAAGTATTTCATATGGGATGCATGCACGACCTTACTAATGTATCTACTTCTTCAATTGAATCGACGATGCAGCTTGTATACAAAATTAATAAATTCAATATCGCGAACCACGTCTGGTGGTTTTGATAAATTATACCAATGTAGTAACTTGTACTGTACTTATTAATTTGGCTATAACGTATATAAGCTACGTCGTCGATTCAGTTCAACAAGTAGATACCTTAATAATAAATAATATCTTGTTAAACATATGAAATAGATGAGTTAGTAGCAGATACCATTCTGCCATAACTAAATATTATATAAGCTTGTCTTTAAAGAGCTGCTTCGATGTGGTCGTTGATTTGGAGACTGGCTATGGCGTACTAATGAAGTGTAATACGATCGAAATCGCGATCCGCGTCCAGTAGTTTCGATAAATTAGTGATCAAACCGTTGTATTCTATCATCTCTATGATTCATACGCCATTAACCTATTCGTTTGAGGTTATAACACGCAATTCACAGTGTCTTTACTTCTCCTGTTTTCTTAAAATTCGTTGCTTAAACGTATTGGAAATGTCAAATTAGATTCTTTAGGTTGGCTACGACAAGTTTAACTAATAATTACCTACTCTGTTTTGATACATGACTATAACTCTATCAATACCTTAAGAAACTCTAAGCCATGTTTTCCTTTACTCTTTTTCGAATCCGATGCATTAGTTTCAAGTTATCAATTGTTGAAAATTAAAACAATAACATAACGAATATAATCAAAGTCTGTTTTGTTTATTCCAAGCTAGTGTTTCAACAGGATACCTACAGACATATAGATACCTAGCAAGACGAAAATATCGACGGGGAAAGCTCTCGAGTTATATAATTGAGGGTTGTTATGGCGTCATGATTCAGAGACACGTCGCATGAGTTGGGTAGTTCGAATACATCAAAACATTAAGGTGTGCATGTGTTTTATCAGTGGTGTCATATGCAAACAAAAGCATTTCGTAGAACCACATATATGTATGGAGATGAGTCCGATACGTAGTTACGTCAATGAATTTTGAATAATAGATAACAAAGCAGACAGACAGACCGAAATAATGTAATTTCATTATTATATTATCAGGAAACATCACATATCACACTATTTACATTTGATTTCAGTTTTGCAAACAATGTCCATATTGTTTTCTATCATTACAGTTTCATTTTCTTTTTAGTTCTTTTGCATCAAATTTCTGTAGGTTATTAGTTAGTAAGAGTTGAATTTCTGATGTCATAACGGCGTCGGACGTTTTGGCGGTAATTGAACTCGTTCAAAGTGTAACATCTTTTTTTACATAACTATGTTTCCGGTAAAAGTGAATATGTAAATAAATAATATAGGTATTGATCGACTATATTTCCAAATCTTTTGCAACATTTATAGGACTTTAAAACTAATCTTGTACCCTAGCAGTAAGGCACGACTCCTGTTAGGTTTTAAACATAAATTAAAAAAATGTTGAATTTTTAAAAAAATATTCAGTCGCAAAAATTTCTTTTACTTACGATAACCACATAGAATAGTCTGTTCCCGCGGCACACTCCACTTTGTAAATTGTATATTAATTAAAGTTAATAATTACCCGATAAGGGTGTTGTTCTTTACATTTTTTTCATGTTTATGTCAAAAAGAATACGAAACAATAACGATTGTTATTGTGCACATGTACTCATGTATGTGTGAATAAAATGTTAAGATATGAACAGTAGTTGTTGTTGTTGTTATAAGTATCGATGAACATATGGCAACCATAAGGAACATGTGTGTGCGTGTATGTAAAGATAGATCAAGACAACAACTAACGAGGAGAAACTAAAGTTGAACTAAACCGTGTGTTTTCTTACATACATCCTATATATTATGTACAAAATATATATGCATATACTTAAAAAGAGAGGCTTTTCTCCCAAACAACAAAGGCTAACGTCGACTCTTATCTCCTAGATACTGAATAATAGTGTTTGGACAAGGTTCATCGTTCAAATGCCATTTCATAGTTGTTAACACAAAAACATAATTTCTGAAAGATAATGTTTTAGACAAAGAACATTTAAATGTTCGTTGTTTGAAGACGGCCTTGAAATTTTCTACTTTTATATTAAATTATTACGCGTGAAATAAATATTTTAAATGTGATTTTCGTTGTGTTGAGTTTCTGAATGTTGGGAGGGGATCTATTTTCCATAAAATAATAATAGTGAAGAATCAATTAGTTAAATATCTACATAAAAAAAACTATAATTACAATAACAATTTTTGATACTTCATATATAACGGTAAACAAAAAATCTTCCGAGATACAAGAATATATGGATAAAATTTATTGTTAAGTATTAACACATTGGTAATAAACAAATTGTTATGATATTTTCTCAAAAAAGTTACCACTTTATTAGGTACCGAGTCTTAGATACGTCATACCTAACAATATTTTTTAAATTACATTAATTAATTATAAAGCGTCTTTTACGACATTTTGTCTTTGTTTTTATTGAAAATAAACATATGCTATTGGTTAGCGTTCTGTAGAAACTGCCAGACCACAGTCATATCCACAGATGGCGTTCACTGCGCTGTCTGTATTGATACACAAAACTTACACAATACAACACAAGAAACAACTATACACACACCGGGAACAGAAAAGATTAGAAATGAGGAGGCATCAGAATGAATAGAAAAACAAAGGACCCTATGGAAATTAATAAGGAAAAGAAGAGATATGGTGGTAGTATGTATACCTTGAAGGGCTAGTTACAGTCACAGTGGCATAAATAGAAGTAAAAAGATTAAATTACTGTTCGTAAATACAAGGAATGTAAATTATCTCGGCTACCTGACGTCGTAGGAACTACATTTTCTTTTTACATACGTGTCTTGAATGCCACTTTTCAAGTATGTAACGGCAAAAAATGTAAAAGCAAAACAAAAAAAAGTTATTCGATAAAAAACGGTTAAAAAATCATACAATCTTACAATGCATTTATTCATATAAAAATTTAATAAAAACGATTTGGTTTTTTAATTGCATAAAAGTATAACTCTTCAAGAATAAAATGAGCCCTAACCCGTTTTTGTACGATCATTTTTGCCGCCGCAAATTCCGATTTAGAAAAACATCTTTTTTTTTTAATCGATATATTTTCAGAACGAATAACTTTTTTGGATTTTTGAAAAAAGGATTATTTTCGGGTTGTTTTGGATTATATTTTCAGTAAATAACAAGTATGTATAAGCAAAATAAAAAGTTATATAGCGAAAATACAAAAACGTGTTGTTTGACGATTTTTTCGATTTATCTCAAAATTTAACAACAAAAAATGAACCGATAGATCTTTTTACTACCTACAACTTCCTCATTTAACTTTTTCTTGTAGAATTATAAACTTCTTTTTTATTCTCAAAAAAACAGTTTTTTTGACTTTTGCGATTTTTTTTCTCTATACGATCATATTTTTAATTTTTTTATTTGCTGTTAACAATTTGTGACCGAATTTCTCCCCGTTGATTGGACTATACAGTGAGTGCATGTACATACTGTAATACTTGGTATAATAAACATTGAGGAGTTTGAACGAAACGCATATCTGGCGGGATTCAGATGGGAAACGTAGTGACGGGTGACGATTTCTTAAATTAATTACTATTATAAAATATACTTACTATTAGGTACCTATATCATGCCACTATGTATTCATAAGAAGTTTGAAAAACATATTTATGGTATTGTCTATACTTAGATACCTATTTCGCTTATAAAGACATATAATAATTACTGATGCAAGTGCCAAGAACCATATTTTTATGTCGGTTAAATATAAAAACAACAACAAGCAGTAATGTAAATAATTTATTGCTTTTTCACAATTGTTCACAATGTTGTCATCGCAATTTCAACAGCGCTTAATTAACAATTCCGCGTTTTAAATAAATGCAAATTGTTACTGTCAGTAAGTACAACGAAAGTTGAATGAGTGACAGCACATGCCTTCTAAATAAAAAAATATACGAAGTTCGTAAACAAAATTGAAAAATTAGGCACCACTGAAGTAGGTACTACAATCTATTATACTCTATTTACATATTATTGTTGTTTCGGGGGAAAACAATTTAAATCGTTGTTTTTCTTTATGTTAGAAAACAAGAAAACGACACCAGCATACAAGCTCAGGTTTTCAAGAATTTGTTAGACAGAACAGGTTCTTTTTTATTTTTGTATTAAATTTTATGACTTCGTATGATATAGTCAGGTGGCATATCGCTCCGCTTTCTAAATTTGTATTGGCGATCGTGCTGAATTGTCACTTCAATCGAACGGTAAAAAATGTCATTAAAACAAGTGGCTACTTTTTATGAAAAAAATAAATAATAATAATAAATTTTAGATGCCACAACAACTCTGTATATGAACGGTACTATGTCCATAGAGTAAAGGTTGAAAACCGAATAAATAATAGTATTACCTGTAGTAACTTTTTTAAGAGACTAGTTCAACACGTTCAAGTTTTGTCGCTGGTGCCAATTAGAAAATCATACAAATAATGCCAATATTTTGTACCTAAAAATTATTATCCCACAAATTAATATAGTTAGCCAACCTAACATTTTTAATCAATATGTAAATCGTTACTTTTCCTTACACGAAAATATTAATACTTGCAACAAGCGGACATTTAGCCACAGCCTACATTAATGGCCGAAAATTGACATTTAAACACGAAATATTCTCGATTCTTAATTAAAAATTCCGATTAAACAACAACACCCTGAATATCTAAAGTAAGTCTACGGCGCAGTTCTACCTTTTAATAATCCATAAATTGCAGAAGATCGCGCACCGATTTCCATTACCTACGTACATATACTAAAATCATAGAACTGAGTTATGCAGCATATAAAGTTAGTTAGTTGTAGTTTACGTTCATACTACTTGGCTATATTTAAGAAAATGTAATATACAATTCTTGCACATAACGTAGTAAATGATATTTTCTACATTATAAGTAACTCCTGAGTCGAGGTGGTGTTGTCATTTGCCGTTACCTTCTGAATTGGTAACCCGCAAATGTTCCAGGAATATTCTTCTGGATTGTTTATAAAGTTCTGGCACGTACAATGTACTTTGTTTAGTTTTTTTTATACAAAACATAATTAAACCTAACCGAACCCGTAGTTTAACGAAATTACGAACTTTAGTTTACGTTGTTTTAAAATGACGAAATATTTTGTACTGATTCTGCATTTACACTACATTTTCTATGTATTCGTGATACCCCAATAGATTTTATGAATCATAAATTACACTATTACACGGCAACTTTAGTTTGAACATTTTAATTCCAATGAATTCTTTTAAAACTCAAATTGGATCTATGAAAAACAAAATTTCATATTTCATTCACACTGTGTATATATTTTTAACAAAAAGATAGATCAACGTTTACATTAGATTAGGGCATGCAATAACGTTAAACCTTGAACTTTACCAGCTGCCCACGCCTAGAAGTGAAATCTATTCGCGATACACGCGCCTAAGCATATATAGGTGTGATTAATAAATAAATAAATAAACGATATACACATGTAGGTACCTATGTATGTAATATTTTTATGTATGGATATGTATGTTTAAGAGCAAGATCTATAATCCTACTAATTCAATAAAGACGATATTGGAGATTTGATCATACACACCTGTCGATGCTGTAATATTGATGTTATTGGAATTTGGAATTATACCGAATTGATTTTTAATCGTGCTACAATAGATAGTTTTAATACGATCTATAAATCAGCATCTTAATAAAATGTGGTGTTTGAAATATAAAATGTATATTATATGGATTAATATCAAGTAACTAACAGTATATAATACCATCTCTAGATATTTACTGCTAACTGTAGTATATTTCGTGGAATATCTGACAAGGGTTGTTATATCTTTTCTTTAAAAATCTACTCTTAAGCAATCCACTCAGTACAACCGGTATGCTAAGTATTTCCGACAGCTTTTGGCTGCCATAGCAAGATATTTTGAAAGACAGCACACAAAAATGAACAAAATAAAAAAGTCCATGCTATAACGATACTTTCTTTTTCGAAAAGGTACGACAGGCATTTTCGGCACAGTAGATGCGATCATACCGAGTTTTCCTGAAGCAGCATGACATTTCCTATAAAATGTTGTAATTGAAACATATTTTCACTAAAAATTTCACTGTAGAATTTCTCAAATTAAACAAAACAATTCTCATTAGACATCGGTGAAGTATCAAAACGTTTTTTGGGGAATCCCAAGCGTGTTAAGGAAATCGCTCATCGTCTGTTGTTGTTTTCAAAAATTTATTTCGCTAACCAGACGTCAAATAATCGCGATTCGGATAATCGAACTTGTACTGTATTTATAAAACAACCGAATAATCTGGAAATAGTTTAGGATTAGTATGGATTGCATTGCATCTTATTGCTTTGTAATGTTCCCTCATAAACTACTTTAGATAATTAGTTTATTTTTATAAACGCCGATAAACGAAAATTACAATTCGTTAACAGATTAAAGAACAAATATAACAAACCAAAAATAATATTGAACTGAATTGTAGGAAATCAAGTAGGCAATTTATTACAGGTCAAAGTTGTATTCGAATTTATATATACTTGCTAGGTACTGCTGATAACAATATTAACGTTAACCATGAAAGTTAATGAAATCGTATAAAATACATTACGTTGGTCGGCATATTAGTCTATACAGGTATGAGTCATAAACACACATTGATGCACGATTTTAAAAAACAAAGTAAAAGTACGTCAACTTTCTGAAAATAACGTCTAAGGTATAATAGATTGTTTTGTTTGTTTCTAATTTTGACACATTTATCGATAAGATGATAAACTAAGTTTAAAAATAATTCTCTAAAAGACAGTTTGCATTTTTTTATTAATACGGATTAAATGTACTGTACTTATCATTTTATAGCCATTTGATAAGAGACTACTGTTATCGGTCTTTACGGTTGCCAACTTACTTGATTCAATAGGATAACTCCCTGCGGCAACTGAAACAAAAAACAATACCAATGTACTTTAAAAAATTACTTGGGAGACATTTTAATTAAGTATGTAAATCTTATTATTTATATATAGTGGTGAACTCTGTATATCGAAAGTCAAGAGGACGATTATTTTCTTTAGTTATGGAGTTTTAAAAAGAATAAAACAGAAACTTACAAATGAAATTTTTAATGTTTGACACTGACGACAAAACAACATAGTAATGATGGTCTAAATACGAAACGTCGACAGTCTTCCTTTTCCTAGGCGTACTGTTTCGTTACAAAGAATGACGGTTTTGTTACAGAGTTAGTCAGTTTATGGTTTTCGGTAAGACAAATCAACATAGTTCAAGCAATATGTGTGTTACAGGGAGTTTTCGTAAAAGGTTCGTTATAAAAAGTATTTAGTTTCTAACTTTACGTAAGTTTTTGCCATTTTGTATTTTTATTGAATGGATTTTTTAGTTTTCCTTATTCAATAGTTGTTTTAAGACAATAATAAAATAAACGGAATTACAGTAAAAAAATATACTTTTCCTAACTTTATTATATTCTTTTTTAATTCTAAAAATAAGACTTAGATCCAATTCGCTAATAAGTAATATTTAATTATATTATTATTCCGGTTTCGCTAATTAATACTGAAAGCAGTTTTATAAAAGGGGTACTTACGAAAAAATAATTATGTTATATGTCCAGGTTGTGTTATAGGCGGTTGTTGAAAATATCATGGATAAAAAAGGTTAGAGACAAGGTGTTAGAAAGAATAGAACAAAGGGAGCTGTGGACATTAATAGGGGAAAAAAGAGATAGGTTGGTAGGACACCTTTTGAGACCTGAGGGGCTAGTTAGGACATATTAGAGGCAGAAACAGTAGTAAAAGGCGGCAGAGGAAGGTTTAGATTAACCTACTGTTTGAAATTATTTAGGGATGTAAAATGTTTTAGTTTTAGAGAAATGCGAAGATGCGCATCCAACCAGTCATCGGACAGATGACTCCATGACGATAATGTCCATATTTGGACGGGTGGATACAATTGTTGTCTATGGTGTGTAGCACGTATCAGTGATACTTGGCATTTACAACACCTAATAATGGAAATTTATTCCACCATAACCCAACCTTGGCTCGTGGTGCACACCACGTTAAGCATACCCATCATGGGTAGGGATGAAACGATATCATTAAATACGAGGACTTATTCAGGATACCAAAAATACTTTTCTAGAGTTAGCAAAACGGGAACTTTAAAGGTAATCATAGAACAACAAATGATGAATCGACACCAAAGTAAGTAGAAATTTGAAAGTTGGCGAAACGAAAATATACCTATACATGTTAGTTCTAAAAATACCACCTAAATAATATAATAAAGATAGGTACATGTAGAGATATGTGATTTAACCAAAGGTAAAATAATTAGGGTTAATAAACCCAGACAACCACTTCCTCTTTTCCAGGTAAGAAATATGAAGGTGCCACATTAGATGATACCTACATATACGTACAACTGAAGGTTGCTAGCTATGTACATAGATATCTGATACTCACTATTATAGCATTCTATACATATATATATACCTTCATATTTCAACGTGTACATGGTACCTGAATCTATGTAAAATAGATATATCTATATGCTTGTACATTATTTAAATACAAGGTTTCAATTTAATTACAGACAAGGGCACACGTATTATGTGCAAGTGATACAGCTGTTATGCTACATAGAAAACTTTCAACGCACAATGACTTCATTACTGGTCTTTTGTGCATAGATCGAAGCATGTAAGTAGTCGCCACACAAATTGATTTTCAGAATATTCTTTTTACAAATGTAAGCCGTACGGTACGATACGTTTGAACTTTTTTCTAATTTTACACGCCTTCTTCAGATGAAGAAGGCACTGCGTTCTGAAATAATTACTGTGGTTCAGTAAAACATTTCTAAAACTTCCGTGTATTTAAAAGCTTTATCAATTTAAACATTTTTGCAGCCAGATCTATTTATTCTTTTTGTCATTTCCTTAATTTGGAAGCCTAACGTAGCCAAAGTAGTGAACAAGACAATAAATAATATATTTTTTGTTTTATTAACAGAAAGGGAGCTTCGAAGCTGAATTCCAAAAAATATCTTGGTTAAGTAGCCCAGAACGCTATGTGCTGAATTAAAGAATTACCTAGAAAAAAGTTATTCCGAAAAATGTCCCAGTATCAACGATTAACAATATTAGCGTTTGTTTTGATTAATAAGAAAATATTTTTATTGGAAGATGTCTTTCTTGAATTCCCACAGTTACACGCCAAAATTAATTGGGAGTAATCTAATTAACTTGTTGACGAAAGAAACGATGAAGATTGGTTTTAAATATTTAATAACAACACTTACACTATTTATATTTATAACAAGATAACTAATTTAACACATATCGAATAAAATAAGCTCTCTCTATAATGCAAAATAAAATAAATACGAGTTCGTACCAAATTTAAATTTTCCGAGAAACTATTGCTTGAAATGCTACAGCGTTCGTTCGGAGTTTACATGCAAGTAACTACATTAAGATTATGCATTTTTGACTCTTCTTTGGTAATCAAAAATTATTTTGAAAACAGGAATTTTCGGGGATGATATATAATAAGATAATGAATGAATGGTATTGATCTGTTTCTCAAAATAAAAAAAATGATACAGAATATTCCTTCAATACTGTCGATTTTTTTAGAGTGGATAAATGAGCTTTTCTCTACTGTTAGCTACGTCCATGGCTTTCCTTCAGTTTTTCAATATTACGTTTCATTTACGAAACAAGTGCTAAGGCGATCATTTTGCGTGAGTTGTGTATCCCACCCCCTATAACCTAAACTGTAATCTAACATAGCATGTATCACGAACTTAAAATAAAAAATATCACGACATAGGAGAGTTTGCCATTTCCAGACAAGACAATCTGAAACTTGGAAAGAAATTCTGTATATGGATTTTGGTGAATATTTCCATTTAATACTATTTCGAATGCCATTATTATAGATATTATTGTTTGGAATAATTAGATATCTTTTCATCATCTATTCTTCAAACATAATCAAAAATTAACATCGATACCTTTATGAATATGGTAGGTATTAAAACATGGATAATGCATTCTTGATACAGGGTGTAGTAGAAATATTAAAAAAATCTACGTTTTATTAACGGAGACTAATCCATCTAACAAATGCACGATCTACATTAGGTTGGTGATGTATTTTTCATTGAATGCCTTGACGACTGTCGCATCCTGACTCACAATTAGCTGCATGACGATGGCAGCCATCATGAACGGATGACGTCACCCTATAGATAGACATGTACAATACATAGATGTGCATATATGCAGATATATAAGCTGAGCCGCGTCTGACTGTGTATGGGGGAGAGATATGTCGTCAATTAGCTAACCTTGGACCTTGATCCACAACTGCTTCGCCTGCCCCTAAAACTGATCTGTCAGCTTCCCTCGTATTCTAATGCCACTAAAGCCCCGCTCGTACATATCCAATCGAAACACGCCATTTTCATGTAAAACGCTTTTATCGATCCTAGAGGGGGACCATTGGACGAAATGACGACTTCAAAAACGAACAAATCCCTTTTACTAACTACAAGCAAGAATAGTGATATTTCACAGAAGAATTGCTAAATAAATGAATCTGTTTTAACTAAGACTTGATTTATATCTCTTTGGAAGGACTTATCAACTGTACCGCCATCATATTATCATGGAAATTGATCACTGATTATCACCTCCAAGGGGCTTAAGTTCGGAAAAGCGGACAGGCGCTTTAAAGCACTTTTTCGACACTCATACTATTCACCCATCATAGGTGTAAGAGATACTTCAAATTGATGTCAAATATTAAGATCTACAGCCTCATAGTCTTGTAAAAATCACTTCTAACTTGATGCAGTAACTCGCATCTTTTAATATACTTTTACTGTCTGGCTTATTCATAAATCGTTATACACTTTTGAAATTAGGCACTTCTTGATGACGAGATATTTTAAAAAAGAGGCTTTTGGAGGCATTATTCTTATTATCGCTTATTCTTCACGGAAAGAATGTTTTAAAACAATAACCAAAATCAGTAAAATGTGAAACGCCTCACTTTCGTGAAAGACACGCGTGATACACATCAGTACGACTTATTTCATTACGTTCCGAGTAACTTAGGTGTGAAGATGCATATAGAGTGTGAGTGTAGTTTTTCCGTTGTATGACATATAACAGCTTTATCGCTCAATCTAGCCATTTATGAAACCAATTTAATGTAATTAATGAAATTACCAGTTCGCTTTAATGTTGCACTTCAACAAAGAACCATGTTGAAGTCTCGGTTCCTGTCAGTAATGACCTACGTCTTCCATCGATTTTAATTGTTATTAAAATTAATATTTATAGGCCATATATGGTGGTCTCTTACGCAATTATAATACCAACAAAAAATTACTTTAATTACTTTAAATCAACAATTTGGCTTTAAACATAAATATTTAGAGAAATCTCTGTCAATTCAAAAACAAAAAAATGTTCAAATTCAGTAATCCTTGTTATTTTTTCAATTAGTATTCGTGATCATGGTTTAGTATTGGGAAACAAATTTATTCACGGAAAAACGAGTTCTATACTGACAATCGACAACTAATGTTCCGTTTAAAGATCGATTGGAAGTCATTAACAATTTTATGTTGATTACGTTAATACTGCACCATGGGTACATTACTTCATAATTTAGAAAACAAAATGTAAAATAAACAATTAACTAAATAAATATAGGTATGGAATCAACAGAAACAACTACTCCGACGGCTAATACCCCTACCGGCATTGAATTACACTTAGACGAAGATGTAACATATTCAAAAAAGAAAGAACGCATTAAAATCCGTTTTCGTCTAAGGATTCGGATAAAATAGAGGCAGGGGAAGGGGGTAATGGAACCCAGTGTTTACTAGTAGTACATGAAGTTTGGACTTGATGTAATTTGCTTTTGCAAATTCTATAATTCAAAACTAATAGGTATAAAACAAAGATTAAAAGATTTTTCTTAAACCAACTTTTATATAATATGCTATAAGTATGTACCTACATCTTTCAAAACCTAGAGGTATTATCATTTTCATCTTGAATAAATTCTGAAGCTTCTAAAAAGTATAGTTTGGAATAAAACTTTTAGTCAAATTTTAGATAAGAACATTTTTTAAAGGCTTCTTGTTTTGATTATCATTTCAATTAGTTTTTTTTGTGTTAAAAAACAGTTTTAATGTTAAAAATCTTACTTCTTTAATACGACGTTTTATTCATTTATCTATTTTCGTTGTCAATAAGCACAGAATTACTCCGACTAAAGACGAAATATATTTCAAATTAAAATTATTTTTTAATCTTTGAGTGAACCTTACATAAAAGCTTGTTTTAAAAAGATTTTTTTATAATTCATTTTTTGAGTTACATAAAATATGTGTATTAATATTTAAAAAAAAAAAATTTCTAAATTTTTGTAAAGGATTACAATTCTGAAAGGATATATAATATTGCAGATTGTCTTAATCACAAAATCACACAAATTACCGCATTGTACTAAGATTAGACTAAAATATATAAGATTGTTCCGTTGTCAAACGTTATTAACAGAACTTTTATACCCTAGTTCTAATATTAAAATTCATTTCAGGTATTGTTGGAAGTCGGTAAGCACAGACACATTTATATATTTTTAATAATTATATATAATAAAACAGTCTTTCTGACTTCATGCGTTGTTGCAATATCTATGAGCTATGCAAATCGAGTTAATGTGTGGAATCGAGTCCTGCAAGACTGTATTATGTATAAAATAAGGACACCACCTGGTGGGTAAAGCCCGAACGCAGTTGTGTAAGAGTATGTCTACTATAAAATTCGTGTAAGGCTCTCTGATGGTATGTTGAACAACTTTTTGCGGTTATACATTGCTTTGCCTAGTCGCCTCCAGTTTTTGAGGTAAGTGCGTTTATAAAGTTGTGTGTCGGAGGCAATTTATATAATTTAAGTGTGCAGAGGTTGCTTAAGAATAAACTTAAATTTCGGTTGAAATATTACGTTTCTACAAAGTTAAAACCAGTTTACGGTAGATAAAATTGTGGGTATGTATCTTATCAATTCTTTATCTGCTCCACTCAGAAAGAACAGTTCTAAACACTTAGACTATACTCGTTATCAGTACTTTTTGTGCACATGACAATACGGTACAACTGATAAGATAACAAACATAAAGTTGTGGATTCCTTAGCGAAGATATACTTAAGTACAAAAAGATATGACAGTGAAATTGTTGAAATTAGAGGTGATCCTAAATTGACTTTTCATATTCAAATTTTTAAAAAATCGTTTTTACATTTTTAGTCACAAATATACTCGAAATCCAATCCCATTTTTGCAAATTAAAATAAGTTGACAACGAATTCTGTAAATATTAAATAAAAACGAAAACAATGTTAAGCCAGGCATTTTAATAATTTAGTGGATGATAATTACGTGAAAGGTGTGAGATAAAAGGAGATCGGTTGAATCTTTACAATGTCCCCTCAACTTTCGAACGAACGTACGACGTATGGGAGGATTGAAGCGTAAACAAACGTAAAAACCTCGCCACGCCGAATTAAATTCGGGCCATGAACTTAAACTTTTTCATGCACTTTTTGTTGCTCACGATGTTTGTGACTCGACACGATGAAAATTAAAGCAGTGGGCAAAGCTAAATTGCTGGATCATCACGTTAACACGTATGAAACTCGTAAACATCGTCCGAAGTCAATGACTTGCGGGCAACGGAGCGGTAGATGTAGTTAGTTACAATTTTAAATTGGGACTGCTAATGCGCACCAAACTTCGGCCTGATATGTATGCTGTATGCATATTTTCTACCACGAACTCGGACATCAAATGGGAAAGTATTTTCCTCCGATACTTAAATTCCAAAAAGGATCAGGAAATCTTGTGGGCAGGAAAGAGAGCAATAACGAAAGTCCTTTTTTTCAAATTATATCTATTCTAGTTGAACCCGTTCAGAGGACGGATAAGTACCGTTATCAGTGGTGAATAGTGGTGACATTTCGACAGGCTGCTTATATCAAAACTTTGGTGGTTTTAAATCAAAAATTATATCGAAAGTAAACAATTTAGTTAATTTAGGTAATTATTTTATGAGACGTTTTAATAATCAGCTAATTTCACCAACTATCTCTAACGCGAAAAATAACCTTACAAACTTACGTATACATTAGCATCATAGATTCTACATCTACTACACATGAAGTAAATTTAGATTTAAGAATTCCTTTTGTATCTGTATAAAGTCTGTATTTAGACCAGTGTGCTAGGTAAAGTGAAATTAAATAATTAAAAGTAAAGAAGTGTCTTTGAAAAATAGTTCTAAAGGGTCTAAATCTTACAGTAACGGACAATAACCTGCCGCGGTCAGAAACAATTCGTGTAATCGAATCTTATAATACGTAGGTAGGTCAGCTGTGCGCCTTACCAGTCACCATTGATACGTAGGGTCAGTTAGGTACTATAACTAACGGATAGGTACGGTAGCAATCAAATCATTATTCTCACAATGGGCCGATCTATGCAGAATCGCTGCAAAATAGCGATAAAAATATTCAGCTAAACGATATACAGATCATTTGAAATTAAAGTATTAAAAAGGGAGTAAGTCTAATAAAATGGATAAAAATGAAACAGAAAACCTACCAATATGATAACCAAAGCCCACTTACTTGCAACGCTAGGAATACGTTCATCATTATTGACTATTTATGTGGTGCTCTGCATTGTTCGAGGGAAATGCAACTTATTAGAGTAAGATAGACTGCACGAAATGGACCGGTCAGTTTTATAATCTTTAAAAGCAATAGGGAGTTCATTGATGACCACGGCGCGCTACTGACTTCTACAGTCAAATTTTACTTATTTGAAGAGAGTTGCACCTATTACCACACACAATTTTCGAATTGGGCACGAGTTTCGCCCATTTTGAATGTGGACATGATGATATGAATTATTTTTATTTGATTGCCACAGTCTCCTAAAATATTCTCTCATTTTTATTCTTCTAGTTCAGAATTTAAATACTTTTTTGTGTAAGACTATATTGATTTTGAACAGAATTCACACCTTTCCTTATTTATTTTGCAAGCTATTATTAATAATATCTGTTGGTATGTAACGTAACGTAAAGATTGGATATGATCAGAAACATTGTTGCATACATAAAGGTGTTTTAGTTTTATAAGGTATATCTACCTACGTAACATTGAATGTGAGAAATAGCAAGGGCTAAGCTCGTTTTAAAGAAAAATATGCAAACGATGCGTTTTTATGCATGCACGTTGACTACTATATCAATAACCCTTCTCGGAAAGGGTTAAAAGTAATTTTTCATCCTTATCCTATTCAGCGGGTTCGATGCATATATTTAGATCCTTTCCGACGGGTGATCATTTTACGATGGGAAAAATTTTGCTAAGTAACGCTTTCAAAGGACAACGGAACATCAGCGTACATCTCTACACAACGGAATTTTATCGAATCATTATCATTTTATATTGAATGGTACATAAAAGTATTATTTTTCTAATGCCAAGACTGAAATATTTTAAGGAATTTATATCAATCGTTAAAGCAACTTTTCTTTATGAAAATAACAAGCGCCTGTATAAAAGACTTTTAGTAAGTGGTCTATCTTTTAAATCTGTTCTCGTAATAATAGGTATTAAAAAGACACGGCTATTAAGTTAAATAGAATTGGTTGCGACAGGTGCAGGTGAGCTGTCATTCTATGGACTCTATTACCTGGCCCGCAGACTATAAAGCCAAATATCGATACCGAAGGATCGGTTTCAGGAATAACAATGACATCTCGCAGGTAGAGTTTTCTAATACCCCAAGATCAAGGGATGTTTTACAATAAGACCTTGCGTCACACGAGAGACACCACACAAAGAATGTATACAGCAACTTTTAACAATCGTCTATTGAATTATGTGTTATAACATGTTTGAGATGATAGAGTCAAACTTACAAAGGTGAATGTAAACTTTAACAGGAGAGGTAGTAGTCATTTTTAAAAATGAGACCCAATTCAAGGATGTTTTTTGAACTGATGGACATTTTTCATTACATTTGGTTTTCTTAATAATTTAGTACCGTTACGGCTTCAAAGGGTAAGGAACATGCCTTAGATGAAATGAAGAATTCGTAAGGATACTGAAAGAGAAACCGTCAGTCATTCTTGTGCAATTTAAATTTATTGGGGGTACATTTCTCATTCCAGAATTGGATGCAAGAATTCATTAACCATACATAAAAAGTAAGAAGTTGCAAGGATACGTATATATAACACAATTTATAAGACAACATTTTCAAATTCACAATGAAACAAAAAACAGAATTTTTTTTTGTTTTGGTAATTCACCAAAAATAGGTTTGTACCTAAAAAATACGTGTTTCTTTATCGTCTGGCAACGAGGAGAGGCGACAATTCTAAATGTAGCTTCGTTCGTCCTTCGGTAAATAACTTCATAAATAATCTCTTTATGTCGTAAAAGTCGTGTCAGAGAGGAAACATTTACATACATAAAGATTTTAAAAGGACTGTTTGGACGCGGATAACGCCGCAGGTAGCGTTCTATGGGAACCCAGGTTCAACTAAGGAAATTATTCATCTCCTGGGTCTTAAAAGCCAGCGGGACATTATGCATATGACCGAATTGTGCACACAAAGTAAAGAGTACTATACTATGCAAAAAGCCAAACCCTTTCATGCCAGGTATAGTGGAATGATGTTTAAAAAATGATGTTGAAAGGGGACCTCTTAATACACTGAATTACGATACCTTTGGTCGGGTGAACAATAATGCAGCGTTTATTTTAAAAATACTGATTGTTAACTTACGATTCCGTCTCTCGTGGACTCTGCAAACTTCACCACTAATAAATTTAAATGCTTCTATACTCCACTCCTTCAATTAGTCACTTTTAACACGAAGATTACTATTGTTTTAAGTTTAACGAATTTCTTAAAAGTTCAATACCTGTGTAAACATTCAGAGGTAAACTACCTGAAAATTGTCAATATTCTAGCTAGTTCCCACTCCTGGATATAATTAGTACCTAGAAGTGAATGTTCCTTAACGCTGATGGTCTAGGATAACTTCAAGAAATAATGTAGAAAAATGACTACGTCTGACTGTTAGGTAGGTAGGTAGGTATACAAAATATCCTGGTTTGCAATTCGATAACGCTCAGTAAGTAAAGAGCTTTGAAGAAACGGTCTGTTCTTGAAAAGATCCAGATGCCGATAAAACGACTCCAAAGAAACGGTATATGTAAGTGGGTGAATAAAAGAACAGGTCCAAATTTAGAAGAGAAGTTGGTCTTCGATTCTCAACCGGAAAGAAAAGCGCTGCTGCTGCATTGTCCTTGCTGCAGCGCGGCAGGTTCAGACCGCCCAAAAAAAGTCCCGTCAGCCAAGAAAGACAGAGCGGCGGAAAGATAATTTTAATTCCATTTTCGGAACTGGTTAGAATCGTCGGTCGAAACCTGCTTCGGTTAAAAAATCTGGTTCGTGCACCGCCCGACAAGATGATGTGGCAGCGTATAAGCTGAAATTTGAACCGATCTCTGACCGCACCCTAGCCATTCGTGACCGACACATAGCCGAACACATTACATACCTACTTAACTGCCTGTCTACCATGGAATGATTCCTATTCCTGTTTATAGCGTTAGTTCGTATGAAGGATTTATCTCAATCTAATAGGTGTCGTAGTATGGGGAGATTCGAGTTTGTGAAAGTAAAAGGAATTCTTACATCGTTCTATTACCACACAGGTAGATAGGTGAGTTAGAACAGATGAATGAGTTGGTAGGTATGCTTATGGAATCCATACAAAAGAAAATGTTGCAGGTTCAACAGACATTACCTGAGTTTTTGAATTTGTTTTTATGTTGTCGCGAGTGATTTGAAGAACAAATTGCGGATGAAGACTCATATTCACTTCACATCACAAAATAGATAATAATATATCTATCATAGAGCGTCAGTTATGGTGAATCACTTAATGTTTATGATTGTTGAAGGGAAAATCCAGCAGCAATGATTCAGTCCATTTGTTTGAAGCACAATTAATTCACTGACGAAAATAACACAAACACTAGTCAATGCAGTACCTATTAGTGTGGCATGTGCTACAACTTGCGCGGTTCAGCCAGCACTATAACGTTGGAATTTCGACTGATGTCTTGAGTTGTGTTACGGCGTCGCTCGCCACAGACTTGCGTGTCAGCGATTCAAGAAAATGGTGGGGATCAAGACGTAAGCGGGAGGGGATTCGGCATCACTGGCTACTACCTACAAAATTTTAGAAAAGAACCTGCGTGGATGTCTTACGGAATATATTATAAATACTTTCTTTCACGCAGGTAGCCCACTCATAACCCTTTCCAACTTAAGATATTCAGTCGGCCACGGAGCGGTCTTCAGGGCCACGTGGGAAATTATTTTCTTCACTTTTACGATTTTATGTGTACGGAACAATTTCACGCATATAAAGTAAAATTAATATATAATTTCGATGATCGTGTGATTTGGTTTACTTTTAGCGTACTTATCGTCACTTTTGTAGTAGCGATGCATCGTTTTTCCCTTCCATCGCGACGCCGTACAATTTCCGGCATGCGCATCTGCAACTGCTCCGCCCGGCGTCGTCGCCTGCCTCCATAATGCGCTGCACATTTTTTCAAACTCCGCCTTACCGGAGGAAATCCCTGAAAAAATTTGCAATTCTTCACCACGCCTATTATTGCGTTAAGCAGAGGGGAATAACGGTAGGTTAACAAACGACTAGAGGGGGATGGTAGAGGAAGAGTGCGTGATAACTAGCGATGTGGAGGCAAAACATCGTCAGGCGCCACCGAGCGTCAGGAAGCCGAACTCCTGTAGTCGTTGCCGCAATTTTAGGATCGTATTGATCATTATCCTTGTTGAAGATACAAGGGATGATATTGGAGGGATCGGCCGCAAGGTGGCGCAACTTATTCCACAAACAAAAAAGGATCACAGATTGTAAGGAAATAACCATTTGTTGCTTTATATGGGTACCAAAACAATTCTCATTAATGAGCAAAACACCACTATCACACTGATTTTCTTCAAATTTCTCAGTTATATAGGTACTTGTATTTCTAACAGAAAGTGTTGGAACGTCTTCTTCATTTAATAGATGGTTTCGTTGATGAGATGTTACAAATTCATTTAGTTGTTAAGTAAGACGAAAAGTTGAGAAACGTCAACTAACAAATCTCTTCTTATTGCAATTTATTTGTTTTCACGACGGGGATGAACAAATTTATTGCTCGGTCGGTCCTAATCCATGCAAACAATTAGTTTATCGACTGCGTTTAAACGTCCCGTCTGTGTACGAAGCCGCAAGGAGAGAAACGGCCCGGGAATAGAATTTGCATCTTATTCACTGTAATCTGCTCTAATTAAGGTGAAAAGCTGTCACGGGACGCTGATGTATCGGCGTGTAATAGTGACAAAGCCTGGATTAGAATCACTGTCGGCGTTTGCTCTCTCTCTCCTTTCTCTCTAGATTATTTCCAATTTGCATGCGTAGACACTAACACAAACAGGCAACAATAAGACCAACGAACATCCTCCATTATGTATCTTCATAATATGAGATATTGATATGTAATTGTCAATAATATCGTTACAATGTTTCTCAAAAGATTCCTTAATTAAACGAATTTGATTAAAAAAGAACAGATTACGTTTAATACAAATAGGATTATCCAAGTAATAGGTATATGTTTTTTAGAAGATGGATAAACGAAGTCCTTAAGGCAATGATACTTACTAATTTTTTTTAGTTATATAGATATATGTGCCAGTCAATTTTTGGGGAGCGGTGATGGCCATTATCCTCCCTTGGATCCTTCTCTGCATAAACTGAAATCTTACTATGAACAATTCTCATTGACAATATTAATAAAGTCAAAACTCCGTGTTGCTACTATTAAATTTACACATACGTTATAGGTACTACTACCAACAGTCCTTACAGACAGCCGCCCCAGGTTCGACAATAAGCAATGATTGTAAGCATCAATCTAGTTAGGCGCAGGTCGAATAGCCTTTTTTCTGCTACTGATTATTATGCAATATTGTTTCCGATGTTCACTGATTTCACGCACGAGCTACTTGATTTTATCGGCTTAAGTCGAATTCGGCAACTCACGTTGAGCCTTGCTTAGTGTCATTGCATCAAAAACCATCAGGACAGCCCATATGTCTCGCAGATGCATACTCGAACGTTTGGCCGTAAATCAAGAAATAACAGAACATATACACACACACACACACACACACACACACATAGACATACATATGTTTGTATATCGCCACGTTATTGTTTCCTGTACTCTCGAAATAGCTTGTTACGACAACCTTCAAGGTAAACAACATGGCAATGGGCACACTCCAAGTCTTGAACTGGAGGGCTTGGCCCTCGTCATAGGAGAACTTCTTGTTCTGCTACTTTTCTAACGTCTAATTGTTGTAAATAAATTATAAATGAAAATATTAGGAATGGGAATTGCTACAGACAGCACATTTAAAAACCCAATAACTCAAAACATTAAACCCAAGTGATTTAAACCCATTAACCTTTTAGCTAGTAAGCTTTTCAAACCTCATGTTATGTGAATAAATTACCACGGCAGCATAAATTGCTTTAGCCATTGGCTAATTATCTCTCGGGTTATGTGGTTTAAGAAGTTTACGTTAAAGGATTATAGGGGTTAAAACGTTTCGATTATGGGCTAGGTTATAGGATTGCGTGGTTTTTGAATTTCGGATTTGAATTTTGAATTTCTATTGAGATGCTCTTTTCAATGCAAAAAAGTCCGAAAAAAGAAGGTAATAAAATCCTTTTTCGTCTAATTATAAAGGATCACAGATCCCATATTTGGAACGCGTCCTACACAGTAGGCACAGCGCACCGAAAGCCATATCCTACGACCGGTTTCCACCTATCGGGTCTCATCAAGTGAGTGCTGGCAGAAAGGCTTTTACAAGCTGTATAATAAAGATAAATATGGAATTAACAGAAACAACCACTCCGAGGGCTAATACTCCTACCGGCATTGAATTAAACTGTTGATTCCGAACGTTTATTCGACCAAGATAACTGATGAGACCCGATAGGTCGAAACCGATCGTGGGATATGGCTTTCGGTGCGCTTGCCTACTGTATAGGACGAGTTCCAAATATGGGATCTGTGATCTTCTATAATTATTACCTTCTTTTTTTGGATTGTTATCTTCGTCTAATAATCGTTCGGAATCTATAGTTTAATTCAATGCCGGTAGAGGTATTAGCCCTCGAAGTAGTTGTTTCTGTTGAGTCCATATTTATATTTATTATATAGTGGTCACCAAACACAACAATCCCGACTATAAAAAAATCCGTTATTTTTAGTTTTTGTTACTAATTTGTTCGTTGATTGTAATTAAAATAAAATTGTTAAATTCACAATAAAAATAATATAACGAAATCTATAAATGTGAAATTAAAAGTATTAATTGCTAAATTAAAATTTGAAATTTAAAACAATAATGGTTAAGTAAAATAAATTATACATACGTCTTATTAATTGGCCCTAGAGAGAGAGAAATAGAGATACTTGAATAAGTTATCTATCTTTCTTCTGTCTTTGTAAAATCCATAAAGTCGTCGTAGGGTTGTTTCAAAGTACTATCAAATTTTGTACCGAATCCAATACTTCATTAATTGAATAGTACTGTTAAATATACAAATAAAAATGCTCCCACCAACAAGATGCATAGGTTTAAGCTGCTTGACTACTCTTCTCGCAATGCACTATTACGCACCGCGCGGTAAGATGTACCCCCAAACATTTCTTTATTGATTTTCAAACGCAATAGTACACTGGCCACGTGTGCACAATATTCCAGTTAGCACCAGTAATAATTCAAAGAACCTAAGAACTTGACTTGGAGAACAATTCCTCATGTCACTATACGATTTAAATATATTTTGACTCGGATTTTTTAATAAAATAACCCTGTTTTGAGTTTAAATGTATCTAAATGTATGTTTCAGTATATTAAGTTTATAATTTATAAACAGAAGCGTTAATAGGCACCATAGATAGTGATTGAATTATTTTATTTAATTTTAAATTAGTCGAAATGTTGTGAGAACAGTCTAAGAATGTGTCTTTTTTAATTGAAACTGTTGTTTAACTGATTTATAACCACGAATAAAAAAATTAGGCTATCTCACTTAAAATGTTCCTAATATGAGAATACTTATCGTTTCTTTCAGTATCAGTGCCTATATTTACGTAAAAAAATATATAGAATATGTAACTTCCCATCTTCCATGGCAAACTACCGCTGTTAGCTATATTTCGGTTAATTTTAAAAATTTACACTTAACGATTACCTCATAATTTGTTGATGACCAGATATAATTATATACCGCAGCTGTTAAAACAGAACCACAAACCATGATCAACCCAATTTTTCCAATAAAGTTTTAATTATTATAAGACCATTTATATGTAGGTAATTTTAATTTTTTTGTGCCGCAAATTAATTACGTTATACACGATTAAGATGGTCGTATAATGTCCGATACCATAAAATAATCATTAAAGCTCTTAAACCGAACTACAAAATAACTAACTGATCGTTATAAAAATCGATCAATTTGATAACGGGCAGGTGTAAAATTTCAAATTTTATGGTGTTCGGAAACCAATTGAGAGTTACTCGTTTCTTTAAAAATTAAGCACGATATAAAGTATTACCTATATCTTCAGATAAATTAACTTTTCTATTAGGTATATTATTGGTAGTTGTTATATAAAAGATATCAGAAATATAGCCAGGGTTTGTTTTTGTTCTCAACAAAGAAAAAGGTTGGAATAAATTAATTAAAAATTGAGTCATTAATTTTCTTGAGAAACGTTGGGCACGTCAATTTTCATAGGTTGCATTGGAATTCTTATTCCTTATGTATTAACATCGTCAAAATTTGAAGAGGTAGGAGGACGGTGTAAAGAACCTTCATTCCAACCAGCTATTGATGTTGATGGGCCCTCCGATCTAGACTCTAGTGCAAAACCGAGGATAAGGCGGAAGGTCCTTTTCGGTCGCCTTTTAGGAGTTGTAGCTATTGGGTGGGTAGTCGTTGGGAATAGACAAGCATTTCGAAAATGGAACATCGCATTTAAAATATGTAATAGAGAAAATCTTAAAACTGAGTTAATAATTTTGCCTGTTTTATACAAATACCCCTGTATCTTAGAATCTTATAAAATCCTTTCTTTTTATTCAATGTATTGACAATATCACAAATTATTTAATAATTACAATTGCTTTTCTAGCGCAGCAGCTTGTTCTGTTTAATATAAAGAACTTGAAGAAGTTACTGTGCTAGCGAAATAATTGCTGTTCATTAAATAATTGTTGAAAGTGTATAGTTTTTTTTATTTCTCTACTACGGTTGACTTTCATCAAGCATAGACCGATTCCATTTCATATATAATAATGTGTTAATATTCATGGTAGCTGGCGTAGGTATATTTATAAAGCAAATTGGGGACACTATCTCGTCCGATGATGCAATACTCTGTGGCTGACCACTTAAACCTCTAATTGAAGGATGAAACTAACCAACGCGCCGGCATTTGATTTCCAAGATGTTTTCCTTTAATCGGATGTCTTTTCTTTTCAATGTGCTGCCCAGGTGGGCTTATTAGCTGTGCAAAAAATATATTTTTTCTAATTATTATATATATAATAGGCAATATTATTTTACTATAATTTAAGAAATAAATCAAACAAGGACATATTAATGTTACTACAAAATAAAACTAATTATCAATTTTGAATGACAGTGACATAAATTAATGGGGTTATTGTATTATTTTCAATTAACATTTCAAAACATGTTTTTTATCATGTTTCATCAACCATACACCGTCGATATTTTATAGTTTATTTCAAAACTTGTTATTTCATCCAATTTAAAATATTTAATTAATTGTTAATAACATAACACAAACATACAAATTAAAAAAACATAAATTAACACAACATACAACATAAAACTCATTTTCATGTTCCAAGAAATAAATAATTAATATACCTTTTTCATTATTTTTTAAGTGTAATTTTATTTTTATTTATTCGGTTGTTTATACAAAAAAAAAACGACAATTATAAACGGAAAGGGAGACGAATGTAGATATTTCAAGTGATATTTAGCATTTATTTAAGTATTTATTAGCTCCAAGCCCTAAATTAGTTTTAATGATTTCCCTGGTATTATGTACATAAATGTCCAATCACGACGTAAACTTTGTTAATAAACTTTTAAAGTTTTAAGTTCATCAATATATTATAATAATAAGAGAGATAAGAATTTATTTTCATGACCCATTGAGAGTTTTCGTTGTATCTATAGGTAGAGAGCTGGTACAAAATCACGAAGACTACAGATTTCAAGCTTGAGATTTTGATGAAAATAATTTTATGTTATGTTTTTAAAAAATGTCATTAAAAAAGATCATTACAACACTAGTCATTAAATAATATTTAAAGCAGGAAAAAACTAAGAATTATAAATTGTTTAAATAAGAGAAGGTAATATATGGGGAACATGTCGATTCTCATAATTATAAAGGAAACATTCTTTTAAATTTAAAAAGAAAACAAATTTGAATGAATCCTTAATATAGTTTCTAAAAAACAACATAAATTAGCTTTAAATTCCGTTTACCCTTAGGTCCTATTAGTAATAAAATATTCTCTTGTTTACAACAAAGTGGAACTAATATGGCTTACAAAACTAATTTAAAAATAACAAAGGCAAAACTGACAAATTTAAGTGTTTTGGAGTTTATAAGTTGACCTGTGGGTCATTCCTTAAAGTATATATAGGACAGACTGGTAGAAATTTCAATAAACGTCTATCCGAACACAAAAACAGCTGTATAAAGAATAAGACAGACTCCACCTATGCAAACCATGACACAAAAGAATGTCATATGTTCAACAACTGTATTGAAATTATTCATTTAGAAAATAAGAGCTATAAGTTAACATTATTGGAGAATCTAGAAATTAATAAATATAAAAAATTAGGAACCCTGCTCGACGACCAGACCGAAGGTAACAACTCCCCACTTTTGAATTTATTGTAAATATTACCACCACCCTTATTGTATACATATTAAATCACTCAGGTTGCAATGTTTACTTAGTAATAAGTACTCACGTTTGAGGAAGCCAAAGTTTCGCGAAACATGTGTTACCAATAGTAAATAAAGTGTGTGAAAATCATTAGTTTTGTTTTTTCTAATAAAAATGTCTTAACTGCCCATCTATGTTACTTATTTAGGTGTCGCTCTTTAAAGATACGTTTAAATGAACATACAAAATCCTATTTTAAATCTTAAAACCAATACAAGTTTAGCATATTATTGTATTGATAATAGTCATTTTAATAATGTAAAACTTCTACAGAACTGTAACAAAAGTAAACACTTAAACCTCTTAGAAATTTTGGAAATATCTAAAGCTATAACACAACAAAAACAGATAACAAATGACCAAACTGATTTTGGGATTTCTGCGTTAATAAAGTTAGCTGTTGATAGAGACTGGTAATTCATGTACATTTATGTTAGCATTTAAGTTTGTAAGAATTTTAGTAGGCTTCAAGCCTTATAAATACCATCTTAAATTATACTATACATTCACTTTGATAATGGCATCAGCCGAAACAATATTGTCAGTATTTAATAAAAATTGTAGAACATATATCAAATGTTTTTAATATAAGAAAGGCTGTTCGTGGTGCAGTCTTGATGATATATGTTAAATAAATAAAATAACGACGAAGAATTCGTTTTGTTTCAACTGTTTATCATAAGAAACTCTTAATTGTTTCGACCAACAGATCATTATCAAAGAGACAGTTTTAAGCAGAAATGCTAAGATTAGAAATTATTATTGTGTATTAATGAAAAATTTAATACCTGCAACCATTTAATCAGGTTTGTCAGGACGCTTCGTGTACTACCACCTCACCCTTAAGTTCGCTTGAGATTTATCGAATGCATGATGCACGTGGCATTACAATTTTTACAGAATAGTTTATAAAGTTCAAGTATAGTTCAAGTGATAGAATGATGTCGCTGCCGAGACTTCGAGGTATAATCTAGTCAACGCAGCACCCACTGAGGATGTCAGCCGCAGTTGCTGACGAAACGTCTAGACGAAGCCGTTCAAATCGACCACGGCCTACAAGCCCGAACCATCATTCTACCATGAATTCCGGCCGCGAAAGCTTATGTTCTTATATAGTTCATGTGTTTTGTTTTTTGTTTGATCATTAGTTTTTGTTGCTTTAACCTATGCATCTTACCAACGAGTATATGTTTATTTTTACCATTCACAATATTCTTCAATTTCCCTATATAGTCTCCTATTTTTATTCGGTAAAATGATAGTAGATATTTAAAGTGCAACGTCGTAGTTGTCTATTTAGTTTGAAAAGAAAAATCATGTTTTACAAGCAAAGTAGGTATGTATTAAAATGTTGACGATAAGCGTGATGATAATTTGTCTGAAAGCTTAACATTAACTTCAATTTTGATTGATACGTAAGATAGTGTACAGGTTTTCCTATTTCGATGACGTTTAAGAATGTGAAAAAAAATAATTTTCTTACGCGTCTAGAACGAGAAGGTACTCTTGCCAGAAAAAGAAATTAATCATAATTCAGTAAAGGCAACGTCCTTTTTTCTATTATGGGAAACCTGAACGGGATAATGCGGACAAGTTGCAGCAAAAAGTATTACTAATGATTGCAGTGATGCACTCATTAAAGTTTAACGAGGTATGACTTGTACTTCAACTGGTAGTACACTTCCATAAATACGAAATGAGAGGGGAATTGTAAACTCCACCGGATTCGAACGAAGCACTTGAAGAAATCTGATGGTGACAGAATAGAAATTAAAAACTGTTGGATGGAATCGTTAAGAGGTGAAAATTGCAGGGATTTATTTAAAATTTTGGTATAAAAAATTACCACAGATATCGCAGTAAACGTCATCTTTATAGCATATAGTTTGGCCAGTCAATAAGTTAGCTCGCATTGTGTTTTGATTCGCTATGAATCGTCCTGGACTGCAGCTTGATAAAATCCAGGTGTTTGTGTTGAATTTTTTGATTGAAGTAAGTCGTTGAATTAAAGTTTCAAGCAGGTTTTTTATAAATATATTTACACGGATAATACTGGTAGTAACTACCGGGAAGCGTTGCGTCACGATTGAATTGTCGATTGAATATTGATTAATTGATTAGACTTGTTTGTTGATATAAGTTGAATATAGTTGATAGGTAGATAGTTTGATGTGGATTGATATCGCTTGTTGTTGATCTGATCTGATCTGATCTTTTTAGAAAAACGTTATTTATAGATTGTAGATTAAGTTGGAAAGGGATGGAGGTGTGGTTAAATTTGATGAGAACAATGATGATGGGTGTTACAAGTGAGGAAGGTGGGTTTTTTGAAACTTGTTGTAGCGTATTGGTTTATGGTTATAAATGTGACAGAAGTATGATACAAATTGACGGACGTTAGTATCAGGGGGTTGACAGTTACAGTTAGGAATTTATGGGCGATTTATGGTAGTGCAATTAGGAAAGTATTCGAAACTAAATTGACAAAGGAAAGGAACTGGTAATAAATGAACAAAAGAGCTAAAAATCAGCGTAAAGACGTTACGTATCTTGCATTGATAAAAATAATAAATCAGTTGGTGGTCCAAGGGACGCAACACATTGGTTGGTAAACATAATGGCGGAACCAATCGTTCATAATCGTTGATCGTTGATTTGATCGGCATGCTTTAGTGAACCAATTATTACTTCAGAAATGACACTTGAAAACAAATCGTAAAAATCGCTAAATATTTCATAACTGCCAGTGTTTACTTCACAGCTGGATAAAAATGCTTAAGACGGTTTCAACAGAATGTTTACCAAGAGCCCTGATATTTTGACATAGAAGATTTTACTTATCTGTGACTGAAGCGACAAAACGTTGAGACTTGAGTACCTACTTCTGGAGATAATTTTAGGTATAATATGTTCTTGGTTCGCATTTCAGCAAATTACCAGACGTACAAGAGGCTATGGGTGCTATAACCCATCCAGTCAAACTTTAGTCGGTGAAGATTCCGGTTAGTAGGCCGTGGTCCTGGTGATATCTTCTTCGCCGACGTTTCGCTCACTGCTGTGGTGAGCAGATTCAGTTACCCGTAACAACAAGGACGAATCAGATCCAGTCATTCGTAACAACAACGATATAAATAGTCAGCAAAAGCCAGCGAACGGTCCTAGAAAGCAAACTAAACTCTGAAGATGATCACCACAGCAGTAAGCGAAATGTCAGCGAAAAAGACATCGCCAGGACCACGGCTTACCAGCCCGGAATATTCACCGACTACTAGTTCTGACCGTGAAAGCCTTAGCCATTTATAGTCAGACATTAATTTAGTTAGTCGCATAAACAAATAAACGACGGAAAATCAATAATTGAGAATATGTTTTTATAAGTAGAAGCAAGCATATGATATTTTTCGTAAAATCGAGATTTAAGGGAGAATAATTGAGGATTTTATCCCTGGACCGACTAATTTCAACACACGATACAAAATAGTTGATCAAAGACATCTTAACTGTTCCGGAAATTTACGACAATTATTTATTTAGTTGCAGCATAACAGAACTACAATCCGAAATCCTTCTGTGTCATCGCATCGGTATTGTGAGAGTGAAGAATCCAAAACGACTGAAACGGTAATCGAAGCCTTGCAAATTTTAGAAGCAAGAAACTGTCATTAATTTTTCCTTAGTACGATACTGTTGCAGTTATTTACTACTATTGTGACTTCAACCACAGCGGAGCGCACTTTTGCATTGCTAAATCGTCTTACCTGTTATCTCTAAGGGTGACTATATCAGAATGGTTTAGCATTAGGCAATATCAACAAAGAAATCAAAATTTCAGTAGAATAGATGGTGGACTCATTTTGTACATTTATATTTTAACGTTTAAAAGAGAGATTGGTTATTAAAAATTGTAACTTGAAAAAACATCAAAAATTAATAATTTTGGTCAATTACAATGTTACCTAATATTATAGATAGACGAAGTTGATTGTGTATAATTTTTCAAATCGTATACTGATGAGATAAAATGGTTATTAAATATTGTAACTCGAAAAATCATCAAAAATTAATAATTTCGGACAATTACAATGTTACCTAATATTATAGATAGACGAAGTTGATTGTGTATAATTTTCAAATCGTATACTGATGAGATAAAAGGCAATATCGAATTTTTTTACTGTAGCCCTATCCCCCTCTCTCATTTTACATTGTAGTTGCGCTATTGCATATGTGGATCGCAATTTCGGGCTTATCAGCATCATTCGTTAATTCTGCATGCTATAGGCAGTTCTGATAAAATACTGATCAAATCACAGCCGCTGGGCATCGAAACTAATGAATAACCATATAAAGGAAGTAAGGCGCCATCTATGGAGGTTCGTTACTGCTTAATTGCCGTTTTACTGTCTGTGATTATTTAATACTTTTAGAAATTATAGTACAACTAAAGTAAATAAATTGTAGAATCCAATAATGACGTTTTATCTACCTGGTTCAATTCAGTAAAACATAATATAATACTGTATATCAAACAGGAACATTTTTATACCATAATGTAGTCAGCTTTAAATATTTATCTTGTGTATTTATCTGTCGTATCGTAGTTCCAAGATGACCGGATCAATCTCAATAATGATTTTTAATTTGTAAGTGTGAATTTGCAGGATAATTGTCAGTCATGTTTAGTTTCTTAATTTTGAACAGATTTCAGCTATTTTAAAAGTGTGTCTAAAGTAGGTAAGAGTTCTGAAACACTTCTGAATTAATGAAAGTTAATGCCCAATTAAAAGAACAAAATCTTTCAATTTATTACCATTGATATTTCAAGTTTTAGTCCTATGGATTTTATTTTGAGCGGACGTTTCATGAGATTTGCAGTCCATCTCTTCAGTGTAGACTTTAACCGTTAGTGGAAAGTTAAAATTATTGATTGAAGAAAATCTTTAACATAATTGAAGGGACTATAAAATAGACAACAGAACTTCTTAAATGAAATTGTTGATGTTTGCAAACGTTTTCTCTCTCTCTGTTTTACTGCATGTATAAAAGTAACTTTTTCGATCATTTGCGTTTGTTTATTATCAATAAATTGAAAGACACTTTATGTCTTAAGCGTACTGTAGTTGGTCTTGAAGGTAATGGGATCTCCCATTTAAAACAACAGAAATTAATACTTTACCAACTTACTTGATTCAGCGGAATACATCCCTGCAGCATCTGAAAGAGAAAACAAAATATTTAAAAAATTCATAGGATACATTTTTATCAAATATGTAAACATGTAGTGGAGACTTTCCAATAACGAAACCCAGGGGGTCAAGCATTCTCTTTAGCTGTAGAGTTTAAAAAGAAAACAATAGAAATTTATGAATGAAATATTTTTAATGTTTTTCTCTATTTTCTACCGCATGCATTAAAATAACTATTTTGCCTACTCACAATGCTTCTTTTTACTAGCCAGCTCCAGTGTTTTAATTCTCTCGTTACAGAGAACGACCGTATCGTTACAAAGGGTTAGTTAGTATATGGGTTATATAGAACACTAAAAAGTTCAACTAATATTTACGTTATATGGAGATTTTCGTAATAGTTTCGTTATAAATGGTTTAAACCGTAATTTATTTATTAATTTGTGGTGTCAGTATCTTTTAAAGTTTCAAAATAAAAATAAATAGAAATAATACAAAAATATTGATATGCAAGTATAAACTAGAACAAGTGGTCGATTCTCAATGAGATTCAAGAAGAAAAAGTTAAAAACGTTTCAGACATAACGTTATAGGTGGATGATGAAAATGCCGAAGGTTACAAAAAACAAGGTATAAATAATCGAATCTACATTTACTTGTTGGAAATTCATTATGAATATTAATAAAACACCAATTTGTTTAATTTCCATATAATTGTATAATCACTTAACACGCGTTTCGCACGCAATGCGGCTTCTTCAGAAGTTTTACATGAAACTTAATCTGTCTTACAAGGTTTGTTGTTAAATACTATTGGGGTGGGAATAAATAGAATTAAGTACCTCACCATTGCTAAATCTCTTCCCTATCCCCTCCCACCCCAATAGTATTTAACAACAAACCTTGTAAGACAGATTAAGTTTCATGTAAAACTTCTGAAGAAGCCGTAGTGCGCGCGAAACACATGTTAAGTGAATTTAAACTTTCTAAGGTGCACTTATTGTGAAACACCATATCAATAATAAAATAAAACAGTAGTAAAATGTTTGCACTAAATATATTGAGAAACTCGACAATTGTTTCGGGTATTTTCGGTATATAAATAATGAGCAATGCCCGAAACAATTGTCGAGTTTCTCAATATACTTAGTGCAAACATTTTTGTGTTTTATTTTATTATTACATGTTAAGTGATTTTACAATTATATGGAAATTAACCAAATTGGTGTTTTATTAATATTAACAAGGTATAAAACGAGTAGTAATGTTATGGAAGTGAATAAGGAAAAGAAGAGATAGGATAAAGGTTAGTTAGTCATATTAGAACCAAAAGTAGGAGTAAGAGGGGGCAAGGGAAGGCCTAGATTAAATTTCCCGGAAATGCAAAGATTGGCTGAGGATTGGGAGAAGTCTTCGGACTTACTATTACCAGTTTCTAATTTCATTTATTCAAATTTGAAATGTTGAAATAATTTCTTGTTCATCATTTAAGGGAGTTTACAATTTCCCTGAGCGTCTCGTCTTTACGATCTCGTATCTTTTTCCTTTAACGATTTTTAAACATTTAATATTTTACTGTTCAAAATAGTAGTGTCCGCAGTAATTAAATACAACACCTGACTATTAATTAAGGCGATAATTGCCAAGTCAGGCTTACATGTTTCTTTATAGAGGCGTACGGTTGGCCACTTTGTAAGAGACTTTGTTGCGAACGTGTAGTAACCTGTTGTTGCAAAATCGTATAGGCGAAGACTGTCATTAACTGCAAGTTACTTAAGAATGATACTGAATCTATAGATAAAGGTAAAATGTTTGCAATTTAAATATCTATTAACTTTTAGTTTTAGAACTGCATTATTTACATTATCATAATAATTAGCCTTTGCATCTGACTATGTAATATAATAATAGCTTTACAACGACTTTATTTAAATATGTTAATGGCGATAAGAGATAATGTATCTGCAATAAAAATACTTATCTTATATGGATATACTTTTTAAAGCCAGCCACGATGTTAAATGGTCCATTACTACTCTATGATTTTATACCAATAAACGTTGTAACAAATTAGTAATAAGAACAATATTAAGTTCTTGGTCAAGTAATTTATCGAAGCTACCAGACGTGGATCGCGATTTCGATTTGGTCAGTAATTTATCGAATCTGCCTATGGCGTGCTGATGAGATCTAATGAGATCGAAATCGCGATCCACGTCTGGTAGCTTCGATAAATTACTTGACCAAGAACTTAATATTGTTCTTATTAATTTTGCTTTACGTGTCTGTCACGTATGTAAGCTGCGCCGCCGATTCAGTTTGACAAGATGATACCCTAATAAGGACTTGTCTAACATTATGAAATACGGCAATAGCAGCAAAAGTAGGTAGATGGCGACGTACTGCCATATCGACGTTCTAACAAATTATTGTTATTTATATTTACCTACAATTGGTGGAGCCGAAACAAATTAAAGAATATTAAAAACTAACAACATAAAGTGAATAAAATCAAAAACTTGGCATAGGATAATTTTGATAAAGTTGAAAGACTTATATTTCTATCTTTTAAGTTTCCACAATTTTCTACAATATTAGATTTATAAATGATTGCAGTTATTCGTGAAAAAATAAATAACTAAAATGTAAAAAGTGACAAAAGGGGTAATTACGACTGCGTCCCAACAAAAACATATTTTGTTAATAATTTTATATTGTTCATCAGCTTTGTCTTTTAGTATTTCTTAAAAATTACGAAAGTAAAAGTCCGGATGGATAAATTATTCTTTTAAAAGTTAAAATAAGCAAGTCATTATTTTTTTTCAGATTTTTATTTGTAAATGTAAACAATCATACTTATAATTGTTAATGTAATCATTTGATGCATGGCTCGCAAGCGTGAGTTATTATTTAAACTGACTTTAGGCTCAGAATCTATTGAATTATTAGACAGAATTGTGCGAAACTTCGCCTAAAATTTGTGTATAATTATGTTATCATATTTAATAGCAAGGTGAAGGGTTGAAACTAGTCCATTTAAGCTTTCAATCGCCACAGCATTAATCCCCTAAATCGCAGTTCTGTTTCAAAAATTACTCCAGTCGAATAACATTATAATATACAATCGTGATTAATATTGTAATGGCAACATTTTCCGAATGATAAGCAATGATCTAGAGCACTAGACCACGCCGCTCGGTACGCATCATTATCGCCTGCAACCTTAGCAAGATTCCGTGTATTTTAAATACATGTAATTGAATCTCCCTATTTGGTCGGTTAAACATTTACCTGTAGTGTATAGAAGTTGCACTTACGAAAAATATTTCCAGCTACAATACAAATGATCTGTTTTTATAAATGAAAATTATCTTCAATGCCATAATAAAATATTTGAAATAAGTTCTTAGTTTAGTTACTAACAGTTTAATAGTAGACGAAATAAAGTTAGGTTAGGTTAAAGAGTATCTTCCTAGTCTGTTTTTCAATAAATTTAGTATAATAATAAAAGAGCATAACTAATGGCGCTTATTTAGTAATACTAATACGAGAGAAGAAATGTTTGCAACTTCATAAAAGATTCCTTCACTAACGAAAGTTGGTACCTGTTTTAATAAAACTTTCGTATCATATAATTGCCCATATTACATATAAAACGGATTTTCTTTGTGGCTGAGCAGAATCGAGCCAGATATAGACACAGGAGACAGGCCTATTATTCGCCGCTAATATCCCTTTATTTTATTAATCGGATTTGTAACTAAGATGATTTCCGAGAGGACTATTATCATAACGACTTTTATTACTTTACTTTCCTCTTTATCCCTCGGATCAAAATATCCTCAAGTCCATCTCGATTATTAAGAATAATAACGTGAGATATTTTCCTTAAAATAGTAATCCCTCAGATGATTTGCAATTACATAACAATTTCATTCTATTTTCCCGATGTGCTAAGCAATTCTAAGTGTTGTACGAGACATGTTTTTTTAAATTAAGTACCGTGCAAAGATATCTTAATAATTTTATTTTTACATGGAAGCCTGTATCATAATCTACTTTTCTACATAATTTCCTTCAATATTGAGGTACTTGTAATAACGTTTGACCAGTGGCCAGTACTTTAATACCCTTCTCATAGACCTCTGCCGCCTGACTTGCATCACCACCACTGCATCACAACCGTTTTGAATTCGTCACCGTCTTGAAGACGCTGACCACCCAAATGTTTCGTCAAATGCAGGAACAAATGGTAGTCATTGGGCGCCAGATCCGGGCTGTACGGAGGATTATCTAGAGTTTCCCAGTGAAAAGATGTGATGAGACCTTCAGTTCGATTACCCACATGCGGATGGGCATTGTCATACACATTTGTGCAGCCATCTTTAACTGCTCTCACCCACTTCCTTACCATTCCATCACTCATAATGTTTTGTTCGTAAACTGCACAGATCTCACGATGAATATCAATCGGTTTTAGTCCTTTAGCACTAAGTAATCGTAAAACAGCCCGGGCTTCACAGTCAGCGAGACTCACGATTATCGGAGGCATCTTAAACACTCACTAAACAACATAAACAAAGGCGAATCAGACTGTAAGGGTGTCAGTGATTTGATTATTTAGTGAATATCAACAATACAATAGTTTATCTTATTTTATAGTCTTGTTTAAATTCATTTACAGTTTTGGTTCTATGAATTCATTGTTTGCAAATCTTCATTAGGTATCTCCAGAAATTCATTTTATATTCCAAAATTGTTATTACTGTATTTATCATTTTTCCGAGAAGCTAAAACAAGCTTATCGTACGACGAGTACCGGTCAGAACCCTTTTCGGTACTCCCATTATCTTTGGACATCACCCCTTTCGATGCACTTCTATCTCTCCTTAATTTCAAATCTTCAAAAAAAATTAACAAACCAAGGATCTCTCACCCCTTCCGAAAAATTGTAAAGTCTCTATCAAATTAGCAGACCAACAGAGTTGCAATTTGATCTTTATTCAATCAGTCTATTGAGATTTTGAGCTAAATTTTTCTGTTCATAATGCAGTCCGCTAAACATAATTTAAGTTAAAATAAAATCAAAAGAGACTCACCCCTATTCACCACTCAAAAAAACATTAACGAGCGAACATGTGTTTCGCCCACTTCTTTTGTGGGCATTATCAACGCGAGATTCTAATAAAAGTTTTTGTGTGGTGAATAGGGGTGAGTCTCTTTTTATTTTATTTTATTTAGTCACCAATAGTTTTTGTTAATGTGTTTGTTAAATCATAAGCATTTTTTTTATAAACTTATGAACCTACCTACTCTTAATAAATATCCAAAAACGAACGAGTGTGGTGGTTTATCACAAGTTTTGTATAAAATCATAAAAGTTCATTAAGTTCGTCAAACTACGGCGACAACAGAAAGGTTTCCAAATCTCAACGATCGATACAATAAAATGCATATTTATAAGATGCATGGATTAAAAAAATTATAAGTTTTCAAAATCATTAATTACACCTAACAACGTATTTGAAATGACACTAACACTCTTCTTGTCCAGTATTTTTGAGTACCACTTTATTTAGAGTTTGTCTAACTAACAACTTCTATAATACGTGCAACTATTAAGATAAGAATTTACGTTCACTAGTAAAGCTTTTCTAACTAACATTTCCATGTAGGTATACCTATCTATCTGGTCGTTGATTTAGAACGCAATCTACACAGACTTATCTTACCTGTCGCTTTGTAAAAAGCGTTCATTCATCGGCAAAGGCTATTAGACGTCACACGTTATACCGGAATAAGAAGACGAGAGAGGACTTATCCCGTTATCTCAATTGGAACAGTTCGATTACTCTTCGAGGATCCATGTCTTTAGATTGAACTTAAATCTTCGGCGATATTTTTTCCGCTTTTTTACTACACACACACACACACACATACACACAACCTTACATCAATATATACAGATTTGTATGTGTGTGACACGTGAGCAGTATCCCCGTTTGGAGCAAAACTTTACGTAAACGATGAGCGCCCGCTGCGACGGCGGCTGCTGCTATAGCTAAAGAGGCGTCCGATGATAAAACTTGAAGAGATTGCGAGATGTGTGGCAGTTTTGAAACGATCCAAGATTATCGAAAAAGAGAAACTTGCCGGTACGGAGCTCGAAAGTAATTTTATAGTCGGGCCTCGGTAAGCGCTCCTTTAATCACATTAGTGAGTTTTATTTGTCAAACAAATCTGACATACAATTGATCTTATCGTAAATGATGGCAAATGTGTTTATTACGCTTCAGCTACAAGTAACTATATTTTGCACATATCGTATAACTGGTACTATATCGTCATCTATTGACATTTGCTGCTAACTGTGGTAGTCCATATGTTTGACAAGGCCTTACGAAGGTAACCAACAGGCGGGCTGAAAATTTCGTAGGCTAGCAGAGACAAAGTTTTTTTTTTGATAGAATTTGATTTTATTATTCAATATAGTTCCCTTTGAGGGTGATACAGTGATTATAGCGGTCATACAATTTTTCAATGCCATTTTTTAATACGATTTGTCTTTAGACTCAAAATAGGCTTCAGTTTCGGCCATTACGATTACCTCTTCATCGGCGCGAAATTTCTGTCCAGTGAGCATCTTCGTGGGATCTGAGAACAGAAAAGAGTCGCTGGGGGCCAGATCTGGAGGGTACGGCGGATGTGAAAGAAATTCGAAGCTCAATTCATGGAATTTTGCCATCTATTTGATTGATTTGTGGCACGGTGCATTGTCTTGATGAAACAGAACTTTCTTTTTCTTCAAATGAGGCCGCTTTTTCGCAATTTCGTCTTTTAAACGCTTTAATAACGCTACGTAATAGAGTCGCTGGTCGCTGTTTATGGTTTTCCCCTTTTTAAGATAGTCAGTGAATATTATACCATGAGCATCTCAGAATACTGATGCCATAACCTAGCCAGCCGACTTATGCGTCTTTTTACGTTTTGGAGTCGGTTCATCACGTGCACTCCACTCGACTTGACTGACTGTCGATTGGAATTCGGTGTGAAATGATGGAGCCATGCTTCATCCATCGTCACATATCGACGCAAACGCAAAAATTCTGATTTATTACGATCGAACAGCTCCAAGCACTGCTTAGAATCATTACATTACGGTTATCAAAAAATATTTTGTTGCCTTTTTTGATGTTTTCGTCGGTAACAGCCTCTTTGGAGCGTCCACTGCGTGCATCGTCCTCGGTGCTCATTTCGCCTCGTTTAAATTTAGTAAACCACTTTTCTACGGTTGATTTCCTAGTGCAAAGTCCGAATAATGTTTATCAAGCCAAGCCTTGGTTTTAACAGTATTTTTTTCGCCAAAAAGCCGAAAAGCAATGCTTTATTATCACACGAAATTCCTTTTTATCCATTTTTTCAAAGTAACAAAAGTTCTTTCACTAAAAATGCTATAACTCAGATACTAATAGTTTAACAGCTGTCAAATTTATACACGCGTCTTTTGAAGGTTAGGGCTAACTAATAATCATATGGATTTGATATTATAATAATAACAAAACAACACTTTTAACATAGTTTGTTCGCTTTAAAAACAGTAAAATTGAAATTAGATTGTTTTATGGTATAAAAGATTCAAAAAGAATCAAAACCCTAACAACTTCACAATAAATCAAGTGATCATCAATTGTTAATACAAAATGAATAATTGTGATGAAAACTTTCTAATGTACATTATATGTAGATCTAGTAATTTATGCATGTATAGAAAGGAGGTAAACAACCGTCTAAATCAAGAAAGATAAAAAGGGGTTTCACATTAGTCAGATTATTGTTTATTGGTTCTTTTTCCGTGTTTATTTAAAATACTACCAAAAATAAGCTTCAAAGACATAGTTTGTGGATAAAATTTTAGAAGAAATTAAGTATGTCACAGAATCAATTCTACGTCCTGTTACATAAAAATTTATAATACTATACATTACCGGTTATATTATCAAATAGAATTAACCTGCTCGTATTAAAGACAGTAGGACCTATGAAGGTATCTACATGACAAACTAAATCTACGACGAGGCTTATATTATGTGAAATCCAAAGAATATTTAGTTGTTAGTCAAAAGCTCATCTAAATTACCAGATGTGGATTGCGATTTCGACCTTACCTCATCACTACGCCAAGCTGTTTCGTAAAATAAAGTTAATTTATTATACTATTATAGCCATTATGTCGCCATCTGCTGAGTTTTGCTGCTAACTGTGTTATTTAATATGTTTGATAATGCATACAAGACACACTGCCTTTAGTAACGATATTAAATCAACTTCCTTTTATGGAATAGCTTCGGTTTGGTCAGTAATTTATCGAAGCTTCCTATGGTATACTGATGGGAACTAATAAGACCGAAATCGCGATCCACATCAAAATTTTTGAAAAACAACTAAATGTTATTTATCTACTTTCAGTTATCCAGGAACCCAAAAGTCTGCAGTACCTTCCATTTTCATATCGTATTAAGACGGTATATCTGTTAAAAAAAGTTGTTAATTAAACGTTGATATGGCAATACGTCGCCATATACCTGTCTTTGCTGCTATTTCCGTATTTCATAACGTTTTTCATAACATATTGTTAATTGCACCAATTGCTTACCTAAATACTCACGTGTATTTGTAGGTTTTCATGTAGTTATATATCGGCTTTATACAATAACCACTAATTGTCCACTTATGCCGATAGAGCAAACTTTAAAGTGCTCTTAAAGGATAATCTTCTTTAATAGAATATAAAATAATTGTCTGAGTATAATCGCATTAAGTTAATTTCTTAAGGCGATTGCCTCTGAGCGCTTTATGCGTGATGGATTAGTTCAGTTTAGTTCAGCTGTGCACTTTTAAACCAACTTTTCCATCTAGAGGCTGAACCCTTTGATTAAATTACCATTAAAAAGCGTTTACGTCGCGATTTTACATTCTCTTTACGTTTACAACGTGCACTTTAGTCGTTCACGTTACATACGATTTAATTTCAGACAGTCTTCTAAATAAATTGAAGCCGATATATTTATTATACTTTTTCAGAACAATATAATGAAGAATTTAATTTCAGTAATTATTGTATAGAAGAAAGGTATATAATACATAGGATGTCAACACTACAAGTGGTGAAATGGCGAAAAATCCCTAGGCAAAGTAGTATATTAGGCCAACTGTTAATTATTTTTATCATAAACCATAGTAATATTACAAAAAGAGATTATCATATTAAAAAAAAAAACATTAAAATCCTTTTTCGTCTAAATTTCAAGGATCATAGATCCCACATTTCGAACGTGTCCTACACAGGCAAGGAAAGCAATATCCCACGACCGGTTTCGACCTATCGGGTCTCATAAGGTGGTCTGTCTGTAAGTCATCACCTAATGAAGTCAGTGTGTGGTCAAACAATTGTTGTGTGTCACAATAAACTTTTTTCTTGAAACTAAGTGTTTCATTTTTGTTAAATTATGAAGAAGTTTCAACAAGTATCAGCTTATTCTCTTAATAGTTTGTTAAAAGCTACTTAACCCTGTGTTGTTCTTTGTTATACGCTTTTGCATTTCATCTATCCTGAGTTATCTGACTACCTGCATACCATACACCTACATCGACTACTATTTCTAGCTTTTCGTCTCCAATTTTTATATTAGCTCTAACTCTACTATCACCTTTGTTGTATACCTACCAACAGCTTTCATTTATTTTTATTCTATTGTTTTCTGTCAATACTGCCTCCATTTTATTTAAAACTATGTTCCTCTCGCTACATGTTAATACTGCTTTATCATAAGTAAATCTACTACTTTTACCCCTGCGCATCTATCTCACAAGCTGTCTTGAATTTAATAATATTAATCACATCTTTTATAAATAGCGATGACAATGTGCAACCTTGTCTAATTCACTTTTTAGAATTTAATTCTCTACCAGATTCTTATATTTTGAAGTATTTCGTAGCACATTTTAAACATGATAGAGCACAAGTAAATGAAAAAATCCATAAAACATTGATTTCTAACTCAATAGCAAATCACTAAAAAGTTGTTTTATATACTGCTGTTGGTCAATTTCCGATACCGAGTAACCAGACAAAATTCTTAGTAATAATTTCATTGTTAGCAGTGTAATCTTGATGAAACATTTTTAATAAAGACGAAAAGAGTATTTGGAAGTTTCAACTATTTATTCAATCACTCTGACAATTGTTTCGATCTCTCGGTCATTAACGAAGAGTAGTTTACAAATACTGAAATTAAAAACTAATTATAGCCCTTAAATACCAAAAGTCCGTGACGTCATGGGAAAATCTGAATATACATAACATAAAATCTACCTATAGGTCCGACAATAACATTGATGTATGATTCGAATAATTTTCCAATGTTCCAACAAATCTTAGAGCTAATTTTTAACACCCTTTATTATAACGGTTCAGAACTCTACTACCAAATTACTACGAATTAAAACTACCACATTTTCATTTTATACAAACAGGAATAGTGTTGATTACTTCTGATTAAATCATCCACATGCCTACGTGTAATAAACATGCCTTGAGAGCTACAGAATAATGTGCTTGCTTGGATACTTTTTTACGTCAGTTCTTAAAAAAAACCTGAGCTCGCTATTATGTGTGTGTATGAATTAGACTTTGATCTTTGGTTTGTCTGTATGTTTAAATGCGTTACGTGATGAAAACCATATCTACGAGCGGTTAAATAAAAATCTCATTAAAATTAAATGTACTTTAATTATGTAGAATAAAGGCATTCAAAAAATGCACTGGTGCATAAAAGTTTCTGGTTCTCTCTTTAAATGAGCTTGAAAATAGAATGCATTACACTTTTTGCGTTCGTCAGATAGAATTTTATCCAGTTAATGAATCTTTAGATCGTGCAGCGTTAAATGAAAAGAAAAAAGCATGAAGGAGGAAGCGTTGTGTACAGTTGGCAAGTGATTTTTGATAAGAAATTGACAAAGGCAGTTGTAGAGCTTGAACCTTGTTTACTTTCTCATGTATTGAAAAATGTACAAGGACTAAACATAAGTTCGCCCTGAAACTTTGCCCACGTCTGAAGCAGTATGACATACGATTAGATTTCCTGTTCAATTTTTGGGGTAACAAACTCGTCACTTTTAACAAACTAATTTCTAGTAAAAATTGAGTATAAATATAATACAAAGGAGTGTGAGAATTACCTACATTATACTTACGCGCGAAATTTCTGTTCCCTGCTGAAATTTTGCTCTCAACGTTCTAAAATAAGTACGAAAACGGTAATTTTACTATTTAGCTTAGCACGTAATTCCGATCTAAAGAATTTGATGCTTGAGTTTTGTTTGGTTTATGAGGAGGCAGAAACCGGCTAAGGAAGCAGTTGCGCTCGGTTCTGTCCGCAGTACAGCCATGACTGAGCGCAAGGTACCTTCCTCTGTTGTACAACGCAATCATTATCATCATAAAGCTTTCAACCAATGAAGACGTTAAATCATCGGAAATTCTCACTCGTTTGAAGGCAACGCTACACTGTCTCAGAATCGAGTGTACACGTGGGTCAGAGAACAGAGAATTCAGGGATGGGCGAAAACGTGTCGGAAATGAAAGTCAAGTTAAAGAACAAGTCTCACAAATGCAAATGACAATATCCGTGCTGTCCGACAGCATGTTGAAGGTGATCACCATCAGCTGGTTAACTATTGAAAAAATCTCATCAGAAGTGGGTATATGGGTATCAGTTATGGGAGTGTTCAATCCATCATCACTGATGAAGTTTCCTTGAAAAAATTAATAGAGTTGAATATATGAAAGTTAATCATAATGATATTAGGTAAAGAAAAAACTTTTTGAAAACTTTTACTTAATTTTTATTAAAATTCTTAACAAGTTTCGACCTACAAGGCCATCTTCAGAAGAAGGATTCTCCTGAAATTTTAATTTTAATTTTAATAAAAATTAAGTGAAAGTTTTCAAAAGTGTGTCTTTACCTAATAGCACTGATGAACTTTGCTTCAGGAAAATTAGTGCTCGCTGGGTTCCAATGTTGTTGATCGAAAATCAAAAACAGGCCAGGTCGGAGGTCAGTTTTTTTGAGTCGTATAACGTTTCGATTGAAACTTCGTCTTAAGAGATATCATTCTGGGACACTCGAAAATATACAACGGCTTTCGTTAACTAGCTGAAAGCTATTCCGATACAGTAATTCCAGAACTGTAATGAGTAGTGGAAAACCGTCTTCAACATTGTGTGACAATGTTGAATTGTAACTCTATTTGAATAAAAATATTTCAAAACATTAGTCTCATTGGTGTGCTGATAAGAACCAATGAGTTCGAAACAGCGATCCACATTTGGCAGTTTCGACAGAATACATTATTATTTTTTTTATATTTAAAATTAAAATTTCGCAAAGTAATTACAGGTACGACTTTAAAAATAAATAGGTAATTAGCAACTGATCTGTACTGTTTCTGTCAACAGCTGAAAAAAAGGCATTCATTAAAATGTGTCCTTGCATCAAGATGGAATTAAGTCGTCTAATTTTCTCGAATTAAGCGGAAATATTTCATTCCAATTTCAGTGTAAATGGAACAATTTATTTCTATAAAAGTTTATGTAAATAATGTATTCAAATTGCATTTGATTTGGTTTTTGTATATTACTGGATGGGCAGATTGGGCGACCGTTTTGTGTATAAAACGGAGCAATAAAAAAAACGCAAAAAAAGGAAAAAAATAGGGCAGCGTGTATTAAACAAACAGCTACCGAGTAAAGTGCAACGAGAGTTATGTGCAAACGGAAACAAAAAGAGAATGCAGTTGTTCATGCGACAATTAGACGCCCATGCTTGTTTCAACTTTAACTTACGGGCACAACCGGTACATAAAAACTGCCTTACTTTCATGTAATACCATAAATTGTAATGAAATCGACCTTGAATTACCCCGTCTGTGAATGTTTTATAGCAAGCGCATAGGCAATAAAAAAAATTTATATGTGCGACAGCTACTCTTAAAATTTGGTTTATTCATTAACACAATAGGGTAGTTACATACATAACAAAGTATGTTTGTATAGGTATTCGATTTCGTTGTAAAGGTGTTTGATTTTAACCCTATATAAAACATACTCCTGTTCTTAAGTTTGCATTAGATTGTCCTTTCTTGGATGTTTCTGACAAAACATATGGGCTCTATTTAAATCATTAGAATAATCTTTGGTATTTGGTATCTTTTACGACTATTTTATAAAGACCAATAAATGAAGCAGCAATGTTCCATTTTATACGAAACATCTAAATCAATCACGACGTCAAAACAGAATTATGTGTGGTTACGTCGTAAATATGTAACGAAACGACTCTCTTGTCCTTTATCAAAACCAATGTCTTAACGAAAAATTTTGGAGACGCATTATTTCACTACTTTATATCCTAAGCCAATCTGCATTTCCCAAAACTACAACATTCTACATCCCAAACTATTTGCGAAGAGCAATCCAGGCTTTCCTTTACCTCCCTTTACGCCCATTTCTGCTTCTACTATGTCTAACTAGCCCTTTATATCCTTAATAACTTCCATAGCACCCTTTGTTCTTTTAGGCTCTCGTGTCAGGATATTAGTAAATCGATAAATAAAACTAAATAACAATAACGATTGCAACAACAAAAATATATTTAATAACAAGAAGTCGGATGGAAATGATTTTTACAGGCGGAAGATTCAGATCGAACTGATTAGTCAAAGGGAAAAAAGAATGAAGTAAGGGAAAGGGTAGCAGATAAGAGTTGGGTACCAATAGAAAAGTATAGAAATATGACGAAATAGAGTAACGATCCAAATAACCGAAGAAACCCATCATAAAATAGCAATTAGGAAGGACAGCTAAGTACAGATGTGATGCGGTTAGTACGCCAAGTTGAAATGTTAGCCGGGATTATAGGAAAGTAGAGTAATAGAAGTTATTGGTACAGATGGATAGAATACAAAAGCTTTAGAAGATAATGTTAAGAAATATTTACATAGACACACAAAGAAATATAATACAAAATATTTAAAATAGAATATTATATTATACAACTGAAATAAATAGGGTGTATAAACCGCTACATTCTCATACCATTCTAATACCTTCTCCATCCACGGTATTATCATTTACCCCCCATAACACCACATCTCAAACGCTTCTAGCGTGTGGACAGATACTCGTATACTGGCCCTGTTTTTATTTACGAAAATATGTTTTATTTATGAAATTTCACTCACTCTCTCTCTCTCTCTTGCCGTTCCAAAATACACTCTATTATGAAGAGACAGACAGAACTTACTCCGATGGCGGCTTGTTAACTTTTCACGAAAATATCGGGATTGAAGTTCATATATGCTCATCTATAACTCCTCCTAAGAGCATTTCATATATTGCTTGACGAGCAGTTTAGCCTACTTGATACGCCTTACATTCACTGTTATGTAAAAAGTCCTTTGTAGAATCTGTTTGCTGTGCTTTAAGTGGAGCCACTTTATAATTTATAAATACGTAAATCGGTTTATGTCTCAATTTAATATCTGATTTATTTATTTAATCAGATGTACAAGTGTTGGAGAAGTAATTTATAATTATGTATGTTTTAAAAAGGATACATTAATGCAGGATATTTCATTTGGTCAGTAATAAGGTTATAGTAAAGGATGTTAATATTAATATGGGTGAGGGAAGACGTCCGGTCTCGGGTATATCGTCGTATCGACTCTGCATTTCAACGTCATTAACATAATAAGCCATTTTGTTTAGATTAACAATATTAATTTATTCACATGCCATTTAGACCATGCAAAAATTGCAAATGAATTGAAATGCATCTAATCACGCCACCCATGGACGTTCCGGAAATTAGTGAGGTAAAATGAAACGATGTAATAGTAATTAGTTCTCCAACAATTAAAAAAAAAAAAACAAAACAAAGTAATAATTCTATACTTATGCAAATCATTGTCATTGTTGTGTAGACGAGGAAATTTACGTTTGAAAAGAAAAATGAGAGTGGGCGTGGCCGTCACATTTCTGCCTTAGAATTACCTTCAACTGCAAACTAAAAAAAAAACAATAAATACAGACAGAGCAGTGAACGCCATCTGTAGATAACTGCAACTTATTTGTAGTATTCAGTAAAATCTACGGCATGGTGATGAGAACCAATGAGTTCAAAACCGCGATACACCCAGAGGTGTTTTGACAGAATGCTAACCATGACCACAAAAGTGTTTTAATTTCAACATTGCTTAATTAAGTTAAAGACACCCTCAACTCGTCATGCTTTTTATTTTTATTTTTGTATTTTTATTGTAACTGATAAAAAGAACTTGTGTGGTTGGTATGTTACCAAGATGCACCACATTAAAATAGTTATATATATTCGATTTAAGTCTTTAAGCATTAGTCAAAAATTTCCGATACACTATAATATATATTAATAATTTTAATTGAAGATACTCGTCAAAACCGATTTTTTACAGATATTTGGATAATCTTGTTTGAAAGAGGAGAGCTATTTCTAAATTTTTGATAAATTAATTTTACTACAGTGTTGATTATAATTTTCAGTGGAAGTGGGCAGTAATTAAAAAATATATTCAGGTTTTCAAATACTTTGAAAGCAAATAAAATGGCTAAAATCAAAAGGTCCTAAAAAATATTTTGCCGCATTTTAGGAGACCTATATCATTATTGAATGAAGTAAGCGAACAAAACATTGAGAATTTTTATATTTGGATCAGCAATTTACGTTCGTAAGTTTATAAATGAGATAATGAAAGGGTTGAAATTATAAGGGTTCTCAGTTGGTTACAGGACTCCAAAAACGGCTTCCAAATAAGGGGCCAAAACTGAAAGCAGGGATATCAAGGTCAAGTAGCGTATTTTAATTAGTAAAAAATTAATTTAAGACTTGAAACGTATCAAAAATTCCATTTCTCATTATTTCAAAAACTTACATGTTGAAAAATGTAACATTCAACGCTGAAACGAATAGAAAAGGCCTATCAAGACTTACTGCATTGGCGATGTTAAACACAGAAAATTATTTAGTTAAAATTGTTTCCAATTTTAATGACAAAGTAATTGACATTTCGCATCACAGAAGGAAATACGGATCGCTTTAAAATACGATATAAGCATGTTTAATTATGTAAGTGGGACATTGATCTCGGAATTAAGCTTTAGTTGGATTTATGTGTCTTATTGACCCTCCGTGTCTGTGCCTCACGAGCCGTCACTCTATTAAATAGTGATTAATCATTTTTGGAATATAGAAAACATGAAAACAACAAATGTGTTTGTTATCTTTACTATCTGGGCATGTTTCATACCTATAGAAATTTCTAACTGTTTATATTATTAAACATATTTCTAGAAGTTCCATGTTTGAGTAAAAACAAATAAAAGATAATAAAAAATTACTCTTGCCGTTATGTAAATTCTGCTGATGGGTGTATCGTGATTTTAATGCAACCTCTACTGTTTTATGACTTGAAAGCCAAGTTTCCTTTTGCACCTATAACTTCTCTTGTATACAGTAGGAGTGGCAAATACACGGTAAGATAACTAACTACCTGTCGTTAATTACTTACAAAAAATGATTTTTAAAAAAGGACTTACATGACAATTTCTAATGCTAGTTGTGAACCTTGCTTTGAACAGTCTTTTTCTTTACGTTTTTATTATCATGCGAATATGATTATTTTGAGATTTATGGTGTGTATTATTACGTAAAAATATTTTGTTTCAATGACAGATTTATCATAATTGAAAGGAATGTTCAGAAATATAACATGACGAGAAAAACAGATCAAGACATTTTAACTAAGTAAAAATAGAATGAGAAAATATGTAACATTGGTTCTTCTTCTTCATGTGCCGTATCCTCAGTGGACGTTGGCGATTACCATGGCCCATCTGATTTTATTTGTTGCAGCCCGGAATAGATCCATGGATGTCATCCCTGTTTATTGCCTCAGGTTTTTTAGCCACGATATTCGTCGCCTTCCAGGGCCTCTTTTGCCGTTAAGTTTGGCTTGCATGATAAGCTGAAGTAGATTATATTTCTGGTTTCGCATTACATGTCCGAAGTGCGAGAGTTTGCACTCCTTGATCGAGGTTAAAACTTCTTTTTTCTTTCCTATTGGTTGTAGCACAGTTTCATTAGTTACGTGATAGATCCATGAGATTCTTAGTATGCGTTTATAGCATCTAGATAACAGTTTTTGCAATATCTCAAATAATCATTTTTTATACTCGGTTTGGAAATGCTAGGCTTGATAACAGGTTTAAGTGTACCTCAATACTGGGTAACCGATCATTGGTAATCCAAAGTTGGTCCACACCTTATTAATGTAATAATTAATATTGGTTTTTCAGGGTTATTCTAATATAGTTGTTATTCTATAAAAGGTAAAATTATTCGGAAGGCAGTATGATCTGTTTTAAATAATGCAAAAGGTTTTAATGTTACAGGGTCCTTTTAGTTTAATTATGTTTTAAAATTTATTGTTGTTCACTAATTATATGTATATTACATATGTGATATTGCATATAATAAGAGAAACTATATTGCATTGATTTAAGAAGAACATTTTGATATGATTCAAATTATAAAATGTCAAATAAAATATTACAAAGTATAAACAACAAAGTTAATTTGATAACTGGTAATTTTAAGTACCTACCTAATTAAATTTTTCATTTTTTGCAATAAAAAATATTAATCATTTATTAGGTTTGGCCCAAGGCTCAGAAACCTGTCTTGATCTAAGACTTATCAACCGAGTCAAGCTTGGCCTATAATTAGGCCTGTGGCTAGCCAGTCTTGCACCAAATCCTTGCAAATCATGGCACAGGGTTGGTCCATAATCTGTACTTATCAGGATAAAATTTATGCCTTTATTTATTATTCTTTTTCATTTATCGGAACGTTGCTGATCACAAAATGCACAATTTCACTGAAAACACTACTTAACGTGTTAAAATAATACAGACAGCGCAGTGAATGCTATGTATAGATCAGTGATTCTCAACCTTTCCTTTATTGCGGCACAATTAACGATTTTAAAATTTGCCGGCATACAAAGAAAAATATCAGTTTAAAAATATTTACTTATCTGTGATACACTGCGTAAAATAGTTTATGATAATAATTTTAAATGTGCGAAATAAAATAATATGTAACTACTACAAAAATAACAGTACGTTTATGAAGGGATTAATTACAAGTTAATAATAAGAATACTTTTAATGCGAAATTTGAGCTTCATGTTTTTTGATAATTTCTTTATATTTGGTCGTAAAAATGACAATGCTACTTCCATATCGTCTTCTACATTTAACAATCTTGATCTTTTTTAGTTTTAATGTTGGTTAATGCTGAAAATCCGAATTCACACAAATAAGATATGAAAAATTGTAGTAATATGTTTAAAGCTTTTTTGACTATCATTGGATAATCGCATCTAATGTTAATCCAAAATGAATTAACTGATTCATCTGAATGTTTTAAAATTAAATCTCGATTATTGGAAAGCAAAATGAGTTCTTCCTCTTCATTCAAAGTTAAGTCAAATACAGAAGTATCCGTTATGAGAAATGGATTGCTGGGCCTTATTTTTCCATAAGGTTATTTATAATTGGAATCCCATCAGCTTGTCGGTTGAGTTTAAGATATTTTCATTAGGCCCTTATATACTTGAATGTATGTTATTAAAAATAACAAAAATGTTTGATAAGTAAGCCAGTTTAGTGCATCATATTTTATCTTCCAACAAATGAAGAAATTATTCATAATTTTTATTTTGTTAAAAAAACATTTTCATTTCGTCTTTTAATTCCAGCACACGAAATAAAACTCTTCCTCTGGACAACCACCTTACTTCCGTATACAGTAACAAGAATTCTTACTTGGCTTTCATAGCTAGGAATAATCTACTAAATAAGCGACTTTTTAATGGTCTTGATTTTATATAAGTAACCATTTTAACACATTGTTCCAGAAATTTTTCAATTCCGATGACAAATATATATATCCATCCCCTTTCAGTTATGTGCTACAAATCCTTTTACATGTCCTGTCATAACTGGAGCACCATCTGTACAAATGCCAATACATGACTTCCACGAATCTTTAATTTCTTTAATATGAACTAATTATATCAAAAATATGTTTGCCAGTTGTAAAATTAGGTAACTCCTGACAACATAAAAATTGATGAATTATATCATTTTCCTGAATAAATCTAACGAAAGCAATTAATTGAGTTTTTCCTGTAATATCTATGGTTTCGTCGATTTGTAGGGCAAAATTTGAATTTGTAAGAGTTTTTGCAGTATTTTGCTGAATATATTGCGACATATCTTTAATTCTGCAATACGGCTGCAGCAACGGTCTCTTCGCCGCTATGTAAAACGCCTTACTATAAACGCATGCATTTATTCCTATTGGTTTGAATAAAACGCAATGCTCTCCTCTGCGCTCTCCCTAATCCGGCACTAAGAAAGAACGCGTTGCAAAACAAATAATGAGATAATTTTTGTTTTTAAGGATTTAAATATCTATTCCTGTTAAAAATATTTTTCTTTTTAAATCATATTATTTAATAATATTAACATTATTATATATCTAAAATTTGGCGGCACACTTTTAGAATTTCGGGGCACACAAAAGTGCCGCGGCACAGTGGTTGAGAATCACTGAATAGATGTTTGCTACTAATTTGTGGGATTCAGTAATGTTCAACAAGGTTCTTTTCAAATAACGATATCAACTTGTTAAATTGAATCCACGACATGGTAGGCATGTAATTAGATTGAACAAAATTAAAAATATTCTCTTGGTTAGCTTTCTGACGAAACTGTCATTCAATGTTATAAAATTACTATGCTCTAATTTTGCATAAAATAGCATTTTCTCCACAATGAGTTTATCACTATATAATTTTATAAAAATCGCAGCGCGTATTTTGCCATCTGATTCGAATGTTTTTTTTGTATATTTCATTTCATATTTTTGTGACTTTCCAGTATAGTTAGAAACAACCGTCAGATTGGATTTCCCGGTGCCTCCACCAATAGTTTAATGAAAATTGAATATGTGTATTTTGAGTAACAAACAAACATTGGGTTAAGTTTCACGAAAAAAATATTTATTCTTCTCTACAATATTGTTTCAACCCTTGATGTCAGTGACGCGCAAGCTCAAAATACACATATTCAATTTCATTTAAAATGTTTCACAAAGAATGCGATACGCAATCTATCAACGAAATTTTAATTTACGATTTTTTCGAAACAATCACTTTTAATATTTATTTATATGTTGCTTTCCTGTATAAGAACCCATAAGACCTGTTTTTAATTCAAAAATGTAAAGATGTACAATATGATATGTACAATAAATAAAGTTCAATTAAGTTTTAACAAAGGAGCTCTTACATGATGGAATTTCAGATTTACACAAAAGGTATAATTTATAATAAAAATAATGAAAAATTCTACAAATTAACTAACTTTATTGTACGAAATAAATGATGATATCTAGTTTAACTTTTAAATTAAATTACGATTTTTCAATTTTTTTTTCAAATGGCGATTATGTGTATATATATATATATATATATATATATATATATAAATACAAAACTTTTATATATAAATTTAAATAAAATGTATATTGTTTCGTTTTAAATATGAAACGCACAGATAACAAAAGCACTAAAATTATGTATAAATTGTTGAAAATAAGTCATTTATAATCAATACATGTAAATATGTAATTCATGTGTTTATGTTTCTGAAAACAATTCCTAGAAATTTGACATGAACAAATACAAGACTGTACAACAATTGTAGGTTTGGAAAAGTCTCTATAAATAGCAATTCAAACACGCCTTTTCTTTTCACCTGTCACCTTCGCCTCCTTAATATTGTAATTACTTATAATATTTACGGCACAAATCAATTGCTTACTTCTTACTCTTCTATCTATATCTATATCTATATATATATAAAAGAAAGTCGTGTTAGTTACAATATTTATAACTCAAGAACGACTGAACCGATTAGACTGAAAATTAGTGCGGATGTAGCTTAGAATCAGAAGACGGACATAGGATACTTTTTATCCCGTTCGACCGCGTTCCCGTGTGACGTGACATAAAACGTCAAAGAGAATACAAGTCACTATAAAACGTGGTATAACAAAAACGCATCTGACATGGAATAACAAAACGCAAATGACAGCTAAACGTAATTTTTTCTATTTTTAAGTATGGTTGAAAATTTGATAATTATAAATTTTGTCAGAAATCAATAATCATCAGTAATTTGTATTCTTTTTGAATCATCATTTACAATGACGCGATCAAGACGATCGAATCTTTCCCGACAAAGCCGTAATGCAAGAAGGATACGAAACATTGCGAATGAAAGGACTGAAGAAATTAATGCTTATTTATTGCCTCTAAGGCGGAACAAAGTTCGCCGGGTCAGATAGTTAGATATATATTGACTGTCCCCTAATGAATATTATTAATTAATAAAAAATTGAAATATTAGAATAACTGTTAAGGTTAATGAGTGCGACAATGGAACTGTTATAGATATAAAGATTTACTAGCGTCTTTCCATTCATCATTTTCATCACTTTTTAGAGCCGCTTGAACATTGATTTCGGCTACTCCAACGAAAAAATCATTATGAAGGTCTTCACTATTAATTTCTTCTTCTTCTTCTTGCGAATTTTTTTTTAAATTTACCTTACGTGACTGAAAAACTTTCCGTGGTTGCCCTCTGCATCCTGTGCGTACCAGTCGTGGTCGTCCAGAGGTTTTCTTAAACTCTTCTGTCGATTAAATGAGTTTAGGAGTAACTGATTGATTCCCCTACCGCTACTACTATCGTTTTCTAGAGGTCTATGTGCAAATTCAAGAACTCCCGGCTGATTTGCACTATTATCATTTCTTTGTTCTAAATTTGTAAATAATTCATCCAGCACACACGTATCACTTGAATTTTTACCCGTTTACCAGTCTATTGTATATTCCATTTATTTATACTTTCTCTTTCATTTCATACGCTTCGTAATCTCATGCTGGCAGTTTATAGAAACCCTAGGCATTATATAGAGAAAAACTCATCAAAAGAGCTCTAATCCCTAAGTCCAATGTGTCGAATTACATTTTAAAATCCAAAGACCTAGAATTACTAATTCGTTCGAAAAATAATTAGGTTCAAACCCCTAAGCAATTGTAATAAGGGCTGTGAGAACACCATAAGAGTTTGAGTTGAACCAATAGGGCTTCTGATAGAACAAGAGGCTTCAAGAACTTGGAAAATATGTCCTTTTAATTTTTCTTAGTATATTCCAGGTTGCTTCTTGTTTTTGCTACTTAATTTCAAATTTAAAGTGAGAGGACTTTAAACACCTTGAAAGGGCTTTAATAAATCTATATAGGCTTAAAATGCAGTACTTCTAAGCCATGAAAGGACTGGAAGCACATTTTTAAGCATAAAGTACTAAAGCTTTGCCCAACTCTGCTACAATCCTCTGTAAGCAACATGTATATAACAGGCGGGCTAAAAGGTTCTGTTGCGATTTTGTCCCGTGGTATCTCCAATGATGGTCGAACTTTCAATTTTCATAAGGATTTATTCTTTATTATTCTTTCTGACTTTTTGTGTTAATTTTGCCAAATCAATGAAATCGATGGAAAAATTCCATGAATTGGGCTTCGAATTGCTTCCGCATCCACTGTACTCTCCAGATCTGGCCCCCAGTGACTGTTTTCTGTTTTCAGACCTCAAGAGGATGCTCGCTGCTTGCGCCGATGAAGAGATTCGTAATCGACGAAACTAAAGCCTATAAAAATGGTATCGAAAAATTGTATGACCGCTATAATCGCTAATCTTTGTATCGCCCTCGAAGGGAACTATATTGAATAATAAAATCAAATATCAAAAAAAAAAATTTTTTCTATGCTAGCCTACGAACTTTTCAGCCCGCCTGTTATATAAAGGAATATGGTAATATTTTTGTGGCGGGTTGTAAATAAATTGAATTGGATGGTCCGATTATTGATGGGAGAAATCCGAACTATTTGGAATTGAGTCGACGCGACGCCGCGCCGTTACTTCAACTTGACATATCCTAATTGTGCGATCAATTTAATCAGCCTAAAAGCTTTCTTGACTTATACAAACACAAACTATATCGGAAAACTTGTCTTACGACTTCGACGCATACTATTAACTCTTTGCAGTTGAGAAAACAACAAAAAAGAAGAAGAATTGTTAGGTCTGTCTTTCTTTTCTTGAAAGTTGAAAATAGCAGGAAATTGAATTACAACGATAGTTTATCAGTGGAAAGTGCTTAGCAGTTTCGATTTTAAATTTATTTTTAGTGATATTTTCTAAACGTTGAAACTTACCCCGCGCCTATAAATTGTCAAGTAACAAATAATCAAATACAAAACAAAATGACAATCAAGCTTTCATAAATTGGGTTCTAGCGGGGGTTTTGTGTAGAAAAATAGATAAATTAGATATCATCAATATATAATAGCTAATTTATATAAAGAATATACACATTTGCAATGAACATTAATTTCGAAACAAGCAGATAAAGATTGATCAGCACATCATAGGTGGTAAGGTCCTTGTCAGATACAAGAAAAATTACAATTAGCAGTAAATAGCAGTAGAAGGCGATAAACGTCATCAATAAAATAAAGTCGTATTTAATTTAATAATTACTTTTAAAATGAAATGAAAGCATTATTATTTTAGTTAGTATAATAATTTGTTATCACCAAAGATTTACTCAGACACTGACAGTATAACATTATATTTTATTTTCAGGAAATGGCGAGTTTACATACGAACAACAAACTTATTTTGGGCGACCATTAGTTATTGATGGTGAGTGTCTTTTATAAGTACATTTTGCAAACAGGGTGTTTCGTAAATGGGTTGAGTGTTTCATTGATTGAAACCTTGAACAGAGGGCTTAATGATTCTTTTACCGTTTTGAAATTTTTAACTTTGGAAATATGTTCTGTTACGCAGGTATCTAGTCATCACACTTCAGGTAAAGACAAAAAAGGACGAAAGATCATAAAATATTAGTAACAGTTTTCTTAAATTACGAATTATTTCTTTTTTAAATTTTCGATATCAATACCTCGTTACCCCGTGTGAGTTATTTTGCAGGTATTTAAATTGCGAAATAGAGCATAATAAAGGAGACTGTGGTATGTAAGAAATTACAAAAAGAGAGACACCCCTATATACCACAAACAATCACTAATGCGGACACGTGTTTCGCCCACTTACAATGTGGGCATTTTCAACGCAGGCATTGTAAGTGGGCGAAGCATGTGTCCACATTAGTGATTGTTTGTGGTATATAGGGGTAGATCTCTCTTTTTGTAATTTATATTGCGAAAATTGTTTCTGGTGTTTTTGGGTGAAACCTCGCAGTTAGCTGTAAAAGACAATAGAGCTGTCTAAATTAGATACAATACTTTGTTCCAAATTTTACCAAAATTTCAGACTCTGCCTGAGATATATTTTTATTCTACTTATTCGAATATTATCGAGAAATAATGTCTGTTTCCGCATCTGTTTTTTCAGTTTGAAGTGATTTCAATGGTTATATGACTGAATTTAAAAATTCTTTCTCTACCGAGTAAGTCAAACTTTTCGTTCCAAATTACGTATGTTGTTTCACTACGGTACAAAAGAGTGTTATAAATTCACCAAATATTTTAAGACCTAGACAAGGAACGCTGGTTATCGATAAGTTCTCAGTAAAATTGATGCTATCCGCCAGTGTTCAAAATATGTCTAATTTTGTAGGGTCTAAATGATAAACCTTTTGCAATTGCTAGTAGTTTATGATTTTCCTTTAATATTACAAAATAGTGTAGATAAAAATTTAGGAATGTCCTTTTTAACTTGAAAAACTTCCGAAACTTTAGTTGCATTCATGTTTATTTGTCCCCAATATCATGGTTGTAGTTAGGGAGGGGACGGGCATGAGTGGGCATTTTCGCCCTAAAATAGTCATTGCACACTTTAGAAAAGTCGACTGTATTGAAAAAATCTACTGTTTTCATTAAATTTATCTTGAGAAAAAGTCTCATTACCATTATTCGTAAAGTTACAGTAGTATGTAGGTATAAAAACAAATAAGAAAATCGTAAATGATAAAAAAATCGGAAAAGCTAAAATATCTTTAAAATTATTAGATACGAATAAGTAAAACACATTAAGATTTTTACACCTTTTTTATATCTAACATATGTTTCGCAATAAAATTGGCCTCTTCAGACAGATTGAGTACATAGTACCGGATTTTCATCTAATAAACGTCGAAAAAATTCAATGTTTAAAGTATTATAGCTTAAATAAATGTTTTTCATTTTAAATAACTTTCGAATGCATATATAACTGTCAAAATTGTCATAATAGAAACATCTCCATTCGTAATTACCAATGATATAATGCTTTTCATAATTTATATAATGATAAAGAGTATTGTTTTGAAAACATTTTTCGATTTATAACACCCCCCCCCCCCGTTTTCTTCCCCCCCTAAGTTTGTCTATGTAATACTAGAACGCCCCCTCCACTTCCGTTTACCAAAGATTTTCGAAATCGCTAGAGAGGCTGCCTCTCTAGCTACGTCAATGTCCAACATACAGACCGACAGACAGACATTAAAATCCTACCTGTAAAGGAGGCGCCGCAATGTTAACTGCTTACTGCGCAATAAGGATAATATTAAATCTAGTGGCCTTATACGTATGCTTATGTGATTTAGGAGAACTTTATATTAACTGAAAACGAGCGATCTGGAAATACCTTTGTAAATGGGCTATTGCCACATATGGTCAAATGTAGCCAGGGTAACGTTAATTACCTCGCCATGTCGATCGACAAATTGGTATCGAATTCGCTTCGATTATTCGTAACGGAATTCGGTACACTGTGTATGTGTTTGGAAGCTATGTATGTGAGTGCGTGTTTCTTATTACACTTACAACTCATGTGGTCATCTAACAGTAAGCGAACGGAAGTCACGCGTCTGGCCGCGCAATTCGTAGGGGTCACTACCATGTGCGTACCTTTACCTTAAAATAAATTATCTTCGAGTTTGTTTTATACCAGCGGCGTTGTCATATTTGGCAGTTTAATGCTAACATACCATTAAAAATGACTGTATTTTTGACTTTGATAAAAGTGAATAAAAAGTGTGAGATTATTGTTTCAGTCCCCAAGAAACAGTAGAAGTAATATTTTTGCCGAAAACACCCAGCAATTCTTTTAAAATTGACATTAAGTTCCAATCAAAATGCATTACATAATTTTCGTGAAAAACTTTTGTTTCATTGTTTATAATTTCATTAATACATTAAATTGTCATGAAGGTAAAACAAGTAATGTGAGAAAATTACTGCGGCAATAACTCACACATTCTTGATTTTACATATTTTTGAATTAGTGTATATCGGTTAGTATAAAGGTGTGTGGTACCTAGGAGTAATAATTAATGAACGATAAACGTAAATGGGACAGTGAGATACAACAGAAAGATGCTAGAAACTTTACCGTCAGAGAAAAGCTCTTCAACAATGGAAGGAGAGTCTTCACACCTTAAAATAATTAAAGGAGTAATCAAGAAAGATAGAGAAGAAATCCAATAATTAAAGCTAAGTTAAGTACAAAGTCTGTTATGCAAGAGAGGTTTGGGCACCTATTTGGTAATGATAACAACAGATATGTCAAAGGAATACGGACTGCAAAGGCACAAGGAGAAAAAGAAGAAGTAAATAAACCAGAGAAGACTTGAGATGATATAAGACAGAGAGATGTTGAAGAAAACAAGAACTCTACAAGAAGCATTGGAACTTTATAGGAAAAACTGAATGATAATTATCAAGAGTGATACGCGCCTTCTTGCTATGTCAATCCGAATTTGTAACTATACCTATCGATCCAAATTTGGCCGGGTTGAACTAATTCGACTATAATACGAGAATAAATCAAATATAAAGGGTAATTTTATTATTTATCTTAGCACGTAATTCCGATCTAGAGGATTCGATGCTCGAGTGTTGTTTGGTTTATGAGGAGGGGCAAACTGGCTTAGGTAGCAGCTGCGCTCGGTTCTGTCCGCAATACTGCCATGACTGAGCCATGAGCGCAAGGTACCTTCGTCTGTTGCATAATTACAATGCGTATCATCATAAAGTTTTTAACCAATGGAGGCGTTAAACTATTGGAAATTTTCGCTCGTTTGAAGCCACAGTTTGGGGATGTGGGGATGCTACACTGTCTCAGAATCGAGTATATACGTGGGCCAAAGAACAGAGAATTCAGGGGTCGCCGAGAACGTGTAGAAAATGTAAGTCATGATCGACACACAAATGACAACATCCGTGCTGTTCGAGAGCTAATTGAAGGTGATCGCCGGTTAACTATTGTCTATTGAATAAATTTCATCAAAAGTGGGTATCAGCAATGGGAGTGTTCAATCCATCATCACTGATGAACTTGGCTTCAGAAAAATTAGTGCTCGCTGAAAATCAGAAACAGACCAGATCGGAGATCAGTGAAAGACTTCTGAATCGATTTCGATAAGAAGGAGAGGTTTTTTTTGAGGCGCATAACGTATCGTCACTTGTGATGAGACGTGGATCTATCACTACACTCCCGAATCAAAAATGGCGAAGGATGGTAGGGAGAGGCTGGCCTGTCCCTGTCAAAGCCAAAACCAGTCTCTCAGTAGGAAAACTGCTTGCGACTGTTTTCTTTGATTCAAGGGGAGTTTTACTGATTGATTTTCTTCACGATTAATGATGAGGCATTCACTGTTCTGTAGCTTACTATTCTGAGTTGTTACAGTCTACAGTCGACAAAAATCGTGTATCGAAGCAAACGACGGGGCATGCCCATTCGAGACGTCATCCCGTCATCCTCCTTCATGACAACTCAGTTCTTCAGGCTACACACACCGGAGTTTTGACAAGGAATAAATTGGAATGAATGGGATGGGAAACCTTCGAGCATCATTATATTATCATTATAGCCCTGACTTGTCACCCTGTGACTATTTTTTGTTCGCACCCTTGAAAGAATCACTTGGAGGCAAAAGATTTGATAGCAATGAAGAAGTAGAAATGTATGTGCGCAATTGGCTGACAACTCGCCCTCCAACTTTTTATGAAGAAGGAATATTCAAGCTTCCAAATCGGTGGCAAAAGTGTGTAGAGCATGGAGGTGACTACATTATAAAATGTTAAATGTTTAGTTTGTGTGTACCATTAATCAATCAATTTATTTTACAAAATTACCGTTTACTCGTATTTACCGCTATAGAGTAAGATACATTGAATACCAGTTTATAAACTTTCTATGATTAAATTAGATGAGGTTAGGTTAAGTTACTTACCGGTTTAATGTGTCCAGATGGCCGAACGTAGATTGGTTGTAGAAGCTATCCATTCATTTGGATAAATCTGTAAAGAAAAATTAAGTTACAGTGACGTTTTTTATGTCGCCTCATACTAAAAATGTTACGAAACATTGCAGGACATAATCAGAGTTTATGTTGTAAATCTGTGAATGACTACTTCAAAAGAAAATAATGTTGCAATAACAGTTTTTGCTAAACCCCAAACAAAAAGTAAAAAAAAAACATTGCAATATATGTTAGAGTTTAAGACTTAAAATTGTGTAGTTATGAAATAACTATTTTAAGAGTTATGAGTTTGTTTATGGTACCGAAACACAAAGTGAAATTTTTCATTCTTTTCAAAAATATCGTGAAATAGAGAACACTTGGCAACATTGCTTTTCCAATATACATACGTATATTTAATTCTGGCTGTCTCCTTATGGTAATGTTTCTTGGTGACAAAGTACCCATTGTGGGTAGATGAACTTACTTTCACGTAATGCCTACCTAGGTAATGTTTTTTTCCTTAGAGTAAGACACATCTGGCCAGGAAACAATATTGACATCGTTTCCGCTTTAAAAGTGGTTAAACGACATAAGACTTTACTGCACAAGGTGTTCAACAATCGCTTGTACTTATGATTTTGTAAGGAGAATCAAGTGCTTTTTTAGTTTTATTAATAATTTCATTAATAGTTTCATTATAATTGACACCAAAATTTTTTTTCTGTGAGTAAACGGAAATCTTATAAAACCAGTCGCGTGTTAGGTATTTGTCTGTCAAAACCTTGTAACCTATTTGAACCTGTAAAAAAATTTGCCTCTTTAATTGGGTATTCGACTTTTTAAATTGTTTCTTTCAAACATTAAAAATTGCTTCATAAAATGAAATTTGAATATCTCGAAAAATAACAAAGATAAAGTAAGCACTAATACGGCTAAATACACAAGAGACGGTATTCCTCTGTATTGCCATAAGATTATGTAAATGAGACGGAGATAATAATAAAATTTTATCGATTCTTATAGATACTTTTGATTACATGAATACAGTTTTATTCAGGTCAGAAATATGATTAGAAAAGTTTTAACAGTGGTGTTTTATTCAGGTGAAGGACCTTTTCACCTACTTTTTGGATACTATTTATATCTCTTACAAAATAAATAAAATAGCTGTTATAATTTAGTGTAAAAAATATATAAATTTATTATATCTACTTAGGACGCTTTCTAATACTTTAACTAGCCCTTGCTTGACCTTACTATACGTAATAAGTACCCAAGGGAAGAGCTAGGCGCGCGGCTGGCGCACCTCTGCTAGCGCGAACGAGTTGGTATGACAACGGTAAGGTGTATGCGTGTATTTTACATATATTTGTTATTCTCGGGAATCTCTGGAAGACTTATAGTATGCCTACCCTTAATTATAAATATTCCTTGGCACATTATGAGGAATATTTAGGAGATTACAGTAACTAATTCTAATTTTTTCATCGGTTTATTGCACATGGTATGATTTCATTTGATGTTTATAATTATAGACATAATACAATAGAGATTAGATACTTCGGATTTCGGGTCTCATATTTCTAAAGATATTACTGACAACATAATCAAACATATTCCACACACTGTATTTAAAACTGCTGAAACTAAGAGACTTTGTTCTCAAGAATGATTCTTAGCTTTGATAGTTTTTGAGAAGCTCACAATAAATTAAAATAAGTATTCTTACTATAACAAACAGTATTATTAAATAATTTATCTAATTAATGATGAAAATTGTGCGAAAAATACCAATGCCCCCGAAATTTTCCTGCTTAAAAATCTAAAATAATTCAGTGATATAGAGTGTTATACGAAGATTACAAAAATCGTTAAAGATGTCGTTTTATATTAGTTGTTAGTTCCGTATTTATCAGGTATTTTTCTTGTAGATGCTTGGGAATTTATTCAAAACATTCAATATATCTTATGATTTGGTCTGTGTGCATGTTTTAAGAGCAAAAAGTATCTATTATAGTTTAAAAAATTAATATAACGATAAAATGTGTAATTTATTGCATACTTATAATATTATTCCTCAGCAGTGTATCGTACGTTATAAAATTTACTTTAGCTATTTGTTTATTTCTTCCTTCAACTTACACGAATAGAAATGTCGTGGAACATTCTATTCATTATTTTTACGAATTTGTTCGTAATTACTAAGAAAAGATATTGTTTACATAACAATTAAAAAATATTTTTCCATTAAATTACCTGTGGTACTAATTGCAAGACATTAATAATTTTGTAGGTGTATTATAAGTAACTCAATATATATGAAAAGCAATGTTAAACGAAATTACCCTTTCACATCGTCATTACTTCTGCTTGAGTTTTTTAATTTTTCTTTATATCTTTAATACTTAACCTGATCGCTTGGTGAAACATGTTTTAAAAAATTGATAAGAATGGTAATAAACCACTAGCTATTTACGTTTCACTGACTTTTAAATTTTTTATATTTATACTGGCATTCTCAAAGTGTTTATACTAAGAACTAAGTTATATGGCAACACTTTTGACACCTATTGAAAGCAGATAACCTTGTTAATTTCTACGATAATGGAAAAAGTGAATTTCGTGCGCTGATTAAGCTTAACTTTTTGCGCAAACAATCCGTTAAAGAAACCAAGGAGAGGTTTGATAAATACTATGAGGACTCTTCACCGTCGATTTAAATGGTTAAAAAGTGGTTTTCTGAGTTTCGTTTTGGCTACATTAGTACAAGTGACGCCGAACGTTCAGGTCGCCCAAAAGAAGTCGTTACGCCAAAAATCGTTGACAAAATGATCGAAGGTTGAATGTGCGTGAGTTGGCTGAAGCTGTAAGCCTCTTAGAATCTCAACTGAACGAGTGCGTCACATTTTGCGTGAATATTTGGACATGAAACAGCTGGCGGCATGATGGGCCATAGGTGCCGCGATTGCTCACGATCGACCATAAACACCACCGTGTGATAAGTTCGAAGGAGTGTTTGGAGAGGTACAACCGCAATACTAACGAGTTTTTGTGCCGTTTCGTTACCGTAGATGAGACATGGATCCACCACGCCACACCAGAGACTAATCAAGCGACAATCAAAACAGTGGAGACAGTGGGTGTCTACTGCTGAGCGTGCACCAAAGATGGATAAGATACTTAGATAGCTTTATCGGCTAACAAAATCATGGGCACAGAAAAACTGATATTTCCCTTTGAAAATCACGGACTTATCAAACCACCCTCGTACCTACTCTTCTTATTAATTTTTTATAAATACCAGGTACTTGTTTGATGATATATGATAATTATTGTTATTAGGAAGAGTTCCATCTTAACAAAAATATTTGTAAGGGATACAAAGGGTTAATTTTTATCATAATTTGATATTAGTAACTTTTTTTGAAATATTCTAATAACATACAATAAAAATACACAGTATATTTTATTACTGAAATAATGAGGAGTCATACATCCTCATATACAAATACCTGTACGTTCATACAACCTAAGAGTGCCAACGAACTTTTCATCCCATAGGTCAACAATGTCCACATTCAAGTAAAATTGCAGTGTCAGATGTAAATTTGTTAAGCAGAAAAAAAAAACAAATAGCAGCTTGACCTTGGCTAAATATCGCAATAGTAAAACAAGTAATTGAAGGTATTGCTCTAGTACGTAACATACGTACATTTGTTCCTGTCACTCAACTTGTATAAAAAAGGGAAATATTATTTACGATCAATTACGCCAAGACAGTAAGTCTTGTTGCGTAGGTAACATGCCTTTTTGAGCATAATGTTAGCTAAAAATGAATGAAAAGAATGTTCTTAAACATGTTTTTCTTTTCAAACTCTGCTATATAAGTAGAAGTACATTGCCTGCTGAGTTAATTATTAGGTCAATTAAAATGTTCAGTTGCTAACGTTTCTGAATGAAAAATAATGTGAACAGACATGCAGAAGTTGAATGATTTTATTATTACTAGTGTAGATCAGGCTCTTTTGGTAAGCAACAAACATTCAGTCTATTATTATTGTTGGAAGAGGTGCCTAAAGGTCAGTCTTTTTCATATATTGTTTACAGTACCGACTGCTACGTTATTCTAAAATTATAAGCAAAATTTGTTTTCGTAAAAATTATTGTACACTTTACTTTACATTACCCACGGCTAGGGTAGTCGAGAGAAAATTCTGGATCTGGGCTAAAATATAACAAACCCATAATTATTTCACATGTGAAAATTTTCCTTTCAAAATATGTTGTTTTTTATATTTTGATGAGATTTTTTTTATAGTTTCGAATTTTCTAACTCCCTCAAAAAGCCTGAGGTCGCGGATTTACTCTTTTTATTCCCTTCTTGAAGACCCTCATCACGACAGTTTTCGAGTTTCATCCATGTTTCATTCATTGTCACATATCGACGCAAAAATTCCGGTTTGTTACGTTTAAACATGGCCAAACACTGCTCAGAGTCATCAACACGTTCTTGTTTTTAGCCAACAATGATCAATCGCGGCACGTACTTTGAACAGAACTTCTCATAGTCAAATGGTCGTACTGCTACAATCTTTACGATGTCAGTTAACTCACGCAATTTCACTTTTCGATCATTCAAAACGATTTTGTGGATGTAGATGTTCAAACAATTTTCTGGTGTTACCGCCTCATTTGGACGTCCACTGCATTCTGCATCATCAGTGTCTCTGTCTCTACGACCACGTTTGAAGTCAGCAAACCAACGTTTTATTTTGTTTCGGTTGTTTCCGATGGAGCGGAGTCTCAACTACACTTTTCAAGCCATTGCCATTGCTTCGCTAGATAAAGTCACCCTTAGCACAATAGCTCACGAACTAATGAATAGAATATCATGAAATTTTAATAGCTGTATTTTAAAGGTTAGTACTAACTGAAAAAGAGGTGAATGCAGTAAAACTAGCGCCATCTATGTCTTGGGCCCGGGACTTTTCAGCCCATGTGTTACACTGCAGTGCTGTCTCTACTGGTATGGGTGCGAACTGGCTCCAATCCGCGAACAGCAACTTCTTATTGGTTTTAGTAGTTTGATACAGTGTATTATCACCACGGTTATGAAGTCGTAGTTTCAGGTTGACAAGTAGATACCTTCGTAATATTCTTGTCAAGCTTATAACATACTAGCTATTATTGTTAACAGAGTTTAAGCTCATTTAGACCTCAAAAGCACGGATGGTTCCCTGACTTTCCCCATGTAGTCACCACTCGTTTACGTCCCAAGCGTGGTTTCCCAAAATGAAAGTATCCTTAATGTGTCGCGAGCCGTGATGTCTTCCGCTTCTAGAGCAGTGACAGTCGAGAAGGATAACTCAGGGCAGTGGCAGAAGATGTGGATTTTGCACTACCTCATCACAAGACCGATAGGAGGAACTGGAAGTGAATCCCAGTTTGTTCCTCTGATACCATAAGTCTTGGCTTTTTTCATGCTAAGATTGAGAATTTGCTTTTCCCAGTTTTTGCAGTTTATAGTGGGAATGAAGGCCTTTATCTGCCTACATGTTGGTTGTGTTTCCCAGTCCCTGTGGAGGTTTGAAGCCGCCCATCTCGCAATTTTTTGCTTTATTAGGTTCCCCCAGATGCCAAAAGTGGGTTTTGGGCCAATGACATGTTGTCGTGAAGCTTTGCTTTTGCAAGGTTGTCTACAAGCTCGTTTCCTTTTAAGCATCTATGGCCTGGGACCCACAACAGAACTACCTTCGTTTGGGTAGCCAGTCTCTTTAAGGTTCTTCTAACAGCTTAGTGAAATCTACTTATCCATGGTGTGCTGATGATAATTAATAAGTCCGAAATCGCGATGCACCCCAACTGGATTTGATAAATTGTTAACCAAGAACTTTCCATGTTTTTAATATTTATTTATGCTTGACTCTGAAGCAAAACTCATAATAATAGGTACAGTCTGATGTGTTCCTGAGATCATTGTCTCTGTTCCTCTTCTATCGCATTATTAAAGCAACTTTCTTGTCCATATGCAAAAGTTCTCTTTTACTAATCACGTTCATTATTTAGATGCGGTTATTTCGTATGTCCGTTTGTGACAAAGAGTTAGTCAGTGTATGTACGGCTTTTAAGACGAAGAATTCATGCTCAACTCATGTCTACGTTATTAGGAATTTTTCATAACAAAAAGTTATAGAGAGTTTACATTGTAGTAAAAAGTCTTTTCAAGGTAAACAAATGGGGTAAGGTTTTTAAGTTCATGCTTTCGCGAAAAATATTTCCCTCGACTCTCGATATATGCCAAAAGCGTTTAGGTAGTAAATTTTCGGTTGCCGTTCAACGTCGTTTATTACTATAACTTATTATGTGTGAGATATGTGTTCGTGTATTATTCCCCCCATTTCGTTTGTAAAGTAAATCATTTTATAATATGAAAGACCCTGGCGTTGTGCGATAAAGGCTCTTCCCGGGCCTTCGAACTCGATATATGCCACTACCTATCTACTGTACATATACTTACGCGATCAAACGGTATGCATTTTGGTTTTACGTTAAATCTTCGGAAAATATAAAGGCACCTCTAGGTCGATCTATGAGCAAGAGCGAGATGGCGAAGTGTGTGGGAGATTTATGATCGCTTCAGGTCGATGAAGAGACTGTTTGGATGACGACGACCCGTAGTTTATTACCAAGACTCTACAACGGGCAAAATGTGCAATAAAAGATTCAGTTTGTTTTACTTAAATTGGTTGTATGGAAAAATCAAAATAATATAGTTACACTTCACACTTATAGGAATGAATTCACCTCACCCTTGATACTTTAAAATTGTTACAATCAGGAGGATGTAGCTTGGACAGTTTCTTAGTATATAAGATGCTCTTGCTTTTACTTTTTGGATAGGCATGTATCTTAGAGCATATCTAGACATCCAGTATTGCTCTAATGCGGCCTGATTGGAAGAACTAATGATACATAAAGGATAATATCCTTTTGGGAAACCACGCTTGGGACGTAAACGAGTAGGTGACTAAATGGCAAAAGTCAGGGGACTATCTGTCCTTTTGAGGTCTGAATGAGCTTAAGCCTTAATAATAATAATAACAAATAGTATGATATATCTTTGACAAGAATATTACGAAGGTATCTACTCGTCAAGCTACTAAAACCACTAACAAGTATCAGTCTAAGATCCATTCTTCTTGATAGTCTCTTTCATTGATTCTGTATGAAAAAATTATTTGTTTTTGACGTATTAGATAATAGTTTTTTATTGGCTTGTTCAATAATTAATACTTTCGATAGTGCAACGTTTGTGAAACATCACGTAAAAATAAAATAAAACAAATAACGGTTCACCAAATTTATTAAGTACACTCTTGATAATGATCGCTGTAGATCGAAACTTAAGTCGAGAATAATAAATTTGGTGAAACGTTATTTGTTCAAGAATTTTAAAAAATCTAACCATTTTTTTGGAATAATTATACTTCTGTTGACACGTTAAAAATGAAACTTTAGTAAGCAAGTTGCGCGCGCATATTTAACAAAAAATCGATAGTATGTTGTTAGGAGCATTGCTGTGAATTAGCCAGTGGTATCTCTGGTCTCGGCGGTCGCCGCTGTTCGCTGATAGGATTGGAGATTAGTTCGTCCAATTTTCATCTCAAGCACACTGCTATAGGATTGTATGCTGCCTTCATGTATTTATGCTCTTAGGCCTGTATAGACAATAATATAATAAATATAAGAGGAGACTGTGGTTGTAACGAAAAGGCGCGTAATGTTTCACATTTTCCCGTTGTACTGCCGTACCACATTAATGAATTAAATCTCTAATTGGTTATAAAGCTTTAATTCATGAAAAGTAAACAGATATTGACAAAATAATAAACAAATTTTTAACTATCGTAGAACTGATAAACTAATACTAACAAACAAAATATAGACGAAAGAAACAACAGACAACCGACGACTTGTTACAGTTTCATACATCTTTAAGATAGTAATATAAAATGTGTTAGAAAGCTGCTTAAATAGAGATGACAAGTACAACGGTCATCGTACTAACATATGCTTAGAAACATGTCTCTCTGGAAGACCAGAAGGGGGTAGCAATGGCGTGGTTGTAAACTGACCCAAGCGGTCGGAACGTGCACATGAATAACTGTAAAATGTACTTAACAATGAAAACATTATTTACAATTTTCCCTAAATAAGTCTTTGAGAGAACCGAACAGTGGTGATTGAAATAAACAAAAGAAAAGAAAAGGTCTTACGCAAGACTGTCTTGCGTTGGAAACGCTCACGATTAGTAAGTGAGCGAAACACGTGTACGCTTTTGTAAAAAAAAGTGTTGTGGTTAGTTTGGGGTAAGGTCTTGCGTTGAAAATGCTCTCGATTAGTAAGTTAACGAAACACGTGTACGCATTTGTAGAAAAAAGTGTTGTGGTTAGTTTGGGGTAAGGTCTTGCGTTGAAAATGCTCACGATTAGTAAGTGAAAGAAACACGTGTATACATTTGTAAAAAAAGTGTTGTGGTTAGTTTGGGGTAAGGTCTTGCGTTGAAAATGCTCACGATTAGTAAGTGAGCGAAACACGTGTACGCATTTGCAAAAAGTGTTGTGTTTAGTTTGGGGTAAGACCATTTCTTTTCTTTTGTTTCTGACATAGAGTTTGTTTTTGTTTCGTTGGCTTACTGTAGGCAGCACATTTCGTACTTTCCTCGTTCTCATCCGCGTCCATCCGTCCATCCGCTATCCACGCTGTCGGTTGATAGTTTATCGTTAGCCGCGCCTGTCAGCCAGCCGTTCGCCACGTCATGCCATGTAAGACGTCGCGTCACGCTGCTGTCAGTTGTGTGCATACATTAAACGTCCGGTGGCGGTGCATACTTTCAGAGTCCCATCTGCATCCGCCCGGTCGTTCGTCGTTCAAAATGCGTTGGTTATATTCCCAGCTCTGGACCAAAGCAACGCAGGTGAGACGCGTACTTTCCTAATACATACCCATGTAACATACGTCTGTGTGTGTGTTATTTTATGTGAATGTGTGTGTATATGCCTGCTTTCCTTTTTTCCTTCGGTTGCCTGTTCATACCACCTTCACTTTAATCGTACCTACACGTGCATATGTATAAAAGTGTAGGTAGGTGTTCTAACCTCACAAACCTGCATGTCGTATACGTGTTATGCCTCAGAAAAGTCATCTGCGGGTGCACGCTACCCACTCTCGCTTTTATTAATAAAACAAACGAGTGGAGGCGAAGTTATTTCATCCTCAAAATGGAACAACGAACTTTTCGTTAAACTATTATCTACTGGGTGTCTATGGAGTATCAAAACATACATTTATCCTTATTCTAGCTTTTTGCGTTTTGAAACAGACGTTACTTTTTTGGAAGTTATAAAGTCTAAAGTTCCAAAAAATGAAACACTTATGTTGTCATGAAAGTTTTTCTAATGTACCTCCTCTATTAACTGACACATTCGATCTGGCAAATAGGTACGAGATTCAAAACGTCAAAGGGATCCCACTCTTTTGGGAAAGGATCTTTGGATGACACGATTCTAGAGGCATACCATATGTCCTAACCATTTTCATTAAATAATAATATTCTATTAAAATTATTTTTCACTAGTCAATTAGCCTTTATGTCCCTAACGTTTTACCCATACTGTGGTCCATATGGGCCTTATCCTTACTTTAAAAATGAATCCGTTTTGATACCAACCTTGAGTTCTACAATGATTTTGACCCCATTCCCTCAATTCCTTCCAAGTTGTTCTCAATAGTGGGGAAACCCTTTCCAAGTTCGTTAAGTAATTCTTGAATAATATATAAACAAAATTATCCTGTGAAATTCTCATTTAATTAATATTATTTCTTGACCAGAAAAGTATCGAGTCTACGAGGAACTAAATGTTCTTTATTAATTAGGTTTACGTGCGTATCACGTATGTAAGCTGTGTCGTCGATTCAATTGAGTAAGTAGATACATTAGTAAGACCCTTGTCAAACACTTAAAATACTACAATAAATATCAGTAGATGACGATATACTGCCTGTACCTCGACATTAAATTATCTTATCTTATGACCTTAGGTATTAATAAGATTGAAATATATCTTATACCTAATTGTTAAAATCTGTCAAGTGGTTCTCCACGTTTACGGTAAGAGACGCTACCTCCTGAAAATATTAAATACAGAATACTTTGCATTTAACGTTTGAAGATATTCGTTCTTTTGGTAGGGGAGTAAATTAAATAAACCCAATGCTTTTGTCGAAATGCATCGATGTAACGTAGGCAAATAAGGTTTATTTGAAATGGTAAAGGCCCATGTGACATGTTGCTCTAGTTCAATACCATTCTCTAAACTAATATCGCGTTCACTGAATAGTACAGCAGTTGCCTGGTTGTGCCGGTGATAGGAGTAAAACGATATTCTAAACAGACAAATTGTCAGATGCTTAAATAAAACGCTTAATGCTTTCGTTTTTAATTGAACAAATACAGTTGGCTTTTAAAGGATAAGTGATAGAATGCGTAATAACTGTTTAAAAAGAGAAAGCTTAGTTGAAATATGAAATATAGGACAATAAGAAGCCAACAGCATATTATTGTAGGTTTCAAGAAATGGGGGTGGGCTAATAATTGAATATGATAATTGATTAGAAAAAAGTTCAGGATTTCTAATATTTTTATTTTGAATAGAAACAATCAAATATACATATATAAGTATATTCTATGAGATGTATAGGGTTTAAGCTTTTATATGTGGTACTATTTAGGTTTGAAGAGTAAGAATAATATCTAACTAATGCTAAAATCACTAATTTATTTTAGTTTTTTATTATAACTTTATTGATGTCCCGTTCTTTTATTTTATTTTTTTGAGACCATTTGAGAAATTTCGTAGCCTCAGTGTTATTATATAGTTGTAGGGTGCCTCGTACTTAGTGGATAACCATCAATTTGCATATGGAGGTCTCCTAAGGCCTAGGTCATTCCAAAAGCTGAATGTTATGTTAGTTAAGTATTTCACGGTTTTTGAGTAATCTGCACCCTTACTTAGATTCTTGAACAGAATATCAACGAATGAAGGAATTTTTAATTTTTTGTTTTCCAATAGTATTCTTACGTATTTTTGCCACTATCCGTGGTTTAAAATTTATAAACAGCGATTACAGTTAAAAATAAATAACACAACAGAACACAAGTCTATGGTCACCATTCTGTAGAAACTGTCACACGTGAATTGTGATTTCTAAATTATTGGTTTAACTGGCTTAGAAGCCTCTAGGTGACGAAATGATCATTTTGATTATTTTACTTTTTTTTATTGATTATTATCAGTACGTCATAGACAGTTCCCACAAAATACAGACCAACATAAACTGCTATCTGGTAATTTCGATAAATTTTTGACCAAGAGCTAAATGTTCTTTATAAGTTAACAGCGTTGAATGAACAACTACAGTCAACATAGTAAACGCTATCTGTAGAAATTTGCCACTAATATAATTATGTCGCGTCATGATACGAACCGACAAGTACCGAGCGGCGTGGTCTAGTGTTCTAGATCATTGATTAGCATTCGGGAGGTCACCGGTTCGAACCTAGGTCCGGCTGCTCTGGTCCAAGTTTTCTGTGGTTTCCTTGGAACATTTAGGCAAATTCTGGGGCGGTAATATTCCACAGATAATCTTTCACTTCTCTTCTGTCTTCATTTCGTCCATCTCATCTTTCTCTCCCTAACCACACCATTCACCCATTCTCACGTTTCCTGTAAGGAGGCTGAAGAGGGTCTTATGCCCTACCCTCCGGCTTTGAACTACAGTGTAGGTCGGAGGGACTGCCTGCCCACCAGCACGAGTAGCTGGTGGGAATGAAACACAAAAAAGTTTTTTTCACCGAAAAGTTCGAAATCGTAATTCAAATCTGACATTTCTCTGCAGAATGCTACAACGAACTTTTCGATATGGTTTTAGGGTCTCCCTTACGCACTTTTAACGGAACTATTTACGGAACACCTAGTATGCTATAGAAGCATTCAATGTTGTAATGTTGATAAAAATTGATCGTAACGATCTGGCTGACATTTATGGCACTACAATGCGGTGGTGCGATGGTGCGGTACTTGCAAAAGCCAATAATTCAAAATCGTGACTTGCATTGCTCATTCATAATTCCTTATTTACTTTAGTTATTATATTCATACCGATTTAGTAAAACAATGCGAAATTAATTTTGCCAGTGACAATGTGAAAGTTCGTGTTCCGCTTTGGAATTAAATATCAGCGTTCATTACAGTTCAAAGTTCTTTGAAAGAGGAGCGGAACATTAAAATGAAATGGATACATAAATAGTTTGGATTACATTCTAGTTCTGAGTATTTAAAACTTCTATATTTTAATAAGTTATTGTATTATATGTAATATTTGTTAACCATTCATAGCAATTATAAGATTATCACCTTTAATCATTAACAGCTTGAGTGGAAAAGTATTTTCAGATGCCTAGGACAAGTTACAATAAAATAACAGAAGGTGGTACTTTTTTACTGAATAAATATTTTAACTATGTAAACTCAGCAATTCTTATTAGTTCTATGAAATTTATTGATCCAGGATACTTACAGTCAAATTATTAACCAAAGTACCCTATTAGCTGTGTGGTGGCCCCCCGACAATCGAAATGTGGAGGTCTCCCCTAATTTCGGTAGAATATTATACTACCTAATGGTGCTATTATTGTGAAAAGAAATGATTAAACCAAAACAGTTTATATCAATAAAAATATTTTCACTAATTTACTGATAAAACTCGACAATTGTTTCGACAGTAGTTCGTCATTATCAAGAGAAAGACTGTATATTGAAGAAAATAATGTTATTGATTTTATTTAATCCAGAAAATAACTAACTGTGGGAATAGTTGTGCACAAAAATCTTTACAAATTGCAAAATGAACAACGTTTATTATGTAGTATTGTTGGAGATTTGGCTAGCAATTTGATTGTTGATAATATAAGATCTTATATATATGCCACTAGTTGATAAGAGGTCAATTTTAGGTTTAACATTAGCTAAAAAATATTTTAACATTCTTTTATTGTCGAGTTTTATCAATAAATTAGTGAAAATGATACCATTTGTTTTATTAATAAATATTATTTGGATTTAGAATATTATACGTTTGTATGACATTATTATTATATAATAGTAAACATTTAATAGATGGAACGTTGCTCTGACCCTAACCCAAAAAATATTGTTAAATATCCATATACTTTGTTTTATATTTAAATTACTCTTTAATCAGTATATTAACAATAATTAAATTTACTTTATTTTTCAATTTATCATTAGTAAATTTTTACTATAATACACTTTTTAGTGTTCCCGTCCGGCTCGTACTTGACCAATGACACAGTAATTGCCCAAATGATAGGTGGATATATGTTCCAATTTGTATCCTTCAGTTTGATATAGGTGCCACGTGTTATATGCCGTCACCTGATTTAGTCCTTTTTGTGTAATGTGTCATATTTCATTCTCGATTTATCAGTGTTAATGACGGTGATTTTCCGTCATTTTAAAGGGTTGTTCACGGGGCCAGTGGTGGTGTATTACGACTGCTACTTTCGATTAATTTATGATATCCTGTGTCCTGCCCAGTGTACACCATATATAGGTGACCCACACACACATTCACATATATATATTTATGCACATGCGATTGCAATTGCACCCTCACGTAATAAATTGCTGGGGTGGCGTTTCCAAGGTAACGGTACACATATGATTAAGCGAGTCCAGTGTGCGCCACCCCTTACCACCATTGGACACTTGGACAAAGACAGGATCGGTGCATGAGAAGGGTCTAAAACAATGAAAAAGGGCGGTGCACCCCCTGGCAGCCATGATGCATACTTCTTGCACTCGAACTGTACACAAAATACTCAATTTGTATGACATACGTTGAAAGCCCCTTGAAGAGTAGACTCGAACGGTTCATAGGTCATGTAAAAAGATTCAGAAATAAGTACGAATAATGGTACAATGCATTTATTATGTCGTGTGTGAAAAGTATTCGTAAATGAATTGAATAAATGAAGATTTTTTGTGAATGGTACTTCAGTGTTTGTTTAGTAGCGGGGGTAAAGGAATATGTGCCAATTTGGATAGTTTTTAAATTAATATTTTAAAGAAAAAGCAATAAGGTAAATTAACTAAAAATTGATCATTCAAATTGGATTAACAAAAATCGTATCAATTTATTGTAAATTAGTGACTTAAAACTAATTATTTTGAGTGGACTTTCAAGTATTTGGAAGTGCATATGTCAAAAACATTTCGAGTAGAATACTCTAGAGTTTTTTTTAAAAAGGATAACGTTTTTCGAGGCAGTTACAGAAATAATCGAGGTGACAAACATTACCGCTAAATGATGCCCATTCTCTCTGAATGTAACAGCTACCTCAACAACAAGGATTAGTAAATAAACTATTAGTAAAACATTTATATAAATAAACAGGTGACTGGTAGAGTCAAGTTCTATGCGGGAAGGCTGTGTTTGTAGGTTGAATAAACAATTATATTCTACCTAAAGTGTGTGAAAAAAATATCACACCCTTGTTGCTCTGCAAGTAAAAAAAAGTAGTTCAGGAGTTTTCTAAAAATAACTAGAAAAATAAAGTGGTCTAAACCATTTGTAGTTCCGAAAAATAATTAAAAAACTATTAATTTTTATTCAAATTTATCTTCGATGTTTGTGGCCAGTAATAAAGTTTCTTAAAATCTTAATACCCAATAACTATTCTATAATGGAAGAAAATCCAACACGTTTATTATTATTTAACCTTAAAATTACAGCTATAACGGATATTGCACCATTTTTAGTAATAATTTTCTCTCTGATAATCGCAGAACATCTGAAACGGTTGTTTAAAGTAATAAATACACTACGAATAATTGTCAAACAAAAATATCATGAAAGGAAAGGATGAGAAACAGAAAACACTGGGTATGTTTCCCTAAAATTATATTGAACCTCTACAATATTGTATCCTTTTATTATTTAACCATGTTTCACAAAGAATGCGATTCAAACTCTATCAAATTTAAAAATACCATGTGCTGTTTTCTTATATATCCGTTAAATATATATAATTTAGATAAGTAGCCAAGAGCTCTTGGTGACTCATATTGTAAATCAAAAGAAAGGAAAATACTTGGAAAAGTCACTTTATTATTTAGATAGCTCTATGTACATTTCGCCTTATTAGGGCATCTTCAGGAGTACATTCAATACTAAAGTTACATCAGTGATTACAGTACTTATAACTAAAATAATATGGTGGGGAGGGGGTGGAATATTTAACTTAATCTTAAGTTTAGTAAGGAGTTTATACCAAAGTCTATTTGTTCGTTAACAAGAAATTTATTATTAGATATTGCTTTATTAATTTCAACTATTTCATATCTGTCTAGTATTGGATCGCCTTGAATGTTTTGTAATAATTTCAAATTTTCTATTTTTATTGAATGGTTATTATCAATTACATGACTAGCTAGACAGGAGTTATGTTTTTTGTAAGTAATGTAAGCATTATGTTCAGTACATTACTTACAAAAAACACAACTCTGGTCTAGCTAGTCATGTAATTGATAATAACCATTCAATAAAAATAGAAAATTTAAAATTTTAAAAAAACATTCAAGGCGGTCCAATACTAGACAGATATGAAATAGTTGAAATTAATAAAGCAATATCTAATAATAAATTTCTTGTTAACGAACAAATAGACTTTGGTATAAACCACTTACTAAACTTAAGATTAAGTTAAATATTCCACCCCCCCCCCCACCATATTATTTTAGTTATAAGTAGTGTAATCACTGATGTAATTTTAGTATTGAATGTACTCCTGAAGATGCCCTAATAAGGCGAAATGTACATAGAGCTATCTAAATAATAAAGTGACTTTTCCAAGTGTTTTCCTTTCTTTTGATTAAATATATATGTTTGATCACGTGTTGTAGTTTCGCATATTCCTCTTAATTATTTATGTTATTTTTTAGATATTCCACACCCAAAATTATAACTGATGATTTCTTTTCTGACTTAGATTTTGTCTGATAGTTACAAAGTTATTCGTTTGTTAGAGTTGCCAATACTTTGTAACGACCGCATGAAATGATGACTGCTCATTCCTGTTTTTATTTAAATAAATAACAATAACAATAATAAAGCATTGACCATAAAGCGGCTTACTATTTATATGTTGATGCACATTACCATGGCTTTCTGACCGGATGTCCGCAAACATGGAAAAACACTTCAGAAATCCGATTATGACATAATGAACAATTCGAATGAAATAGAAGAATAGAATAATAATAATATTTAATTAATGCCGTGCATTAATAGAAAACATTTAAATACAAACGCACCAGATGGGTACTTCCCAAAGCATTGAGTACATTAAAATGATAATTAAATTAATATTTATAAAGTCATAAATATAAAAAATAAAGGAGAAATTAATAGACAGAGTGTTATGATTTTAGAAGCAGTACATATTGGTGAATTTGTTTGGTAGTTAAAGCTCAATTCGTTTATATTCAT